>CM035807.1:114751123-115121123 GCA_020466095.1 Chlorops oryzae
ATTCCCCCAAAACTACAAGCTGTATTTTCTTGAAAAATGCATCATTTGATAGATAGTGGTATTGGCTTTGACTCGCAACCAGCCATAATATGTTACTAAAGCGTTAATATCTATTTTTTTCCGTAAAAGTTAAACCGCTAAAGATTTTTCACAAAATCGATGGTAGCTCGAAAACTAGAGGTGAGAAAAAATTTTCAAAAATGTTTCTTTTGTCACCAAACCAAAACTCTTAACAAAATCGTGGGCAACAAACAAAAAGTTTATTTTTGTAAGCTCGTGTATAGGGTTGAAACGATACCATGAAAGTATCGATACCAGTACTTATTTAATGTATTGAGATCAAGTATCGATACCACTAAAATACCGAACCAAAAGTATCGATACTGGTTAGTACTTGCTCAAGATTAAACATATTTTTATGATTCTTGGTATTTACACATCATAACCATGGGCGTAGCTAGGGATTTTTTCTAGGGTGGTCAGATTTTAATATATAATTATATGATCTACCTGTTGGTATATTAAATTTGAAGTACTACTGATTTTTCTAGGGTGGGAAAAGAGGTTTTTAGAGTGGGAGTTTGAATTATTGTTTCTTGTCAGTGCTGCCAATAATTTGGCGCAGGTTTAACCTTAAGACAATTTATAAAAATCCCTTTCCCTTCCTAGGAAAATGCTTACGAAAAATCTGTTTCAAAATGAAATCGAAAAAGTCTCTCAAAAAGGGAAAAACCCCCATCACTAATACAAGGAAAAATATTATGAGTAAATACCGGCATTAAAGTATCGATACCGCGAAAATACTTGGTGGTAAGTATTGAGTACAAAATATACTCAGTATCGACTAAAAGTATTCGATATCAAGTAGTATTTACTCATTTTGTTTCAACACTACTCGTGTAATACTTCAGAATTTAAAGAAATAAATCATACAGAGGTCGAATTACCGGGGGTACACTGTAAATTGTGTTGATTGTGTATTGGATTGATTGATCCTAATTTACGATTGTTTATTCCTATTTCGATCACAAAATCGAATTGCAAAGCCAGAAGGTTTTATTTTTAAAATAGGGCGATAAATCTTCTGTCAACTTGTTTCCCACCAAAATTAGACGAACAATTTTTGCTCAGCATTGATGAGCATGAAATTAATCATCGACAAGTTTACCAATCCACCAACCTGTCGGAAATGACGCCTCTTATGAACTCATAATTAATGTAAGAGCGTATATGCGGAAAAATATTTCAAAAATGATATGGAATTTTTGAATATGAGAAACGAGTATTGAACGACGTCCACCACCCCGGATGCCGAACGTCGAACGCCGAGCGGCGAGCACCTAACCTACAAGCATAAATGATTCAATGAGTAAATGGAATCCTTCAGAGATCTTTGATGCAGTTTGGCATTGTAACATGAAAAAGAATCTTTTTTATTTTTTTAATTTTTTTTTTGGTTCTTCTCTTACGTTTTGTAGACTTCACGGTGTCCACGATCACTGCAATTAATAAAAGTTCATGCTTTTCTTTTCAATTCGTCTGCATTACTCTGCAGATGCATTTAATCTTATTTAATTTATTTTGATTTTTATACCCGACACACTCTGTGCCGAGGGTATATTGCGTTTGTGTGGTTGTGTGTAACACCAAATAACCAGTTGAGATAGACTATACAAAATATATATAAAAATGATCAGCGTCACCAGGAGATTCGATTTAGACATGTCCATATAGTACTATAGATGGCACTTGGCAAAAAACGTGTATGTTGAATTGAAGTAAGCCCCCTGTGCATCCATTCTTATGGAAAAATCAAAAACGTAGCACGCCCCCTGAAAATTCCGGTTCCGGTCTGACAAATATTTTATAATCTTGTAACATGAACTAAAATTTTTGTTAAAAATCAGATATATATAAGTGTTAATCAAAGGTTTTTCATAAGGACTCATTATATATTTTACAGCAAAATATGTTATTTTTATGCAATTTAAAATAATTAGATAAAGTTTTGCTCATGTATTATTGAGGAACGCTAAAGAAGAGTACTCAGACGTCGAATATGACCGATTCTCAAAAAGTTTGAATTCCACCACAGAACAGCTGATATGAAATATCCAGTGATATCATAACTAAAATTGCTCGATACATAACTAGTGGCTCAAGTACTTATGACTTATGAAAGTTTAACATTAGGAAGAAAACATTTAAAAATTTCATCGCAAGTATGTTTAGTTACAAAATTAAGTGAATACTCAAAAAATTACAGCATTACTAGTTCACGTCGGAGTTCGGTTGTTGTTGTAAGTATCCCCTATATTACTATATGGACATGTCCGTCTGTCTATCCGTCTGTCCGTCTGTTTGTATACAGTTGTCTTATCGAAGGAGTTGAGCTATCTTGACGAAATTTGGTATGCGTTCTCAAGGGAACATGAGTAAGAACAAGTTCGAGAATGGACCCGATCGGACCATTTTTAGGGGTACCTCCAGTACTAGGGTCTGTTACGAAAATCACAAAAATTGCTCTAAAATCGAAGTTTTTCAAGATATTTTAATGAAATTTGATAGTTGAACATATTTAAAGGCCAGTAGTATTATTTTCAAAAATTGAAAAAGTGGGCGTGGCCGAAGGGCGTTTTTCGAAAATTGCCTCCTACACCCGAATTTCAAATGGGACTTGAACGAAATTTGGCAGTTATGCTTCCTTTGTAGCCATAAACATCCTCTCCAAAAAAATTTTTGATAGGTCCATTATTAAGGGTATCTCCAGTACTAGGGTCTGTCACAAAAATCTCAAAACTGCCACAAAATCGGAATTTTTTAGATAGTCCACTGAAACTTAGAATTTGAGCGTATATTAAGGCCTCCGATTAGAAAACAAAAAAAATTGGAAAAGTGGGCGTGGCAAAAGGTTGGTTTTCATAAAGAAATTCAACAAAAGTTGGTATATGGGGCACCTCTTGATATTAAAAATTATTTGAAGATGTGTGTCTGTGTCGGGTATTTTATTGTCAGGCTCGCCTGGCTATAACACCCTTACTTGTTTTTTTTTTTTATATTTTTTTTTTTTTTTTTTTGCTGCTCTTTCTTTCAGCTTATTTTATTGTGTCTCAGCTCGTGTGGGAACAACAGCTCCGTTTGCCTTTTGTGTTCTTTTATTAAAAGACAATTTTTTTCTTGCAATTTCTTGAGTGAGCATAATGAATGCCTATAAATAAATGCCTCAAATACATCATTCGAATTTGCGGATGTTAATTTTGGCTGAATCAAAATCTGAAACTGATTTTGAATTTCAATTCGAATCGAATCTTTTGTGCAGAGAGCAGTTTTTTTTTTAAATTTTTTGTTTGTTTTGTTTTTGTTGAGGGGATTGTATTCTTTTAGCCAAAAGTCTTTGCCATGTGCATCGGCGTATGAACGAGCGATAGTCATCTTGTGCGGGACTTTATATTTTCGGTATCGTGCAGCACGTCTTGTTATTGCATTGTTCTCGCCTAAAAGGCCACCGTCGGCTGGGCGAGATAGGTACCCCCATAATGCCATCTCTGGCGAACGATGTAACCGACATTGGGCACAGGTTGTTGCTGATGCTGCTCCCATTTGATTGTATCGGTTTTGACAACATCAAAATTAATTTGTTTTTCTTTTGTTAGAATTGCTTGTAAAATATCTTATTTTTATTCTAGAAATATATGAAAAATTCCTTTAGCTACCTATTAGCTAAACTGATATTTCAAAAGTTTGAAGAAAAGAAGAATAGAAAAAAAAAAATTCAATAAATGATTAATATATTGTGCGAGTATATTCGTGTTCTACTCGGTTCTATCATTACAACCAAGAGGCTAAGAAATAGACCGTACGTTTCACACTGACCTCCACTCGTCAGATTGCAAGTAAAATATTACACTTTTTATAGTGTACTTCTTGGTCTTGCCTTTCGCGTTCGGGTCTTTTCCTTGTTTTTTTTTCGCCAACAATGCAATGCGATGCCACTTTGCCATGATGCTGGGGAAATTTATTTGATTTTAATTTACCTATTTTTATTTTGATGCTCATCATTAAGCCCATGAGCTCATAAGCGCATCGGTATATGAATGCTATTGTTTAACAATTTCGAGGACCTTCATGTCTCACACAATAATGGCATTTTTGTTTTTATTTTTATTCAAAATTTTCCCCATTTTTTTTTTTTTTTTAATATTTATTTTCATTATGAGCTATGCTGCGATGTCACACCATAATATTCACGGACAAGTAATGATAAACTGAGCCATGTGAATTAAAAATTTTCAAAATGACTTTAACCGAAATAATATCTTGCATTGACAATGCGAGGTCTAGTTCACAAAATTTCAAATGAAAATTCATATTTTTAAAGTCTAATTTTTTTTTACCTAGTATGAATTTTTCACGAAAATAATTTTCTCCTTAAGGGCTCTACGCTCTTAAGCAGCAAGTAAAGTTCCTATACCAAAAACATGTAGAAAAAACAAAGAAGTACTTTGGCTTACTTTCGCTACTTGAACGCATACGCTAATTACAAGTAATCGGACTCACAGGGTTGCATTTAAGTCATACATTTTCTATATTTCTGTCGACTTGTCGTCGAAATTTCAACTCTGATTTCCTTTCTTCAAAAGAATGAGCTCGTTACTTCCTTTCAATTTACTTTAACAGCTTTGAGCCCTTTAAAGCGCACTTATTTAAGGAATATATACACAGTCGAATCTCCCTCTAACTAATTTCAAATCTGCAAAAATTCAGAGTCCTGAAAGATTCATATATGACTCCTAATTGGAACGGGAGTCCTTATAATGAACTCTTTTAAGAGTCTAAAAGAGTGTGTTTCCCCTCTTGCGAAGGTCGTCCGAAGTCATATAGTGAAAGAGATCATTTGTATATTAGAGTCATATATGACTCCTTCCGAACTCATATCCGCTCACAGAAGAGCCATCCCAGCCGGAAATTTTCTCATTAATGACCAATTCATGAATTTTTTCACCAAGTGATATCAAGGGGAAAATTTGAGTACTTCTCATTGGCATTGGCATTTCCCAACGAGAGGAAATGTTATTCATCGCAATTCCAATGGCACTGTCATCGATAGTGGTATCGATACGACGGAGTAGATCTACTCCACTTTCGATGACGAGCTCGTGAAATATGCTCTTATGACTGCCAATGCCACTTGTGTGTTAATTTCATTAGAAATTTGGTGTATAATCAGGAATATTTATTAATACATACATACACACATTTCTCGGTTTTTACGTATTTATAAGTATAATTTAATTTAAAATATTTAATTTTTCAATGTTCATTTATCTCACCTGTATGGGATTTGAACCTCGGGACTTTCGTTTTTTTGTTGTCAGGGATTTTTTTCGTTTATATGTTTAAAGTCAAATTGAAATTTATTTTATTTTTCGTATATTCTACCAATTAGAGCTGTAAAAGTGCTAAAATTTACAGTACTCGAGTGTATTCGTTATTTTTCGTCAAGTAATCGTTACTTAGTACTCGTTACTAAGTACTCATTATATTTTTTCAAATATTGTTCACGAACGAAAGACGTTGTATGAATTATTCAATGTTGATAAAGTAATAAAAAATCTCTCATTCTCTTTGAATCTTCACCCAGTATTTAGTAACCAAATATCAACTCAACTCAATCTACTACCATACTATTTTGTGGACCCATTACATTAGTACTTTATTTCTCTGGCAACCATCAGCTGGCATTTGTGCAAAAAATTTGTAGCAACGAGGTACTTTTATCAGTAACGAGACGTTATTGATTACTGACTAGAGTAATCGTTACTTTTTACCGAATAGTAACTATGTTTTACAGCTCTGCTACCAATTTCTGACTCATTTCGGACTCATTTTTCTGAGCAGTCCGAAAATGTTTGCTCGACTGTAAATGGATAAATAATAAAAATTTCATAATATATTTGACCTATGATGATTATGATGATTGATGATGCCTGGTCTCCAAAGGCACAAGAATTCCTGAATATATTCGACACATGCAAACATATGAGACCAGTTACAATCAAAATGGCAGTTGAATATTTGCAGGATACCATATGAGGTCAGTTTTCTTAATATTAAGAAACTGCATAATAAATAAAGTAGGACACAATATATAATAAAATAAAATCAAATAAAATAAAATTTAAAAAATAAAATAAAATAAAATAAAATATAAAATAAATAATAAAAAAATAAAATAAAATAAAAATAAAATAAAAATAAAATAAAATAAAATAAAATAAATAAATAAAAAATATAAAATAATATTAAAAAATATCATTAAATAAATTCAGATAAGACGAAACCCATAAAAGTTACTCTAAAAGTCTATAGAATAATTCAAAGTGGCTAATGTGGGACAAAACCGACGGCTGCGGGTTGAAAGTGCAGCGAATGTTGATGTCTGTTTGTAAAAGGGCCCTTCAACTCACACCTGTCACGCTGTTTTTTTATGTCCATTCCGAGCAGAATTTATATATGTTCATTCAGTGTCGTCTACCTGTTATTAAATGTCATCCTTGAGAATGGCATCCTTTTTATTTTTAATTAAGAATTTTTCATTTTTGAACTTAAACTAAAAATCTTCGTATAATGGTCAAAATTTAACCCAATGAAATTAACCTAAATTAAAGAGCCCTAAAAATTTTATACATGATCGGATTTTACTTTAGAAAAAAAATTTTTTTTTTTTTACTTTTTAAGATCAATTCTGTTGGGGACAGCGTTGTGCAGAGTAAACAGAAACCGCAAGCAACATGTGAAGAAATGTTTCTAAGCAAATGTATATAAACATTTCTTAAAGCTTTGTTGACTAAATCTGTATCGTCATTGAACTATACGCATGGGTCGCGATGTTTACATGATGCATGACAACAATAACCACACTGCCGATCGTAAGAATTTTTTTTTTTTTTTTTTTTTTTTTTTTTTTTTGAAAAATGCAAAGAAATTGCATTGTGCGGGCTTCAGCTTCGAGCTCTCGTGTTAGTTAAATTCGAATCAGTCAATCAGAAGCGACCGGGTCCTCAGGTAGAACGCCGGAAAACTGAATAAAGTGAATCAAAAGAACTAAAAAAGCCCCAACGGACAATTTGAAATTGAAAGAAATTTTTCAAATGCGAGAAACGGAAACACAAATTTTCATTATTTCCAAACGTTTCCTTTTTTCTCTTTTTGAAAACTCGGTGTTGAAGTACATAAACTGGTTGAATAAATAATTTTTTTTTCTGTTTTTTTTTTTGCTTTTTAAGAGAAAAGGCTCCTGTGTACGCGATCGTGTGTGTTACGAGCGCTTTGATCATTTTTGTTCTATTTTTTTGTTTGTTTGTGATTCAAGGAATAATTCAAATTTTAATTGCTTCCAATAATTCGAAACCATCTTCAAACAAAAACAAAACAACAAAAAAGAAAAAAAATTAAAATTAAAAAAACCAAAAATTAAAAAATAAACATTTGAGTTTTTAAAGAAAAGGAAGTTGGGAATTTTTTTTTAACGCAAAATGATTTCCTTAAGTTTCATTTATCTAAGCTAATTTAAAACTTCTGTTCCTTCTTTTGATCTTGTCATTTTTTTGTTTTGTAGATTAACCTTGTGTGATTCAAGTTTTAAAGAAATAAGAAAAACAAAAAATTCACAATGAGTGCTTCTTGGGATGACCGCGTCGACTTTGTTGTCCGGCACATGTACGGTGAGTGGAAAGACTTCAGAAAAAAGTATTAAAAAAATATAAAAAAGGATGTTCTTTTATAATCAAATAACAATAAATGAGCCTTGCAAAAAATTCAATCAGATTGCATTAAGAAATTGCTTCAGAAAATTGAAAGAATTCGAATTTAAACGAAACAATTTATAGAACCTGACCATTGAAGCTCCCGTGGGTAATTGAAAGGATTAATATGCAATGTCTGGGAAATGTACATTTGTACACCATAATCAAAAATTATTTATTATTGTGTCCTTAAGAAATCTTTGAAAATCATTTCACAGGGTGGTCCCGGACAAGCGCATGGTGTAAATAAAATATTAAATAAATAAAAACTCTTAAACAATAGGATCAAAATTTGATGGAATACTGAAAAAAACTAGAGTTTTTCAATAATTTTTTTCGTGCTTAAATTGCACCATATTGTATTCCAAGGACGAATCGAAGGGACTGTGAACTTAATACATAATTCCTTCATTTTTTAAACTGTTTTAATTAATTTGCCCTGTTTACATATTTGGGTCAAATCTAGCAGTTGAAAATTTCAATAAAAACTATGCATTTTTGACATAAGCTGTTTTAAAGAATATTGGGACCCGCAGAGAAATGTTTTCTCAAATGAATGAGTTGATTTATAATAATAATAATTTTAAAAAATATTTTTTATATCATTATTTCTCATGTCCCTTTATTATATTGCCTTCTCGACTGTTAAGATAAATAAAATGTTTTAAAGCAAACAATTTTAAATTTTTTTTTTGTGCCATAGTCTCTAAAAAAAAGTCTCTTCGCTTCTTTAAGGCTCAGAAGTGTTGAGGAATGTCCAAGACTTGACCAAACAGGAATACTTTTGTGATAGCTTAAAGGGCTAGAGTATTAAAGAAAGTAATATTCCAAAAACAGATTCAAAAAAGTTGTCACTTACAACGTTATTCGAGGTTCCGCTTCAATTGAAGAATAACGTTTGTTCTTTTGAAAATTTGAAAATTATTAGCCCTACTATATTTGTTATAATAAATTTTATATATAAAATTCTCGTGTCGCGGTGTTTGCTACCAAACTCCTCGGGAAAAGCTGTTCCGATTCTAATGCGCATATCGGGTAGGTCTGAGAATAGGCCATCATCTATTTTTCATACCCCTAAACCTCAATATTCTTTCCCATAGAGCAATTTTATGTTTTAGTACCCGACGTATGAGCAATGTTATTTCAAAAATATTGCAGGCCGTCACATTACGTATACGTCGTGTTTTAAAAATTAATTTAACTGCTTTATATCAATTGATAGAAGACGATCGTCGAATTTCGAAGAAATCATGTGTCTTTGAACTTCATGGGAAAGAGTTGAGGGAGACGGATGGAAAGAGAGCTGCATATTTTGAGTTATTAATTTTTGACATATAAGTAGGTACTTATTAGTTTCTTCAAAGGCGGTACGAAGTTCTACGGATCAGCTAGGTAGTATTTAGGTATTTGGGTAATTTCACGAGGAACGGTCCCACCCATGACAGCCATTCCAAGCAAGATTGGCGTAATTTCAGTGCTTAACTATCGTTTATCGTTTTGAAAATTTTAAGCCCTGTGAACTTGGCATCTAAGTTGAAGAAAATATTTTTTTTTATTATTTGCAATCGACTTGCATTTATTTGCATTTTTCGTTTCGTTAGTACCAAGAATTTTGCGAACATCGGCATCCGGATCCGCAAATGCGGAACTTCCAAATATTGTTTTGTTTGCAATTGATTGTTCCATGTTTCGTTTTGTTAGTATCCAGAATATTGGGAATATTCGCACCCACTTCCGCAATTGCGGAACTTCCACTATTGTGTCCGTATCCGCATACTATCAACGCGACTCAGGGAAGGCGGGGCCGTCAAGCCCGTAACCCGTGCCAAGGGTCCCCCTGCCTCAATAATTTTATATATGGTTGAAATATTTTTGAAAATCAAGTTGAACCATATGTTAAATTAATCTAGACGTTAGTACCTCCATCCGGATGTTAGTACCTGTGTCTGGACGTTAATACCTCCAGAGATGCTTCGGATACGGTGTTTTGACATATGCAGAAGAATATTTAGAAATTTATGCGGATGCGGAAACAATAGTGGAAGTTCCGCAATTGCGGAAGTGTGTGCGAATATTCGCAATATTCTGGGTACTAACGAAACGAAACATGGAACAATCGATTGCAAAGAAAACAATATTTGGAAGTTCCGCATTTGCGGATCCGGATGCGGATGTTCGCAAAATTCTCGGTACTAACGAAACGAAAAATGCTACAATCGGGTACTAACTGGTACAATCGATTGCAATTAAAAAAAATTTTTTTTCTTCAACTTAGAGTCACTTACTCCATTTTGATTGTTATGAGCTAAAACTGGAATTCTGGAAAAGGATTTCAAATATTATTTCATTCAAAAAATGCACAGTTCTTTTATGAAATAAAATCGTAGTTCCTCCTTAAATTCAATAAACTAACTCCAATTTCTAAATATTATCGTAAATAAATAATTATTTGTAAAAAAAAAAAAACAATAAACAAATTCAAGTGAAAATCTCAAAGCGGCAATCTGTTGTAAAAGAAAGATTTGCTCATTTTTTGTTTACTTGCCTCCAACTGTTTTATTGCAAATGCTTTAAGTGTTTTTCTTTTAGATGTCTTTATTGACTTCGTTCGGCCTCAGGTGCTTTGCTATTTTATGAAGCGTTACTTTTGGCTCTTCAAAATTATTTTTATAGGCCAAAAGGTGTTAAAAGTTTAAAAATGAAACCTATAATTTGTCCCCATTAAAAATGAAATACTAGATGTTGTTGATTAGGAATAATGAATACGTATTTTGTCATTAAAATATCAAAATTACAGTGTCCGCCTTAATAAGTCGAGGGGGGCACATTTGAATAGGCAAATCTCTCAAAGCGAATCCAATTTGAAGAAAATTGTTCGCAATTCTTTTTTTTTTATCAGAAATCCACCATAATTGGGGTAACTGACATAAGTCATTGAATTATTATGTTATGTCTTTTCCCTTGTATCTCTCTCTTTTTTTTTTTTTTTTTTTTTATTAGACTAAATACATTCAATTATCCAATAAAGATATTTAAGATGAACTTCTTGGATCTCATCATTGTGGCGGCATAAATTATTTAATCAAATAAATTAAGTGACAAAAGTCGCATCAATTTATTTGAATTTTATTACAAAAGATTGAATTTTCAAAATACGTGCGCTAATAAAATTGAAAAATTTCATATTGTCGATTTCACAAGGAAAAACTCTTGCGATTAAATGATCTAAAATATGTAAACTGTAAAGAAAAAAACTTACCAGACTTCAATTATTTAAGCCTCATACTAAGAATCGTGATGTGTTCTTATTTTTTTTTATGAGGTTCTATTGCAAGGCATTTCAGCTTTTTCTGTTGGAAATATATCGAAGTTGCCCAGTTTTATGACTTTCATTTAAAGCTCCAATTTACCAGAATTTTTTAAAATCATTTTTATAACAGAAGACCTCTCTCTTTATTACAGGAGACCTCTCCTTAGGTACTGAATTTTTCTGACATAGCTGAACTCCTTCGATTAGAACCGATAATGCGCGCAGACACATGAGAGTTTATATAAAATGTGCTGATGAAAGGTTATCATGTAGTAATGTTCTGCATATTCGCCAGGATCTGGGCCTTACAATCAGATGTACAAATGAAATATATGCTCTGCACAAATGGCCTATTAGTCCTTATTCAAATAACCAAATAATAATCGCCAAAGTTGGGTCTTTAGGGGAGATAAATCTTTAGGGAAATTTCAAAGAGATGAAGTTTTTGTTTTCCAAAATTTCAACATCAAATTTAAAGGAATTTTGATCTTATTTAAAGACATTCGGTTGGTATATCCTCGAAAAAGAACTGGTAACTATTTAAATAACTATGGACCATTTACCTCATCGAATCAACAGAGAATCGGAAATAAATTTTCTTGGTATATCAGTTGAATTCTTAACGAAGAATTTACATCATTTTGAAGAGCTATTAGCTCCCTGCGGAAATTGATAAATGTTATAAAAATCGGAAAATCTTTAAAATGATGACAGAATTTGGCACAAATTTTTTTTTTTTTTTTTCTTAGAAGACTAAGCATCCTGTGACATTAAACTCCTCTGAATTAGCTGGTCCCATTGTTATGAATTGTCTGAGAATCGGTCAACATCTATATTTCATATCCAACATCTTAACATCACAATTTATGTCTTTCCCATATGAGCAATTTTATGTTAAAATTTAGTACTCACGTACGTATGAGCAATGTTATTTCAATAATTATATATGTTCAGGCGACTCACATGCTACGTATACGTCGTGTTTTAAAAATTAAATTAACTGCTTTATATCAATTTACAGAAGACGATCGTCGAACGTATGCTAGTAACTTATGTGTCTATATAATTTTTACAGCTCTGCTGGAAATCATTTCAATGGTCCTTAATAGGATTTTTTTTTTATATTTATCTAAAGGAGTTAGAAAGCCAGGACTCCCGCGCAAATTAAATGTTATGAAATGACCTAAACAGGAAGTGAACTTTTATCGACATCGGCTTCAAGGGACAAATCACTATGCTTATAAAGCTATATTCTTTAGAAAGCAATTGAAGGACATTTTCCTGGGTTAATTGGGGTATTAATTGGGGTATTAATTGGGATATTAATTGGGGTATTAATTGGGGATTATAGTGCTATACTCTTTAAATTCATATGCTGTGACATAAATTTTCGGAGATTGGGTCTCCAATCTTATCTTGCATTCCACCACAAACACTTTTCTTGATTACCCTTAAGCAATAGACATCTTAAGCCAGCTTAAGTCATCTTCTTAACTGAAGACCACTTTTAAAATGAAACTTTTAAAATAAAAATTCACCTCAGCGAATAGCAAAAGAAATCGTCTCGGACTAACTAAAAATATCCATGTAAACAATTTGAATTTATACGTGAAAACATATTAAAAAGCTATATTAACGAGAGCCTCGTATTTTCCATTTAATAATAAATTATAGGATTTATTGATGTAGCTGATGTGTGCTGTTCGTAAGCCCGATGCCCCCAGGAATGGCAAAGATTTGTTTAAAATCAGGAAATTCATGTTTGTTGTAAACACACGAATAAATATTTAAGGCAGAAGGTGAAAATCACCTTTTTTTTGGCACATTCCCCCGAAATGTGCAATAACTAACTACTGACTAAGTATGCTAATAAAGTACGTACGTATGTATGTATGAACGGGACCGAACATGTTTTAATGGCGGCGAGCGAGGTATCGTAGCAGTGTGCGTCGTGAAGGTGCTCTGATGAAGAGCTTTCATTTTGTAAATTATGTGAAAAATTCTTTTGTTTAATTTGGCGAAAATACGACCGAAATACTTACATATATATTTTTTGTGGGGCTCTAGGAATCTGCTTAGTGTCCGAACTATGTGCAAGTTATGATGCCACCTTACACTTTCACTTCATCGTGTGTGGATTAGCAGTCGACCGTGTTTTGTGTGTGTGTTTTTATTTTTATGCGAATCAAGATTTAAACGCCATTTTTGTCATGTTTTCTGCCTGCGGCTCGCTTCGGCTGCAGACATCGCCTCGACACGCCTGGGAATTTTTATGCTTTTTAATTGTTGCGCCTGCCTTGCATGCTCTTGAGTAAATTTAAATAAATAAAATCTTTTTTGTTCTTCTTTCTATTTATCTGCAATTTATTTTCAAACTTTAGGTACGCTATTTCTGGGGAATGCATTAACCAGAAAAAAAAAAGCCACGAGCATATGACAAAGGCTCCCAGCCAAAAAGAAAAACTGATTTTGATTCGATCGTGTTTGATAGTGGAAAATTAAGTGCTTTCCGCGTTATGAGCTGATATCACTTCGCAGTAGTCGCATTTCAATTCAGTATTGCCAGAGGTTTGGGGAATGTCCCTCAAAGTTGAGAGGAATTCGTGGTCTTCAGAGGAGACTTAGGGGAGATGAATCTTTAGGGATATTTTATAGGAATTTTAAAATTTTTTCACATCAAACTCAAAGGCAAATAGGTCTTACTCAAGTATGTATGATTTCGGTACGTTAAGCTGTGTTACTAATCGAATCCTAAGAGGTCCAAATCTGTTTGCTAAATTTTTGTTCACAAGAAATCTTGTAAACATTAATAAACAATAAGGTGGATCGATTTTTTAACCTAGCAGAATGATATTCTGTTGCCCATACTTAATAATTATGCCGAAGAAACTATAGGTCAAATGTGAATTTTAACCTTCCGCTTTTGCAAACAAAGGTTTTTTATGCCATATTCGACATATTTTAGTCATCATTGTTGGTGAAAACATATCAAAAAGCAGAGAAACAATCACTTCAGCGTCCCTCAAAACACAAGCCATTGAAACATTTTTCTATTTTCTTTAATAAATTTCTTAAAATGGCCAATTTATGGTGATTTTTCAAGCAAAATTTTATTATTTCTCATGCCTAAAATTATGCTAAGAATCAAAATGAGAAAAATTCAATTTAAAAACTTTTTTGATTAGCAGGGCTCGGATTTTATTGACTTTTATAAATTTAAAGCATAATTTATGGGGCAAAAATATTTTCGTACCAGAATTTTGCGAATAATTTAAGCGAAGTTGAACTTCAAATCGCTTTTTTAATTTCAAAAAATTTCATATTGAAGTGAAAAATCGATTTGAATCCTAACTTTAGGTGAGATGAACAAAATTTGTGCTCCATAAAGTATGCTATAAAACTATAAAAATCAACAAAATCCGAGCCCTATTGATTAGGTAGAAATTTCAATAATTTGTAGCATGCTTTTAGGCATATTTAAGATGGACCTTCTTTTTGAAAATCGGAAGAAGAAAAATTCGGCTTTGGCCTATGGTTCCTATGGGCATTTTTTCTCCAAAAAATTATTTCACTGGGGGCAATTTTCATTTTTTTCTTTTTTTCTCTCAAACAAAACGATCCACCTTAATAAACATGCTATGCCTTCAAGAAATTTTTTGAAGTCTATTAGGGGAGGATCTTAGAACCCCCAAAACCCCTGGTACAGTTCCAGATATTATTCGTCTATTAGTAAAAAAAAGAATAATAAATCGATTTTTAAACAATGAGTATTTTCATCTACTGATCGGGATAGCGGGTGAAGGGTTTATACAATTTTTTTATTTGTTGGCTCCTTATATAATATTATTACTCGTACTCCCAACTCCGTGGAGGTATTCACGGATGGCTCTTAGCTTAATTGCAGAGTTGGAGGTGGAGTTTTCTCGGAGGAGCTCAACCTTAAACTCAGCTTTTGACTGCCCGATCACTGAAGTGTCTTCCAAGCAGAGGTAGCGGCAATCAATAGGGCGACCAATTGGTTTCTGGGTAACAAGAGTTTTTTCCCAGAAAATCTGTTGATTTACACGGACAGCCAGGCGGCCATAAAGTCCCTCTCGAGTTGGGTGAACCACATCTAAGACAATCCGCGAGTGTCGTTCGTCTCTTCAGGAGATGACTAAGCACTCTTGTGGTGACCCTGATGTGGGTACCTGGACACAGGGACATCGCCTTGCGAGGGCCGGTACAGAACTTTATAACATTTTAACGGAGCCCAAAATGGGTGTTCCTTTTGCCTCAGTTAAATTAAAGATTAAATCTGATTTCTACGGGCAAGCGCGCAAGGCATGGGCAGAGGAAGATTCTTGCCTAACTTCAAGGTTGATGTGGTTATTAGACCTGGACTACAAAAGGACCAGTCAACTCCTGGCCGCTGGGCCGCGCCGACATAAGGCGTATGGTCTTCATAATCACAGGACACTGCATAATAGGCAGACACGCAGAACGCCTTGACGTTCCTTACAATGACTTCTGTAGAAGTTGCAGATCGGAGGAGGAAGAAGAAACGGATGAGTCACCTCATGTGCCACTGCCCGGGCTTGGCCAGGAGAAGATCCAGGCTGCTCGGTTCTTTCTTCTTCTCCTCTCTCACTGAGAGCTGTCATCTGTTCGAATAAAAGACATAGCTTGCTTCATTAATGAGTAGGGCTCGGATTTTGTTGACTTTTATAATTTTATAGCATACTTTATGGAGCACAAATTTTGTTCATCTCACCTAAAGTTAGGATTCAAATCGATTTTTGACTTCAATATGAACTTTTTTGAAATTAAAAAAGCGATTTGAAGTTCAACTTCGCTTAAGTTATTCGCAAAATGGTGGTAAGAAATTATTTTTGCCCCATAAAGTATGCTTTAAATTTATAAAAGTCATTAAAATCCGAGCCCTGTTAATGAATCCAAGTGGCTTCACCAAACGGGTAATAAGGGAGGCATGTCTTCCCATGTGGTACCACAACGGGCCCATATTGCGGCCTAAGTGTGTCCCCTTAAAGGGGGGCGGCCACTCTAACCTAACCTAACCTATATTATTATTATTAAATGCTCTTTATATATTGTGACAGCAGTGTTACATCACTAAATAAATGAGACTTCTAAGAAGTAAAATGGGACTAAATTTGACTGTTTTTATCTATCGGTTGGTGCAGACTGCCGCTTCTAATTATTCAAAGTAGAACTTAAAATCTAGTTTTAAAGGATTTAAAGTTAAAAAAAATCGAATTAATTTTAAAAAAATGGTTTTAAAATACATACCAAATTTTGTTTTTTTCAAATGTGGCTTAACATTGCTGAATTGACACTAAAAAAAAAATACATCTTTGCAGACATTGACAACAATGGTTTCTTGGACGCCAACGATTTCCAATGCATGGCTGTTCGGGCATGTGTGATCGAAGGTAAAGGCGATTGCAATCCAGCCAAAATGGCCGAATATAAGAAACTAATGGCCAGTATGTGGCAAGAGATTTCGGACATTGCCGATGATGATAAGGTTAGCACATGACAATCCAATAAGCCTCTTTTTACTTTTCACTTTTGACTTTTCACAGGATGGAAAAATTTCCAACTTAGAATTCAGAGAAGCCGTCCGAAAACATTGTGTCGGAAAGGCCTTCGATAACTTCCCTCAGGTAATTTAAAATAAAAAATAAATAAATTTTAGATATACTCACTCACTCAATTTGCCAACGCGTGCAACTGCCAGCATGGTCATAGTCAGGGCTCGGATTTTAACGACTTTTATAAATTTAAAGCATACTTTATGGGGCAAAAATATTTTCGTACCAGAATTTTGCGAATAAGTTAAGCGAAGTTGCCCTTCAAATCGCTTTTTTTATTTTCAAAAAAAAAATCATATTGAAGTCAAAAATCGATTTGAATCCTAACTTTAGGTGAGATGAACAAAATTTGTGCTCCATAAAGTATGCTTTAAAATTATAAAAGTCAACAAAATCCGAGCCCTAGTCATAGTTCTTTAAAATGCATAGAATTTTTACTTCAACCAGAATATCTTTTGTTTTACAGTCCATGAAGGCTTTCATCGATACATGCTTCCGAGTGCTTGATATCGATGGTGATGGCGTCGTTGGCCTCAAGGAGTACCGCTACAATTGCATTACCAGAATGGCCGTTGAAGAAGTAGCACCAATTGATAAGGCATTTGAAGCTCTTATGAATGTAAGTCGATCAATTATTTCTAGTAATTCGCATTATTTTTTTTTAATTTTATTTATTTTTTTTTTTTTTCAAAAATTAAAGGACGATGACAGGAAACGTGGTGGTCTCAATTTGGAACGTTTTAAGGAGCTTTACAGTCAATTCTTGGGCAACACTGGCGATAATCACCCAGCTGTTAACTTGTTCGGGCCTCTATAAATTGTTTAGATACACTTTTTATCGTAATGTAACGTATCTTCGCTGTTGTTCAACAAAATACTTTATTAAGTTTTTACTTATAAATTACTATAAATACCACACACAATGCACCAAAAATAAAGGATATATAAACCCAAGATACATGTATGTAAAACTATGTCTCTTCATTCAATATTGAAGACAAAAACAAAATTAAAAAAAAAAATACAAAAAACTATTCAAACTTTATTTACATAACATTAAAGCATAAATAAATAAAACTCTATTTTATTAACTATGACACAAAACTGAAACATGAAACTTTGATTTCAAGAGTATAACATCAAACATCTTTTAAATGTAGAATCGTCAAGAAGGTTAGTTTGTTAACGAATGAGCAAAACGACAAGGATAAAGAAAAGAAAAAAAGGAATTCGTTGGCTTTATTTTCTTTAAATTTTAATTTTAATTTTATTTTTATTCCCCGAAAGGTTTTAAATCAAAACTGCTCTCCGCGATATACACATTAAGTATCAAAAGTCTCTCTCTCTCTCTCTCTCTCTTCAAAGGAATTTCTAATGAATAATAAAAAATTTAAAAAATAAATAAATAAAAATAAAAAGAACAACGAGTATGCAAACACTACACATCGAAATCACAAGCTTAATTTATATAAACCTTAAAAAAAAAAGCAAGAAAATTAAAAAGAATTATGTTAAATGCACATGAAAAACAAATATGAATGCACATTTCATCTTTGTATCAGTAATGTTAATGTAAAAGTTATAAACAATGTATATTATGAATATTTTAGGCAAGTTAAAATCTTGTTATAACAATTTCTTTGAAAATTTTTAATGTTCCTTTGTTTTATACATTCAAAATAAATCGTGAAAAGACCACCAAAAATTTGATATTTCTTATTGGGGGGGGTGGTTGGACGGCCTCTCTGTGCCGTAATTGGTTGGGTAGCGATTTTCCGAAGCGAGAGGTCTCGGGGGCGACTTCCAACTGAGGTTCTGGATTTTGTTTAGTTTTTCTGTTTCCTTTTTTGCTTACCATTTTTCGGGGTATTGCAAAGGGCCCATGAGGCCTAAGTCCAATTTACGTTGATGGTGGTTTTCCCAAGGGAAAAAAGGGCACATTTTTATGCATTTTTTTTTTTTTTTGACGACACAGTTAAAATGTGTTTGTGGGCATTTCCATGAAAACGGTCCATCCTTGACACCCATTTTTAAGGATTTAGCTCAAAACTATGCCTCCGAATTTGAATATGTAAACAAATGAAAAAAAAAAATTCAAAAAAATATTCAAAAAATATTTTTTTAATATTCAAAAACAAATGCAAAATATTCAAAAAAGAAATTTTTTTAATGGAAAAAATTCAAAATATTCAAAAAAAATTTTTTTTAAATGCAAAAAATATTCAAAAAAATTCAAAAAAATTTAAAAATGCAAAAAATTCAAAAAATTCAAAAAAAATTCAAAAAAATTCAAAATATTCAAAAAAAAAATAATCAAAAAAATGCAAAAAAATTCAAAAAATATTCAAAAAAATTCAAAAAATCAAAAATTCAAAAAAATATTCAAAATTTTAAAAATATTCAAAAAAATGCAAAAAATTCAAAAAATATTCAAAAAAAAAAAATGCAAAAATTCAAAATATTCAAAAAATATTCAAAAAATTCAAAATTCAAAAAATTCACAGTCAAAAATTCCAAATCAGTTCGATTTAGTATGCCTATTAAAATGTTGAATTGTCAAATTAACAAAAAAAAGGCTACTTCAGTGACTAAAATATTCAAAAGGGCAAGGTTAAAAGCAAAAAATTTCAATAAATTCAAATAATTCAAAAAAATTCAAAATATTCAAAATCCGAGCTCTACTCATAATAATTGAAAAAAAGGACTTGATCAAGAATCTAAAAATTTTAAAGCCTTTAACAATCGTTTGAACTGAACTGAAATTAAAAAAATTTTTGCTCAGAATGGCTGTCACGGATGGGACACTTTCGCGTGGAATTGCCCTTATTCAAGCCAAGCTATCATTTTTTGAGGCCATTAATAAAAAATTACGGTGCACGAATAACCATTTTTCTCAACTGTTGTGTAGTGCACACTCGTAGTAAGCCAAAAATGAATTTTGCTTGATTTGGAGTTTCGTTAAACGTGTTTTTTTCGATTGAAATTGGTGCTTGATTTCGAAATTCGACAGGCTAAATTGACCAAATCAAAAAGATTAAACGAAATATGAGATATGGATAGTAATACTGGCGGTTTGTACTAATTTCGGATTTTTAAGTATATCCGTTATCTTATGTGTGTCTTGAGATATCATATGATTTGTAAATGCTCCTAAAATAATAACATATAAGAAAGATCTTTGACTTCGAAGACCTGTAACTTTTTTTGTTCGCCTAGTGACAGCAAAAAATTCAAACCACATAATAGAACATCTTATTCTTATATGATATATATTACCTTTTAATGCTCCGATTTGCAACTCTGGTTTTTATGCTTGATCGGATCGAGGCTTCAAACTTCAAAAATGCCCACTTTTTTACCACACTGCGTATGAGTAATGTGGCACTACCGCCGTATGCTTAACCTACATTACTCATACGCAGAGTGGTAAAAAAAAATTGGCATTTTCGAAATTTTCAGTCACCGCATTGTGTAAGCCAATGGATGCCAATTAGGCCTTTTACCGGCCCATTGTGATACCTCGAGAGATTTTCCTTGTGTTTGCATGAGTGTTTGTCTTTTTTTGTACTATGCCCCTAACATGCAACTTTTGGAAAAACGAGTGCTAGGCTGGGAACATAACACTCCGTTTCGCCTATGCCGGGAATCTATCCTCGGCCCCTAGGATCTCTTGATAGCGCGCATCCCCCACGCTATCCCAGAGCCACAAGCCAAAGAAAATAACTGCAAAAAAAAAAAAAAAAAATCGGAAATTTATAGTCGTCTTAAAAATTCACCTTAGAACTGAATTACTCACCTCGATTTCGAAAAATGTTTCCTCCTCCCAATAAGGGCCTTTTGAATTTGCATTTTTCTTGGATATTATATATCCTTTTATTTGTTAAATATTAATAGGTTGACTATATCTAATTGCAATAAGTAATTCCATATTTCCTACAAATACTTTCCATAATAATGTTGTGATTTCATAATTTTCGTTTTTTTTTTTCTTGTTTTCCTTTAATTTCTCTTTTATGTATACATATATAATTATTAATTAATCATGATTTTATTATAATTTGTACTTTATAGGTAAACATCATCATCATTTTGTAATGAGTAAGCATTCAAAAAAATTTTGAGTTGTTTTCCATTTGATTTTTTTGCTGAATTTACGATTCTATTTTTTTAATTTATTTATTATTTATTTTTCTTTTGCTGAGTAAATGTGTAAGTAAAATTGATTAATTGTGGTTTTCCATTTCTATTTCTTCATTGTAAGCGCTAAAATTTATAGTAAAAGTAAAGTTTTTATTCTTTTAAATGATATTATTTCTTTATCTTTGACATTTTAAGAGTTAAGAAACAGGAATACTATTGATACATTTTTTTGATTTAAGCTGAGATTATTTGAAATTTTTTTCGTTTTTTTTTTCGATAAAGCGATATGATTCCGGGCGAAAAATAAACAAAAAAATATACCAAGAAAACTAAGGGTTGGTGTAATATTTACCGATTACGTTTCTCCTTTAAAACATCATATCTAGCTACAAAGTCCAAATATTTCGATAAAAAAAAGGGCTTCTCCTTTTTTGCTTTTCTCATGAAATGCCCACTTCGGTATCGATCAGAAGTGTTTTTGCTTTTTTTTCCTTTTTTTAATGCTCCAATAACTACAAATTTTGTAGTGTGCTTATATAAAAATATCTACCATATAACATTTATCCATATAAATCCTTCTCTTTATCGGCGTCCTACATATGTATGTATGTATGTATGTATGTATGTATATCGTGCCTACATATTAGATATTCCATATTGTTATTTCTTATATCACAAACTGTATTATTTTTTGCTTATTAAGACATACTTTTACGAATATATTGAAGTATAATTATTAATGTAAGTATTTATGCTTGTATGTATGTATGTATGTATAAATTGTATCTCTTCTTTTTCCGAAAATTTGTTCACTTTCTTTTTTTTTAATTTAGGTTTTGTTTTAAAATCGGTTGCAATTAAAAAAGACAGACATACAATACCTACCCATAGTTTTTTTTTTGCCCATACAAATGGTGAATTCTTTAATTCTAATTATTTTTTTTTTTTTTTTTTTTTACTATAAGTTTTTGTGTAAGAGGAAAACTACTTTCGAGTATTTTGGATCTATAGATTGTTTGTTAAAAGTATATAGTGAAGTAAAAATTGGTCGGACGAAAACATGGAATATACAAGGAAAATATTACGTCGGCTTAAAGTGAAAACCTGCTAAGTCCACTTTTAACCGATTCTGACTTTTCGATGTCATTCGAAAGAAAAAAGCACACTGCATCGTCAGGCAAAAAAATCTTTTTTAATTTCAAATTCTAAATACGGAGAAATTGGTGATGAGTAAAACTGCTAAGTCCAACTGTGGTTAAAGTTCACAGCTAACACCAACAAGTTACTCCAAGTAGACTTTGTATGGTGCACAGAATCGAATTTAGAAGAGACTTCATATAGGAACAAAATAAACCATCCATATTTCGGGTCTCCTTCCCTACTTTGAAGTCTTGAAAAAAAAGTGTTTTTTGTTTACCCTGTAAAGTTTTGAAATTGTTAGTTAGCAGGTTTACACTTTAAGCCGACGATATTCTTGTTAAACTGAAATCAACTCAAAGGCGACATGTCGAGAGATGTTTTTTTTTTCCTGTTTCTAGAAGTGAAATATTTAATTTCCTGTTTTATCTGAAGCTCCGCAGCTGCACTAGTTTACAAACAATTAATTTTCATTTCTTTTGAACATAAAAAATCATTTTTTATATAGACTGTGGCCTTCTAAACGTTGCTTATTTTCCTTTTTCCCCTTAAAATATTATCAGCCCTATTCTAAATAAATATTCCCCGGGATTTTCTTCCCAAGAAATTTTTCTCCGCTGAAAAAGAAAGTATTCTATGCGTCAATAAAAAAATTAATGTGATGAGTAGAGCTCGGATTTTGAATATATTGAATTTTTTTGCATTTAACTGTGCTTCTTGAATATTTTATTCACTGAAGTAGGCCTTTTGTCTAATTTGACAATTCAACATTTTAATAGGCATAAATAAATAAATCGAACTGATTTGAAATTTTAGACTGTGAATTTTTTGAATATTTTGAATTTTTTTGCATTTTTGTTTGAAATTTGTTGAATATTTTTTGAAATTTTTGAATTTTTTTTTTGAATTTTTTTGAATATTTTTTGAATATTTGTTTTTCATTTTTTTTACATATTCAAACTCCGAGGCATATACAGGGTGTTCCGTTTGTGATGGTCAACCGGTCGGGAGCTGATAGAGGGGGTAAGAACTAACAAAAAATCGTATGGCTAGGGGGGTCCAAAATGCACCCCTGAGGAGTTATAAGGGAAAGAAAGAAATTTGCCGTTGTTTCAGAAAAAAAATATTTAATTTTATCATCTTATTTTCAAAAAATTTATTAGACATATGGGGTACCAAATTAAAGGAAATCGATCCAGCATTTTGAATAAAATAAAAAATTTGGGTGTTAATAAGACCTTTTTTATACCAAAATGGCTCTCAAAGTCAAAAAATGTTTAAAAAATTTTAAAATTTTGACTTTGAAGGCTCAAATACCCTTGAAGCTGCAATAAAGTGTAAGACTATTTTATACGCCTAGAAAGGTCTGACAATTCTCTGTCGAACTGCATTAAAATTTTTATCTTGGATACAAACGTTGAGGCGTGACAATTTTTTTTTCTGAAACAACTGCAAATTTCTTTCTTTCCCTTATAACTCCTCAGGGGTGCATTTTGGACACCCCTTACATACGATTTTTTGTTAGTTCTGACCCCCTCTATCAGCTCCCGACCGGTTGACCATCACAAACGGAACACCCTGTATATAAGAAATCGGTTTATTATTTTCCTTATTTGACTATCCTAAGACCATACAAAATTACGACAATTGACCCAAAAAAAACTGACCTTCGGTCAGCCGTTTTGCGGACTAGTCCTTCTCCAATGACAGGCCCATGTTAAAAAGGTCAGTTGAATACATTATACGTGGAATTATGAGGGGACTAGTACTGGTAACATGAAGGCTACACTTGGGTCGGTCCATATGACTGCAGGTTAACTTTCATTTAAGAGATAATTTGTTCAAACCGAATGATGCACTTCAAAAAGCTGCAATGCACCCAAAAGACATTTTTTTGTTTTCAAAAATCAATATAAAATCCATAAAAATTTTTGAAAATATATTTTTTCATGTTTAGGAGGCCAAAGTCCATCATAATACTGTAAACTAGTGCTCAAATATTTTCAAGTTTTTATTGGTGCCGATATTTCCACACAACCACTGAGCACGAACAATAAGGATGAATACTGATTCAGTATCGTTGCTGCGCCTCGTTAAGGAAAAAGTTTCTTTCCAATTTGATGTACACATATTGGAACGATAGAAAGTGTTATACTTATGAATGCAAGACGTACAGAACTGGAAAATCTTTTAACTGGTTATTTGACAATACAGCAATTTTATAACAAGGATAACGGATTTTTCTGCCAATGAATTCCAATCCATTGAAAAATTCTATAAGTAGACTTTAATTATAGATTGTATATGGGAAAAATATAAAATAAATATACACTCATATTTCCTTCAACGAGAAATAATGCAAGGACCTTTTTGTTTTAGGAATTAAAATTAAACCTAGTCGAATTTTAATGATGGCAGTTTCAATGTTCTTCTATGATAAACTTTAAGTAATAAATTTAAAAAACTAAAAAATTAAAAGTACATAAAACGTTTGTAGGAAAGTAAAAAATGGTTTTACTTTAAACAAATAATTTTAAAAATATTTTAATAAATTTTCTTTTTTAAAGCTAGAAAGGAATTTATAAATACAAAATATTTACATTAATCTATATAAACTTAGAAAGAATTAAAAAAAAAAATAAACATATTTTTTTAGAAAAAATCAAATAAAGCCACCTTAAGTAGTACTAAATAGTTTTATGGAAGTATGTACGTGATAGTATGAATTACGATCGATTTATGTATTGGTGTCCTATACACTCTAAGTTTCGTTTGTACTGTATATACATGTGCATGAATATATGTATATCAAATTATACATTTTTATATGCATATACATATGTATTTGTAATTAGTAGTGAATTTTGATTTATAGCGTAATAACAAATTGGTGATGATTTAATTGTTTTCTAAGTTAAGCTTCAAATATACACGAAATTGGTATTGATTCAAAGGTATGTGGATTCACCTGAAAGGATAACAATTTAGAACAAATGAAATCTTAAGATGACCTTCGATTTTCATTAAATTAATTATGTATGTATATGAAATATGTTAGAATTAAGGAATTAAGCAATTCTACATTAATATTTTTCCCCTTTCCAAATATTTTGTGAAGGTGATATTCAAAAATGTATGACAAGTCCGCTTTAAGATTTTTTTTTTTTAATTTCTGGGATGCATTGAAACATTTCTGACATCCAATGGGTACTATAGACCGTAAATATACAATGCGAAGCAGAATTGAGTACATGCCCAGCGGCCAACAGTGCCTACCGCCTACAAAGTATACGAAATTGTAAGCGACCTGAATATTAATAGCTTACAAAGTATACGAGATTGTAAGCGAACTGCCTACCAATCGCTTACAAAGTATACGAGATTGTAAGCGACCTGAATTTTAATAGCTTACAAAGTATACGAGATTGTAGGCGACCTGAATATTAATAGCTTACAAAGTATACGAGGTTGTAAGCGAACTGCCTACCAATAGCTTACAAAGTATACGAAACTGTAAGCGACCTGAATATTAATAGCTTACAAAGTATACGAGATTGTATGCGAACTGCCTACCAATAGCTTACAAAGTATACGAGATTGTAGGCGAACTGACTACCAATAGCTTACAAAGTATACGAGATTGTAAGCGATCTGAATATTAATAGCTTACAAAGTATACGAGATTGTAAGCGACCTGAATTTTAATAGCTTACAAAGTATACGAGATTGTAAGCGACCTGAATATTAATAGCTTACAAAGTATACGAGATTGTAAGCGACCTGAATTTTAATAGCTTACAAAGTATACGAGATTGTAGACGAACTGCCTACCAATAGCTTACAAAGTATACGAGATTGTAAGCGACCTGAATATTAATAGCTTACAAAGTATACGAGATTGTAAGCGACCTGAATTTTAATAGCTTACAAAGTATACGAGATTGTAGACGAGCTGCCTACCAATAGCTTACAAAGTATACGAGATTGTAAGCGACTGCATACCAATAGCTTACAAAGTATACGAGATTGTAGACGAGCTGCCTACCAATAGCTTACTCTATGTGGTTGTGGTAGGCGTTCACTCTACAAAACGGCGACGCTCGAACAAAAGTATACTAGGATGGTATATGAGGTCGTATGCCGCTGGGTGCTAAGCTGTAAGTGGTTTGGATCTTCAAATACTTTAGTCGGGTCTTTCCATTCAAGTATTTTTTTCTAAGTACAATGAAAATCGGTTATAACGATGTCGAAGGGACCAGAAAAATCCATCGCTATATCCGGTAACAGAAATTAAGAAGATTTAGAATAGCGAACCAAACTTTACCTAAAAACTTCATCGCTATAACCGATAATCGTTATAAGCGGTATCGTTATAACCAATTTTACTGTAATTAAATTACATAAACAGATCTTTCGTACCCATATCTTTATTAATACCAGATAGATAAGGTAAAAAACGACTAAAGAACCCAAAATGTTCTCATTTCTGCCAGCCACTGAATATAGTTTTGAGAAAATAGAACCCATAGGAGACAGAAAATTCAATTTATAATGATTACCAGCGCACTTTTTGATCAGACGATTGCTATTTTGGAGGCAACTTTTCTGATCAGTGTGTGGTGTGTTGCAAGGTGCGCTGTTAGCCTCTCATTGAATATTTTTTTTCCTTTTTGTATTTATAACCTTCAATGTTCTTCTTACTTTATAAATTTATGTATGTAGAAGGTTAAATAAGTTAAATTTCAAAATTTGGGTCCAAAATTCAATTTGTATTACGTGAAATTAGTATATTGCAAAATTCCACGACGGATGCCAATTATAAGGGCCTAGAATTCAGTTACATATATATATAGGTATGTATAAATTATTTTAAAAAATATTTAAGCCAGTCACCATTAGATTAAAACTATTACCATTCACCCTACCATATGAAAAAGAACCATCTTAATAAATAATGTTAATATAAAAGATTGTAATTTAATGCATTAGATTATGATTTCAAAAGCTTGCGATGATGATGACCACTTACTTCCTTTTAAATTCGTTTTCATGGCTTTTCAAAAAAATAAAAAAAAAATAAACCAACGCAAGTTAAATGTAAGATTGTCAAGGTTTTTTCGAAGTATAACTTATTGAATTTAAAATTAAAACCAAAAAAAAAGTACTTATGCACTTATTATAATATGAATTTATGATTGGTAAACTAAATTTGTATTTTTTTTTTTTTAATATATAAGGGTATTTATATTCAAATAATTTATATCTCTTTAATGTATTTTCATTTTTTTTTTTAAATATTCGGATGATTACTATAATTTTTCTGTTTCGGGTTTGCATATAAGTACATATATATGTATGTTGAATAGGTTGCCTTGAAAAGTCAATGGCGTACATTAAAATATTAAAGGACTATTGAAAAGTGGTGCTTATATGTATGTATATATTTTCTGGGTTTTTTTTTTATTTTGTATTATTTGCATTTCGTCTATCGAGTGAAATAAAGTGTGTGTGTGTATTATGTTCACTGATGCCAATTTTATACAATTCGCAATTTTATTTAAAAAGCCTAAAAATAGTACCGAATGTCTACCAGCAACGAAATTAGCAGAAAAAAGGTTAGTGTTATGGAAAAAGATGCTTCGTGGATATCCGGATCACTCGTCTTGATCATGTTCCAAACGTAGACTTTCCGTAGACGCTATGGAGTTGCGCCAATTATTGGGAAAATGCGAGAAGCAGGCTCGCTGGTATTCCACCTGAGAGCAAATGAAATTTGGCAAATAGTACGACTGAAATTCAAGTTACAAAAGGTCGAAACAGCGTGGATGAACAATAAATGGATTCCTAGAGGTTTGGACTACTCGATGTTGAACAAACAAATGGAGACTGGTCGCGTTTTCGGACGATAACTGATTGTTAATACGCAAGAAGAAGAAGATTGAATAAAGCTAAAAATATTATACATCTTTTCTAAATGAATTCGACGGAATTTCAAGTTTCTCTGAAAAAATGGAAATATTCATAAGCGTCAATGAATAAAAAGAATATTATCATATTTGCTTGAAAAGATCTAGGAATTATCTGATTTATTCTTTAGTGTGCTTAGAATGAAAGATTTTGTTTTTTCGATTCGCATGGAAAAATCCGGATGTTTAGATAGTATGTATTAGATATTCAAGTCTCTTAATAAATTTTCTCTGAAGACTATATAAAATATTCAATGTTTAGAATAATTATTTACTCGCATTTACGCAACAAAAATTAACTGCTCGAAATCGATGCTGTATTAAGTATTTACAAACTTTAATAGATTCTTGTCAAATTGGTTTATTCGAATAAGCTTTTTGTGATAATGAATGTCCAAACAGTGAACTTGTATTTAATTCTAAAATTGAAAGTTTTCAGCTTATATTAATTTTTTGTTACTAACATGAGAATCAAGTGCTTGTCATTCGCATAGTCTCACGAAGAACGAGTTTTCTCAAGTATTGAATCAATAGGATATCGACTATTCATGAGAAAACTGCATACTGAACGAGAAGTCTCAATATACTAGAATTACTAAAATTAGGTGATGCGAGACGCACAATTTAATACATTCAATCATATGGTTCAAGCTCCAATTATCGCATGCGAGACTCAGTAGCGAGAAATTTTAAAAATTTAAATTTTTTCGTTGAGGACAATTTTGACATTTAAGATGTAGCTAATTTGAAGTACCTACAATGGGTACTCGTTGAAATATAATAACAAAAACTGTTCACTGTTCTCGTGAAAAAGAGCTTTAAAATATTTCGCGAGCTTTGGGTTCATTTTGAAAAATTTTTGAAAATTTTGAATTAAAATTTAAACTCAAGTGATAGCGTATAATTTTTATGAGTACTCGGTACTCGTTAGATTGGTACTCGGTTCAAATATTGCATTACTAGAAGCGAAATTATGCTATCATCTGCGTGACGCAAAACTCTCATTGGAGATTCAAATGCGTCAGGCAAAACATTTTCGTGACGTCGCGCACTCTCGCATCGGGCTCTCGCAATATTGGATTTTGCACTTTAGTTTAGAGTTTAACATGGATTGGGTTATTTTATATTCTTTTCGTTTTCAAAGTTACTACCTGAAAACACACTTTATATCCTCAATAGACAAATAACTCTGATTATCTTTCGATTATTGCAAACTATTTAAATCTACACATACAAATCATATCGCATTATTTAACATCTCAGCATTTTCGTTTTCATTTTCATTCCTTCATCTTATCGAGTTATTACAAATACTAAACATTATTTTTATAATTCAAAAAGACGGCTGCGTTTCATTAAACTTTTTTTCCCATTTATATGTCTCTCTACTCGTATATTTATCCATTTTTTTTGAATTTATCGCAAACTGACAAATTCGGTCATCCGGTTGGTTATTTTTTTAATATTTTTTTTATATTTTTTTTACTGAATATAGCATCATATCGTTATGAAATACATTAAAATTGTTTCTTTCCAGTGTTTTTGGTTGGTTTTTGTTTTCTTTTTTTTCTTTTTCTTAGCATTTTGTGTTTTCGACATTGTATATAAAATTTATAAATAGTTTTTTTTTTTTACATATCTTACTTGCAAATTACAGAGCCAATGGTTAAAAGTCGCGTCTACAGATTTGAAATATAAATTTGCTTTTGATTTTTCCTTTTTTCATTTTTTTCATTTTTTCTGCTATACAAATCTTAACTTAGATATCTTTCATAAAGTTTATTACTCAAATGTTCTACGAATTTATTTTAATTATTTATTTTTTTTTTTTTTTTGTCAAAAACTCGCATCAACTTTCAATTAGAAAAAACATTAAAGCAATAAGATAAGTTCATAAATGCCATCACTACAACTTCGGTCGTTCGTTCGTTCTTCACATATGAGTATTAGGTAAATATACTTGTATATATATATTATCCTTATCAATATTGTATGCTATATTCTAAGCTACGTTGTTGTTATCCTTCAAGTCGTTTCTCGTCGTGGACGTGGTTTCAAATTCTTAGCCATCATTGCTGCGTGAGCATGTGCCGTTGTAAAGGATCTGTTTGGCACTGCATGACCATGCATTAAAACTGGCCCAGTTCCATTTCCGTCTTCTAAACGATTTACCGGCCTTTTCTTATACGGATGCGATTTACTGCTCGATAGTAGCACATAATTTGTTGAATCGCAGACAACAGAATGAACTGAATTCTTCATCGAAATATTATTGTTGGTATTTTTACGTTCCGTTGAAGTTTTTTCAACTCCATTCATGGATTCGCCATTCTCGGTGCCATTATTTGTGTCTGTGATGTTGTAGCTTTTCAAAATTTTTGTAGCATTATTTGCTTCGACTGAAAGAGAGGGTTTTTTTTTGTTTTATGTTCTTACTGAAATGGTCTGAGAACCTTTAAATCGAAATTCTCTAGGGCAATGATATTGCGATATTATCAATTTTTTTTTAAAATTTATTTGAAAACAATTTTTTAACCAAAAAGAATCACAAACAAAAGAAGACTTCGATAAATTTACAGTAGAAAATTAAAGAAAAAACAAACATAAAGAAATGAGATTTGATCTTGAAATTTTTTAGTCGAATTATCGACTGGCGTCTTAAGTATTATCATCAATCAATCATTGGAGTAAAACTTAAAATTCACTACACCAGAATCTGAAAAAATCAAACACACCGAAATTATAAATTATCACCCATGAAGTTTTTTTTTTATTGAAAATTATTCTTCCTACAATGCGCTTAAGGGGGTCTTCTCATTGAGCAACTTTTTTTTTCGACTTTTTTTTTTTTTGCATTTATTTATAGCTTGGGTAGTTGTGAATATGCCCCTAAAAGGATTTTTTGAAATTCGAAATAGTTTAGAGGATATAGCCTTCTTTGTCGAGCAAGATCTGCGCTAAAACGAGTAATTTTTGCGTTGCTTCAAACTTTAAACGCGTTTATCTCGAAACCACGTTTTTCGAACTGGCGGCCATGATATCTCCAGTTCAACTGAACCGATTTTCATGAAACAAAGTGGAATCGACGCAGAATTGTCACCATTCTCGGGTGAACCTCGACCATAATTTTAAAAAAATTTTTACTATTTTTTTTTTTACACTAAACTACAAAAAAAAAAAGCCCGAAATTGAAATTTTTTTTTGAATGGCCGCCATTTTGTCAAAAAAAATCACAAAATTAAGCTTGAGGTTCACCCGAGAATTACATCTATACTGATTATAACCCCGTTTTTTTTTTTCCATTTCGGACGCTCCGGAGACCCGGAATCGTGGCACCTTTTTTTTCACCACCAACTTTGAAGTCTCATTACTTTTTGAACAGCCCACGTATCGAGGCAAAAAAAATTTTTTTATTTACTTTGAACCTTTTGTAATACAATAAATAAAAAAAGTTTTCAATTATTCTTTGCGTTTTCAAATAAGAATTTTTTTTAAAAAGGGTCCAAAAAACGGGTTTTCAATGAGAAGACCCCCTTAAATTTCCTTGGCATTTATCTAGACAAAGGGAAGTGCACATCTACAGAGCTTTCCATATAAGACACGGATACGTTTCAGCAATTTAAAAAAATAACTTCTAAAGTTTGGTACTGATCGATGGGAATCGATTGATTATGAAATCAAAAATATGTCCTTTTGATTGGAAGCAAAAGTTTTTAAGTAATTCGAAATTTAAAAAAAAATATTCAAAATTTCCATCAAAAGACCCGAAACTAAATGGAATTATTGTGTACCTCACGGATGATTTGATTGTTATCTCTGATGAGAAGACTATATTTTTCAAAATTAAGACTGTGTCCATTATCGCGTTTATTCGTCGCAATACCTAGTCCAAAAATATTCCCTCAAACCCACACGGAGAATCTAAAAAAAACTGGCTTCACTCGAATAAACCCAAAGGGTAAATAAAGAAAATTTACCATCAGATTTATTCCCAAAAAAAAAAAAAAAAAATTTGAAAGGCTTCCTAACTTGTGCAACTTAAGAGAAGGTAATCTTACAGGGCATATAAAGGCTCTAGATATCTTCTGGGACACCCCATGCCTGGGGCTATCCGACAAAGTGCACAAAAAAATATATTTTCTCCCGAGATTATGCGGTAGTCATTAGAGAACGTGACTCATGGAGAAATAATAATATAGAAATCGCAGAGGGCTCGCAGAAATGGTACACCGACGGGTCCAAAATGGATGACGGGTTGTTGGGCCTAATTTTCAGAAAGCAGCTGCTATGGGGAAAACATCATTCATTTTTCAGGCGGAGGTCTACGCCTTAGAGCTGTGTGTCAAAGAATGTATACGAAGGAACACTTCAGGTTCCCACATATGTATGTGTCTTCTGAGACAGTCAGGCGGCTCTGAGAGCCCTTTCAGCATTCACTATCAACTCAAAACAGGTATATGAATGCCATGGGCTTCTTCAAACCCTATCCAGGAGGAATACTGTTACTCTATATTGGATACCGGGGCATGAAAAACATCCAGGCAATGAAAGAGCGGACTGCCTAGCTAAAAGAGGTGCGGCAAACCCTTTCCTTTGGACCAGAACCATTCTATGGGGGTTAACAATATAGCTACAGAAACGATCTGATTAGGAAATGGGAGGAGAAAAGCCTTACAGCCCGATTCTGGAATACAGGAATTTGCTTTTTTCGAGACTAAAATTCTCCTTTTTCAAATAGATAGGGTAAGGAAAATTATGGGTATGGGTCAAATACCCATTTCCCATCAAATTTCTTCGCCCAAATATTTAAAGAAGAAGAATTTTACTCTCGAGAAAAGTAAATCCCCCGGGAATTTCCCCGGGAATATTCAGAATCGGGCTGTAAATGAATGCTAGAGAGCCCACAAGGGCATGCGGCAGGCAAAAAGGCTCATAAGTCTCACGACCATTAGGGCGGAAGCTACACTTAACCTGACCAGAAACAATATCAAAATCTTTATTGAACTCTTAACGGGGCACTGTAGACTGAAATATCATCTGAAAAAGATGGGGGGGTGATAAACGAAGATCTCTGTAGACTTTGCAAGTCAGAGCAGGAAACAGCAGAGCAATTTTTTATGTACTTGATCTGCTGCGGCTAGGCACAGACTCGCGTGCCTAGGGGTAAGAATAATGGTCCCTCAAGCGATTAGTCGTTTCAGTCCTTTAGAAATTCTAAGATTCTTTAATAGTCTTAAATTATGCTAAAGGAATACGGGCTGCACAAAAGATCTTTTAGGTCGTGGTGCTTTACAGCCTACTTAATAATAATAATTCCAAAAAAAAATATGGGACTAACGATTTGATTTTACTCGTCTTTGAAAATATTTGATATACCGTTTTCACTATTATACACTATTAAATATAGTGCACCACGTTTTATGTTCACAACTTTCACACAAATGTAAAAAGATTGTACCAGTAATTTTATTACTCGCTATTAATAAACCTTAAGAACATTACAAATTCATTAAAATCTAAACTTAAAATATCAACAAAAATAAGCTTCTTTAAAAAAAAAAAAAAAACTAAAAAAAAAATATCATTTTTTGTTAGGAAAAAATTAAAATTAAAACATATGTTATTAAATAATGAAAGGAAATATTTGAAATTATCGGGAAACCTGAAAACAATTTATTCCTTTAAAAAAAAACCGTTCAAACGTAATCATATTCACAATCGAAGTATGAGCGCTTATATACTTTTCATAAGGTAATTAAAAAAAAAAAAAAAACTTACTTATGAAAATATAATAATAATAATAATAATAATAATAATAATATAATAATAATATATTAATAATAATAATAAAAATAATAATGATAATTACAAAAATTATAATAGATATGTATACGCATTATACCTATACAATTGTTTTTAACGCTAAACATTTTTACATAAACAGTTTTATGATTGTATATCGCGAAGACATTTGAGTTATACAAAACTTATTAATATATGTACGTATTTATAATACATATATGTATTTGTGTGTGATTTTTAAATTAATTGATTTGATTTACATTTAAGTTTTTTTTATGTATTAGGTCGTTTATTTAAAGAAGATATATGATAATGGAGAGAATGGGGGGGAAAAGAGAGAGTAGTACAAAAATGTTCTAGTTGCTTCTGATTAAATCAAATCACCTTCTCGATGATAAATTATTTCTTTTCGATTCTATGTGTTCATTTTGTTTTCTGCATTTCAAAATACGAGCACGAACACAAATGATTATATATTCTCTGTCATTGTTAAATTGATTCAATAGGTATCTATTAACTTTGCGTACAAAGCATAAGAATATTTTTGTGAAGCATAAACCCCAGACAGAATTTAATGTAGCATAGGAAGTAAACAGCAACAGGACTTTCGAATAGCTGTTTTGTATAAAGTGAAGCGCTTTTACTTCCTGAAGAAGCAAGTTTTTTTTTTTTTTTGCTCTAAAACTTTCTATCACGAACAATTTTGCTTGCTGAAAATGCTTTTCGATCAACCACACTCGGCCAGCGAAAGTAAAATACTTGTTAGAAGCACTTTACTTGCCAAGTGGGAAGCACTTTACTTGCCAAGTGGGAAGCGCTATTAACAATAATTTCTATCTAGATCTTTGAGAAAAGCTTTTCATTTCATTGTTCCAGGAACAAATTAAATAAAGAATTATTTCGTCCTATTGATCGTTCAGCTCTGTAAATTTTGAAATATTTTTTTTAATCAAAATTAAATCGTTATTTCATCAAACTACAACAAAATTTTTAAAAAAAGATCAATTAGTCAAACTGGTATTTTAAAACAATAGGCCTATTCACGAGACCTCGGTATCGTTGCAAAAGTGTAAAAGTGTAAAAATTTTGTTAGGCTTCCAACAACAATTTGTATTGAAAAATCTTCCACGTTTGCCACGATACCGAGATCTCGTGAATAGGCCTAATATATTATTCAAGAAAAATCAAATTTTCTAAAAAAAAAATTATTTTTGGAAAAATCAAATCGGTTTCGAAAACAAGAACAAAAAGCAAATAAATCAATCTCAGTGATCATCCAATGAATTTTTTCAATATCTCAATCCTAAGATCTACCTAGATCGGAGTTAATAAATTTAATTCAACCGAAGAGTATGGATTTAATTCAACCGAAGAGTATGGATTTTATTAAAAAAAAAAAAATAAATATTCATAAATAGGGCTCGGATTTTGTTGACTTTTATAGTTTTATAGCATACTTTATGGAGCACAAATTTTGTTCATCTCACCTAAAGTTAGGATTCAAATCGATTTTTGACTTCAATATGAATTTTTTTGAAAATAAAAAAGCGATTTGAAGTTCAATTTCGCTTAACTTATTCGCAAAATGGTGGTACGAAAATATTTTTGCCCCATAAAGTATGCTTTAAATTTATAAAAGTCAATAAAATCCGAGCCCTGTTCATAAAATAAAAAAGGCAATTAAAAAATCTGCGTCAAAATGACTTAATACCAATTTCTTTGTTTTAATGTGAGTACTAAAAAAACGTCTCTTCATCATTCTTGCGGCCTTGTATATTAAATTCATACATTATGCGATATCCTTTCATCCGAAAATATCCTGCTGCTGCTGCTACTTTTTCGAATATTATTATTCTCAAATGATTTTAGTGTAAAAGAAGCGGCGCTAAATTCCTCATTTGCTTTCGAAATTCTTTGTTTTTTGTTGAAAATTTTAGGTCGTGCTTATTTTAAATGATGATTTGCAGGATCTTTCTAATCAAATTGAACTATTGAAAGAGGTGCAAAAGAGACCTTTTGTGAAGGTTTCAAAATATTCTAATTTGACCCCTAATAGCTTAAATTTCACTGTTGTAAATAGATCTCAAAAAAAAAAAAACAAGATTCTCATTGAAAATGAATTAGTTTGGATCCTGAATATGAAAAGGGGCTAGTTTTTAGTTCTGTATGAATCAACATAGTTTATACCCTAAATACGATAATTGCTCGTACTCCATGAAACCATCATACTCCTGCTATTGTGCCACCAGTAAATTTGAATTTCGAATTTTTGTTATTTCAAGCTTTCGGCAGTTTTCTTTTCTATATTAATTGTGGGCGCCTCTGATTCTTCCGAATTTTCTTCAATGGTTGTGGTTGTTGTAGTTGTAGTTGTTGTTGAGGTACCAGTCGTTTTCTTGTTGCTCGCCGCAGCGTACCGTTCTAGATCTAAAATCAAAGGATTGCATTTGCATGCAGTATTCGTACTGCTACTGTTTGTGCACCAATCGCCGACAGATTGCCCGCTGCTGCTTGTTCCAGTTCCGGCCGTATTATTTCCATTCGATATACTCTCGATTGATGCTTCATCGGTTGATGGTGATCTATTAACAATGGCGCTATTTTCATCTATTGCATTATTAGAGCTATTGTTTTTGAATATTAATAAATTAAGTGCTCTCGCTGCTGGTGTTGCCTTCATGCATGTAGTAGTATTATTGGTTGTTGAGATTGTTTGGCTCATGTTCGTTAATTCGTTAATCATTGCCGGGAAATCGAATGACGATAATTTACAATGATTCGCTAGATCATTACTTAAGCAATCGTTCAAAATCATTGGTTCAACTTCATCGCAAATTGGCGGCGTAAAGAACGCTTGATTTGAATTATCTTTCGATTCTATACTCTCTTTGTTATATTTGACATTAATGCCATTATTATTAACTACAGCTGAATTTTGATTGATTGATATTGATTGTTCTATTGGATCAGTTGAAACAACAACACTTTGGCAATCGGTTAAATTTGCATCTGCTGTTTGTGGCGATGCAACATTAAAGCCAATCGCATGCGTTTTAGCTGGATTTGCCGCGACTACCACAACGTTACTGCACGACGTCGTCTCAGGATTCAATTTTGTTTGTTGATGATGATGATGATGATCCTTCAGTAAACGTGAGCTAACGACACCAGTGCTTTTGTTGCCAACAACGAATGGCAAACGCTGATGCTGATTGGTCTGGAAATGATTGCAATTATTCTGATAGCTGTACGTCGTACGCTTTTGTAGCGATGAGCTCAATGATTGCGTTACACTGAAACCACCTGAACTACCCAGATGATGGTGTCGGCCTCCACCACCACCACCACCACCACCACTCATCAAAGCAATATCAGCAAGCGATCGCGGACTTTTGCATGGCGAGTTATCAAAGCTCAGCTGATTATCACAAATCGATGAGTAGTAGTCTTCACAGTCGCAGGCCAAATCACAATCAGCACTCGAGCGTAGACTTGCATTCGATGCCGTTGCCGATTGCGTTTGTGAAAGTGAAGACGATGAGATCATGGTCAACTGATCTAGCGATGATTGGGTGGGCGGCGGCGGCGGCGGCATCCACGTTTGAACAGTATTCGGCGATTTGCCGCAATTCTGTAAATTGCTTGCCGGTGATGTTGATAGCTTCGTTGTCGTCTGGACTTTCGATTGGATTTCTGGAATATATTTTCTATTCGTTAGGCTACAGTTACTGTTACGCCTGACAATCGTTTGTTGTGCAAAATTTTCAACAAAATCATCTGGATCGTTACGCAAGTAGGCTTGAGCTTCTGAAACTTTTGAGCAAGTTTGAATTGATTCTTTTTTAATTTAATTTTCAATTTCTGTTTCGATGATGGTGCTAATCCTGTACAACTTATGGGTTGTTGTTGTTGTTCACTATTGCCAACAGATGACGAAGTATCGCTTAAAGTATTGCCATTGGCTGTCTTAAAGGATTTTCTTCGGAAAAATGGTTGCTTTCTTGATGATGACTGAACTGTGGCATTATTATTATCAACTAGCGTTCTTCTATCTTGTGCACGGGTATTGTTGTTTAATGAAAAGAAAAAGAATTTATGACGCGACGTTGGTGGCACAGCGGCAGGAGTATGATTATCTGCTGTTGCTATGACAACGCTCTCGGCTTGGGTAATTTCCTTCATTATTGCGTTCCCATTCTGTATTGACCCTATAACTGAATTAACCTTTTGGCCTTCTTCTTCGTCGTCGTCGTCGTCGTCGTTGTTGTTGTCGTTGTTGTTGTCATCATCACCGGCGTCGGCTGTACCGTTAATTACATTACGAATACAGTCATTATCAATATTTTTTTTACCACCAATTTCATTTTTTAATAATAAACTACGACTACATCTAGAACTAGTATTAGTAGAGGGAGGATCTAAATTCATACTTTGGAGGCGCGTTATATCTTGTTGAGTTGTATTTGAAATTGTTAAGAGCTTGTAAGAGTTGTTAGTGTGCTTTTTACTCGTTGTTGTGTCGGGTTTCAGGGATATCGGAAGAGGTGAATTTAATCTTGTTGTTTGGTGGAAAGTTTTGGTTATAGTAGCATTGGTACTGTTGTCTGTATTTGTATTTGTATTCGTAATTTTTTTTGTATTGATAGGAGATTTAAAATGTGGTACTGATATTGCTGAAGACTCACCGGATTCCCAATCCTCCTCTTCATCATCATCATCATCATCATCCTCTATGGCATCTGTCTCGATGTCGTGATCATAATCGTGGTCGTGATCGTGATCGTGATCGTTTTCGCCTCGGTGATCGGTAGCGTGTGGAACACTATTTTTTTTTATGTGATTATTTCCAATTACAAATCCATCAAAATCGACGAAATTAGTTGTACTTTGTTGGGCTATGTGATTTTTGTCTTGCATGCCAATAATTTCACTACCCCGGCTAACTTTGGGCGGGGGAACAGCAGCGACGCTGTTCTCGGACGGCTGGTGGTATTGCTGTTGTTGTTCTATTTGCAAATGATTGGCGTGATGCTGGCGTACTAGTTTCTGCTTGGCGGTTAAATTGTTCGCAATCGAGTAACTACTATAATCGGATACATTCGACTGTACTAAGGAATCTGCTGTGCCAATAATATCTTCACTCAGCACAGAACCTCCAACAATATTACGATGAAGATTCGAATTTGGTGGACGCGATATCGGGTGTAATTTTAAATCATTTAATGCATTACCATTGCTATTTTGCTTAAGTCGATTCTCGGTGCACAATTTGTTGACACCAAATTTTGTACTGTCGCTGCCACTGGCACTGCCACTGCCACCGCCTCCTATTAAACTACTCACAGACGCTGATGAAGCCGAAGACCTTTGATCACAATTATAGCTTAAATTGCTACCACTGTTATTTAATTGAGTGCTGCTCATAGCTAGAGAAGATACAACAGATGGTACAGCTGTTGTTACCGGATAGCTATTGTGTGACAGATAGTTACGTGCTCCCGTTTGCGTATGCGATAATTCATAGTTACTATTGCTGGTACAATTCGTATTACTCGATAGAGCGTTCGCCGTTTCATGATTTCTGTTGCTAACTGCGTTCTTATAAAAGACAAGATGCACCTTTAAAACATAAAAAATGAAAAGTTAGTTAGTCACTTGGAGAATTTTGATCTTAAAATACAGGGAAAAATAAAAAAAAAGAGAAAAAAACCTTAACACTTCCAATCTTGGTCGACGAATCGAAATTGAAGAGCTATCACAACGTCTTTTTTCAAAAAAATCGAAAATAAAACAAGTAAGGGTGTTATAGTCAGGCGAGCCTGACAATAGAATACCCGACACAGACTCACATGTTCAAATAATTTTTAATATCAAGAGGTGTTTAAGACCATAAGGGGCCCCATATACCGACTTTTGCTAAATTTCTATATGAAAACCGCCACATTGCCACGCCCATTTTTCCAATTTTTTTGTTTGTCTAATCGGAGGCCTTAATATACGCTCAAATTCCAAGATTCAGTGGAATATCTCAAAAAAATCCGATTTTGGGGCAGTTTTGAGATTTTTGTGACAGACCCTAGTACTGGAGGTACCCTTAATAATGGACCTATCAAAAATATTTTTGGAGAGGATGTTTATGGCTACAAAGGAAGCATAACTGCCAAATTTCGTTCAAGTCCCATTTGAAATTCGGGTGTAGGAGGCAATTTTCGAAAAAACGCCCTTCGGCCACGCCCACTTTTCTAATTTTTTGAAATTGACTTGACTTCAAATATGTTCAACTATCAAAATTGATCAAAATATCTTGAAAAACTTCGCTTTAAAAGCAGTTTTTGTGATTTTCGTAACAGACCCTAGTACTGGAGGTACCATTAAAAATGGTCCGATCGGGTCCATTCTCGAACTTGTTCTGAATCATGTCGCCGTGAGCACGCATGCCAAATTTTGTCAAGATATCTCAACTCCTTCGATAAGAAAACTGTATACAAACAGACAGACCGACAGACAGACAGACAGACAGACAGACAGACATGTCTAAATCGAATCTCCTGGTGACGCTGATCATTTCTATATATATTTTGTATAGTCTATCTCGACTGGTTCTGGGTGTTACACACAACCACACAAACGCAATATACCCTCGACACAGAGTGTGTCGGGTATAAAAAGATTCATAGCCTTCCATTCAAAATTATCCGTCGTAAAAATATTGTTTAATCAAGCTAATTACTTATATACATATATATATACACACCTGGAAATTCTCTGGATAGCATTTATGCTCCTTATCCTTATGAACATCATCAATTTCACATTTATTGAGTGTGTAAACGTATTTTGCATCTTCATCTTCACCCTCAACATCTGTAAAATTTTGGATTTTAAATAAAATATAAATTTCAAATTAAAATGTCCATAAAATTTAAGTTACCTGCAGCTGTGGAAATGAAGTACGTATTAAACCAAAAGTGAAAGATTTTCTTTCGCGACGATTTTGAATGAAGTTCTATTTTAATATCGCCACTAACGTCCAAACCGCAATTTCTCAAGTCGAGGGTAAAACTTTTACGAAAGTCAAAGCAAAAGTTCTGCAATGTCTAAGAAAAATTTTATTAAAATTACAAATTGAAATTATTTTTAATTATGATCTTTCAATAAAAACCTCGACTTTAACGGCCCGTTCTGAATCTTGTAGAACCGAAACAGAACATTGTACGTTCCCGTGACTAATTAGAGCATTAGCCTCCGCAAAACGTATTTCGCAAAACTAGAAATGAAATAAAATTTTATTAATTTTATAAATATATAAATAAAATAATTGGTATAAATTATCGATTGACCATTTTTTCTTTTACAAACCTGCAGAGTACACTTCTCGTAGGCTTTACCAGATTGAATTAATTTCGAAAAATACTGAACATACCGCCTTTGAGATGGTATTGTAACGCCTTTTCGATCTTTCGTACGCTTACTATCATAGTACTCCAGCGCTGATTCTGGAGTCCTATATTGACGACTATACAGCAAATAGCAACAAATCATTGTGCCTGTAACATAAATTTAAAAAATATATGATTTTTTAGCAGACACTTTAAGGCTAAAGAACATTTTTTTTACGGTCAAATACTGCGAGGAGAGTATTTCAATTAGGGATGTGCCGGATAGTGAATTTGCCGGATAACCGGATATCGGATATCCGGTAAAAAATATGTAGGATATTTGAAATTTTTTTTCTCTGTATGAAATTGCACTTTCGCTGGCCACAATTGAACAGGTTGTCCGAAATAAATGATTTTCTGGCAACGCCATTCATTAGTATAGTGTAGAGCTGGAAAACATTCGATTCCACCATTGATATTATCGATGCTTTTAAATTTCATTAAACTAAATTAATTATTTATCACAAAAAATAATAACCAAATAAAAACTTGGATAATGCTTAAAATTAAAAAAACATCTATCTGATTGTAAGTATCTAACTAACATCGATGTATTTCAATTTTAAGCATTATCGAAGTTCATACTACGACCGTCTATCCTTTTCCATAAGCTACTAAGTTTGTTAGGATTTAATTTAAGTTAATTTGACTTAATTTATTTCGATCAATATCTATTAAAAGAAATTTAAAAACATCGATATCAGCAATCGATATGCTTTTGAGCTCTACCATAATCAGCTGTTCTGATTTATTTTGCACGTTCAACAAAAAGCAAAACTCAAAGATGGACAAATCAAAGTCTGCGGTATGTATCGGTATCCGGCCGGATAGTAGTGATATCCGGTGGGCTTGCCGGATATCTAAAAACCAGCCGGATACGCCGGATACCGGATAGTTACCGGATATCCGGCACATCCCTAATTTCAATAACTTCAAAAAAGGTTTTAAAATAATCTCAAAAAAAAGACTCGCGTTTTAGTTATTTTTCCTTATACTCGAGAACTACTCGCTTAGGGCACAATTGACCCCAGAATTATAGCTGAATAAAGAATATGTTTTTTTTTAAATTTTTTTGTAACATACCAGTTCGGCCTTTGCCAGCTTTGCAATGCACAGCCGCAACATTCTTTCTATCGGCTCTCAGCCAGGAGTCAACATCATTGCAAAATTTTAATATTAACTCTATCGTTGGTGGGTTATGGTCTTCGAATGGGTACACCGCAACTCTCTAAATGTCAAAAAAAAAAAAAATTATATTTAATATGAAAAACTAAATATTGCACTAGAAAAGTTTTCTACTTACGCCATGAAATTTATTTTTATCGTAGCTACGTTCCAAACACAAGTTATAAATCTTATAATGATCTTTATGATGTTCTTCTAAGAATTTGTAAACATCTTCCAATCGGTTCCTATAGATACTTTCTAAGTTATCAGCTGGATAGCCCATGGCAATTATATTGTCACAAATATCTGAGAAAAGAAATGAAAATTTCGTAATTAACGTTTATCCAATCCAATAATGGATGTTAATATTTGAGTTTGTTACTTACAAGCTAAATCTAAATCGAATCCATTCTCCTTGTAGCGGATCCGCTGCTTGCTGACCACATTTCTTAAAACGTTCGTCATTACGGAAAGAGTATTTGCCATTTTAAGCTTAAACTTGTATATGAGATGATCGTCTTCTTCGACGAGTCCGCCTTTTTCGTTTATGAAATTACGATTGGGCGGACGTTCAAAGCGATAGATCTTCTTCTTCTTCCAATGGGTATCAATGTACACTGCTTTGTCACTTTGATGGAACATAAATAACTATTTGTTTTCTAAGCCAAGATTATTTTCACTTTTGATAAAAAAATATATATATATTTATATTATATAAAAAACATGTATAAAAAGTTTTTGTGTAAGGTGCTTCCTTTTACACTTTTTCATTCGTTTCGTTATCCTTTTTGTTTTTCGTCCTACATATACATTTTTTTTTCTTTTGTTTTAATATTGGTTTTTTTGATCACAATGGCTTTTTTGTTGTGTCTACTCAGTAAAAATGTAGAGATATTTTTCTCCCTGATTTCGGAGGAGTGTTAAACACGGAGAAAACACATTTTAACAATTCAGTGCAAATGCCTGTATTATTAATGTTGACAAAATCATGTTCCATGGTGAATTTGTGTCCATCGCAACTGAAATATAAATTTTGGGATATTTTATTTTTTTTACTAAAGAAAGAATTTATAAATTTTCAAACTCTCCAAATGTTTCAAACTCTCCAAATGTTCAATCTCTCCAATTTTCAAATCTCCAAATTGTTCAAACTCTCCAATTTTCAAATCCTCCATTTCAAATCTCTCCAAATGTTCAAACTCTCCAAATGTTCAAACTCTCCAATTTCAAATCCTCCAATGTTCAAATTCTCCAAATGTTCAAACTCTCCAAATGTTCAAACTCTCCAATTTTCAAATCCTCCAACTCTTTCGAATTCTCCAAATTTTCAAATCCTCCACTTTTCAAATTCTCCAAATTTTCGAATTCTCCAAATTTTCAAGCGATTTATTTCTCTCGCATGATATTTTTAAGAGCTTGTGTACCTACGTACACACATATGTGAGCATTCACATAAATATGTAAATGTGTGTATACGCGAATGTACGTCAAATTAAGTATATTAACTCAAAACCAATAAGAATCCTTATAATCTTAACAACTATCAAACTAAAAGTGCCCTTTCTGCCCATTAGGTCACACCAAACCGAAGCCAAGACAAAAATCATGTATACTGCTATACTTAAAGCGAGATCTTCCGAGGCAAAGGCAAAGGAAAAAAAAGGAAAAGACGAAAGGAGATGTGCATATTTAATTACCTTGAAAATACGTACGCCGAAAGTTAGTTGAAGCCTTTGAGCGCTTAGGAGGATTTAGGACTTTTCACTAAGTTCGAATACTTCTGCTCGGAGAACTTTTCTTCTCTTGCCCTCTCTTTTTAATTTCTTCCGAGGCTTCGCTATTGTGCATGTGTTTGGTTTCGATGGCCGCTGCTGGACGCAGTGATGGACACCTGGATTTGGTCCAGAATGCTGCTTTCGAGTTTCACCAACTAAATTAATACATTTTACACTGACCAGAATGTGTGGAAGAAGAATTGCAAATTTCAGATTGCGTACGTTTGTATGGACGTTTGTATGTGTGTTCTGGCTAGGGGTATTCTTTGGCTATCGATATCCACATACTCGATATGCTATCGATTATTTAGGTCAATTATAGTTCGATATTCGCTCTATCGATATATCAATTGGGAGAATTTGCACTTAGTACTCGGTGCAGTCCCAGTCGATACCAAATACTCGTCACCGTTTTTCACAAAATCTCTGATAAAACCATATACCGGGCATTTTTCAATGCAACAGTGCTATTTCACTTTATATATTTCAACTCTGAGCATAGTGTTGCACAGGAAATGATCTGCATTCGGCAACAATTTTGTGAGGGAATAGAAAACGGATTTTACGTAAAATGAATTACTTCCATTGACTGGCCTGCTGTAGGGAATGATAATATATCTCATGCTCATTTTAAAGCGACACTTAATACTATAAATAGTAGAAGAAATTTCATTTTAAGTCCTCGCAAGTACAAACGAAAGGATAATACTTGACTTATTTTAACTATATTATCGAGTTAATTTGATTTTTGTAAACTTTATATGTTTGCGGGAGTCTTATATATCTTAGGTTTCGGGTGTATTTTAGCTTTTGTTGAATTGTGTTTCATTTATTACATCAAAACGGTAGTTTTAGTTTGTCCTAAATTCAAAGAAATTTGTTCTTGGGGCAGAAAAGTGGTCAGAGAACATTTTATGGGACCAAGTTCTTGTTTTTCGAAGATTATAATATTTAATTTTAGGAAATTTAGGCATTATTTTGAGATATTCTGTTCGAATCTATCATTGGTCTCGAGATCCGAAATTGCTCAGGCGCTGTGATGTAAAAAAGTAAATGCCTGATTTCCAGCTACGCGTCTGCTGCGATCCGTCAATTGACGCAAATATTGATATGCAAGTATATGAAAGCTGTACAAATGCAACCCTGCATGTTCGATTGCTTTTAATCTGCGTATTCGTTGAAGTATCAGAAATAACTCAAAGTACTTCTTCGTTTATTGCATGTATTTAGTACACCTAAGTCTGTTTTTACACGGTAGATTGGTTCCAGAAGGAGCCGTGTAAAAAAAAAACGTGTAAAAAAAGACATTGATCATACTTCATAAAAATTAAATTTGACAAAAAAAATTTAAGTACATAAAATTTCAAATCGTGCTAAATGGAATAAAATCGTGTAAAAAATTTGAAAATATTCAATTTTCAAACCATGTTATATCAAAACCGTGTAAAAAAAGACCGTGTAAAAACAGACTTATAGGAAATTTACTTCCAGCTTATCTGCGTAGAGCCCATTGCGGAAATACTTTTCATTGCAATATGAATTTTTTATATCTTTGTTTTCATATATAATTTCATATTTGAGTAATGCCTGCCATTATTTTATCGTTGAAATTCAAACTTTGATTATATTTTCCATATCGTCTCAAGTACAACCATAAATAAAAAATTTACTGAGTCGTGTACCGTCCACAATTTGTGCTTGGCTAAGAATTTCAAGCCATATGTTCACGCACACGCACTGCTGGAAATTGATAGTTTTTTTTTCCCAGTCCAGTAAACATTTAATTGAGCGAAATTGGAAATGTTGCTTAAAAGACCATACTGAGATTTTTAGTGCAGTAATTACTTAGCACATTTTCAAGACCTATATACGCTCGAGCCTTAATGAATCTCTATCCATTGTTCGCACACGACTATGGAATTATTTTTTTCCAGCTGTCATCTCAAACTTTCAATCTGAACCGAAATCTGGAAATACCGGCTTTAAAGCCTATACTAGATATGAGTAAATTACTACATTAGGACTTATCGATAGCTGTCTATTTATGACAATAATTGACATCCGTTTTCGACGTATGACCGAAAGTCTGAATCGTTAAATCGAAGAAATCCTACGCGACTTACGATCAGCATGTCGAATGACTATTGACAATCCTTTCCGATTGTGTATGACAAAATCTAATGTTTTATTTTACTCGAGACTGAAACGAATTTATTGAAGTGTGTACACAGCCAAATCGCCTCAAAGCTAATTAAATATGGGTAAAACCGGCAGACGTAGTAGGATACGTCCAGAGAGATTGAATCCACTTGGCATTGAGTCAGTAAATGCACAAACTGAAGATGGGAGTGGACCAATTGAAGCTGTAATTTCGGAATTAAAAAATTGTAACATGGAGGAAAGACTAAATGGACTTCAATCTCTTGCCGTTTGGTCGACTAGCAAAGATAAACTCGCTTTAATATGCCAAACTGAAATCGTTCGTATAGCGGCCCCATTCCTGTGCGAGAAAATATCACCTTCTCTCCCAAATCTTCCAATTCGACAAGCGACCAGTGGAGCACTGAGGAATATGTCGATTCAAGGTATATAAAGATAAATGAACTGTTTTAGTTTGAACATAGAGTTATGAGTATGCGTTTTAGGACCTGAAATATGCGAATATCTGGTTGAACAAGATGTCCTGACGCCATTGTTGGCCTTACTAAGCGAATACACCTGCAATCAGGTAAGGAGAAGTTTGAAAAGTCCAAAGGAAATACGTTTTTTAACCTTTCTTCCGGTGATATGTTTTTCTTATAGGATAACGCGTGGACCCCTGTCTTTGATAGATCCATGCGTGGACAATTAGATTTACGTTCGGATATATTTGTACAAAGTGTAAATTTATTATTGAATCTTTGTGAGAGCACTTCAATGGCTTTGGAAATGTTTAATCAGACGAATATGCTTGAGGGATTTATACGTTGTCTGGATTATAAGTTGTTCGGATTGGAGATTGCAATATCTGTAGCGCAATTCTTATTGGTTGTATCTGAAAATAACCCGAAATCATGGATTGTATTGAATCAGCATGTTTCGGAGCTATTGATCATTTTGCATGACAATGATGGCACTGATCATGGAAGGCAGTACTTAAGCACTCTTTCAGCAGGTATTTTGACAAATATTCCTGCATTAGCTGCCGCTCATTCGCAAATTATTCTGAATTCATTGAGTAAGATTCTGGAAGTAAATCATTGTAATCGTTTAAATGAAATGTACAGTTCGTTGTTGTTAAATGAAAAACATAATAACGTTCCGGAATTGGATGTTAAGTCCATGGATACTGCTGAAGGTATGAATAGATTTTATCCGATTTATATCAATAAATATATAAATATTTTAGATGAAAGTGAAGAAGCGGCCACACGTCGAAGAAGACAGCAAGAGCTTCCGAGTGATTCGGACATGATAGTTTGCTCCATTGGTTATTTAATAGATGCACAACGCGTTGCTGCTGAATTGATAACAAATGTATGCTCTACTGAGGATGAAGGTAAAATTGATTAGAACTTAGCTCAATTAAATTTCGCAGGTTATGCAATGATTTTAAATAGTTCACTTGTGAAAGCATAAGTCGAGTTTGTGTAAATCGTTAATAGAAAGTGTTGTACACGTAATAGTCTTTTAGCGAAGTTGCAGCTAAGTTCTATATAGGTAAACATGGACTTCTTTAAACATTGATCAGGAGTGTATTTCTAATTTATAGTCCTAAAATACGTCCGCAATGTGTTAAAATAATATGCGCTCAACATAGATAGTGCAAATAGCCAGAAATATGAGAAGATGTATGAGAGCGAAATTAGTCTCTGTGAGTAAATGCAGTCATTTATATTATATGAGATATTTGAGTACATTCTAAAATATCTACCAAAATCACAAAATGTATGAAAATAAGCTTGAAAAACATAATAAGACTATATCAGGAAACTCAATTAAAATGAGAATAAATGTTTTAGTCAGAGTCAAATCTTTTGATCAGCATGTCGCAATATAATATGAAGATAAAATATGAGGTCAATTGTATTACGAAAATGAGTCTATTGAACTAGCAAAATATAACCTAATAATCTATAAAACGTTCTTATAGAACTTTTCAAGCATATAAGAAAGCGACGATTTTCATTTGATCATCTTTCTTGCAAGTGGCATATAGGCCACTTTTGTCTACCTATTGTTGTTGTCTTTTTGAACTTTAGGACTCAGAATTTGTTGAATCAAATTCGCTGCTAAGCGTTTTTGTTGGTCTAATTCCCAATTCTTTATTATACAGTAATGGATGTATTTCATGTGACAGAAGTAAAATTTGACGTCGACATTATCTTTGTGATTAAACTTGAAAAGTTTTACTATTGCATGGACAATTTTATTAAATACTTATAAAATTGACGTCTTCTGTTACAAGTTTGGATGTAAAACTCAAACTCGCCGATAACTATTCTTCGTACATCGTCATAATCTCATTCAGTCTTATTTGACAGTTAATGGATCGACTGTAATGATAAATTTGAGGCAAATTATTTGTGATTACATAAAGTCTATTGAGAAGCAGAGCTAACCATTAATGAAAAAAACTGTCTTACAGTCAGAATTGGAGGTTCTTCCCAATATCACTTAATCTAGTCGATAAGTTATTTTATAATATATCATATCAGCTTATTTGAAAGTATGGACTTTTATTTTTTTTTTTTTTTTTTAGAACTTGCAAAGATAACCATTGGCGAAATTATCGATTGTTACTTCCTACAAAATTTATTAATAGTAATTGAGTTTTAATTACAAGATTAATATGCGTGTTCCCTTTTTTTTTTTGCGTTTAGAACGAAAAATGAAATATCTTGTCTCTTGCACTCAAAATTTGTGCGATTATCTATCAAGTTTTTCGTTTACAATGTTTGGGATTTCAGCAACAAGTCCACAGTTTGCGATACTCGAACCATCGACTTCACTGATGCGTTCAGCTTTAGAACATTTGAAGACAAATCGAGAGCTGTTCGATCAAATGACGCAAAGCGATTTGGAGGTAAATAAATTATAAAGAAGCAGGTTACCTTTAACATAAAAATTATTAAATTTCTTCTTACAAGCAATTCGATGAGAACGAAGTTTTTCCCACTTGAGTATAAAGCGTGTGATATTATTGATTATTTCTCTTAATCATTCAATAATAATTCGCTTTTTTTTAGAATAGGTATGGCTGATAGTTTTGCGGATTTAAAACTAACAACAGATAACAAATCTCTCAGATTTGATTGACTTAACTTTAAAAATGAAACTTCACTTATTATAATAGGATTTTTCAAACAGCTACTATATTGCTGATTCCAATTAATTCGGTTGATCTTTTTCAATATCATTTATCTGACCATTAGAAGCATGAGTAAATGGAAATAAATTCTCTTTCTCTAAATCACTCAATGCCAATTCCAGATCCTTATCAATATCAATTTTTTCAATAAAATCGAGCTCGGCAAATTTCATTGCCATAACAAGTTTCATCACACTTTGATTAATCAAATCGATGGTGGAACGTTGCATTGTGTTTTCTGTTGGATTTTCATCATTCGGAAATAATTGCAAACGGAATAAATTCGATGAAGAAGATGGTGCCAAACTATCATCTACAGAAAAAATATTTCTCTTCGATTTTGATATTTGATGATTTTTACCATTTCGTTTTGAACTCAATTTTGCTTGCTTTTCTTTTATCATTATTTTATTGAATACGTAACGAAAGTTTTTTAAGGACAATGCTTGTGTGGGAAGCCTTTGGAATTTAAGCGCAACTTTGTACCATAATTCAAATTCTGCATCGGATGGATTCATATTGTGATCAAGCGATGTATCTGATGAAATCGACTGAATTGAAGAACCTTTAATACTGAATCTATCAGTCATGTGAGGTTTACTATCTGCGAATTTCTTATCAAGTTCAAGCGATGTTGTAATGCTTTGTCTGTTTTGATTTTGATGCTGCATCGAAGAGGAATGAAAAGGTTTTTCATAATTTGCTTGCTTCGATATGTTAATGGGATATTTTTTATTTCCTTGAAAAAATTCAGTAAGCGACTGTTCATTCTTCATCTCGATCGGAATGTTTTCTTTATTCGACAACGTCGATAGGATTTGTGTTCGTTCCACATTACCACCGATGCCCAGGAATGATTCTAAGGATAATGGACAAGACTTTGGAGCTGTTTCGCGTACAATATTCAATTGTTGTCGTGGCTTTTTGACTGGAAACTTAAACGAAGTGTTGGAAAAACTATCATGAAATGTTGATGTCCGTTTCAATCGAGAGGAATTTTCGCAATTATCAACAGAAGTTTGTAAATTTTCCATTGGCTCTGGCTCTTTTGGAAATTCAATTATTTCACATGATGCATTTGGATAATGGCTTTGAGGAACGATGGCCATATTTTGATCATAGGGTGGATTTACTTTATCGGCAAAATTTTGATCACACAATGATTTGGTTTGTTGATGAATAGCGTTCGCAGTATTTTTTATAATCAGTTACGTTTTCAGTTACGTTCTTCACAGTCGATGTTTGTGCGCTGTTGGAGTAAAAACTTTTCTCCACCACCTCTTCGTTTCTCAAGTCAATTATTAAAGGCTTAGTGGCAGTAAATTTAACATTTGACTTTTTAGTCTGTGAAAAGAAATCGGTCAGCTTCGATTGAATCGTGCGATTTGTGTTCATGGTTAAATCGTTGGTTTTATCCATGAAGTTGGTTTCATTCAAAGGCTTTATTTTTGCTACTTTCAATAGAGATTCATCGCTATCAGTTTCCTTTTTACACTTGCTTGCATCATCTTTCTCATGGTGACTGAGTTTTGATTTTTTAAATTCAAATTCTTTCAGTTTTGAAATCGTCATGCGATTGTCATCATCAGTCTTGGTTTCTTCATCTTTATCTTCATCTAAACTTTTTTCTGCCAGAAAATCCAAATCGTGTATAGTTTCGTTGCAAATTTTTTTCAATCGTGTTTGCTTTTTCGGTTTCTTTGTTCGTTTTGTTGAGCTTTCAACTTTTGGAGCATTAATCTCTAACGTTTCATGTACATCAACTCCAACAAAACATGTGTGCACAATGTGTGCGTAAATGTATTCAACATCTTGTGGATTTTTTATTTGAACAGTTCGTTCCAATTGTCCGTTGTCTGTTGCTGAAATACTGTCTAAGTTTTCAGCCAAAAGCAATAAATTATTAAATGAGTCTCCAACGATAAGCGCTCCAATGGAACCTGGCTTATGTTTATAGCATTTTTTCAATTGTTTTGCATAGATCTGAATGCAATCATTTGATTTCCGTGATAGTTTAATCTCATACTCTGGAAAGAGAATTAAATTCTTTAATATTTCATCACCGAACGGTGGAGCTTTCTTCAGAATATTCTCAATTGTCGCAGCATCAGTATCGGAAATTGATTTTAATGTCGTTTTGCCTGCATTGTGCAGTAGTGTTGAATAAACATTTCCAATACCATGTAACTGCTTGGATGCATATTCCGAATTCTCCCACAATTTAACATGAATACATTTGGCTGCAATGAATGAATTCAACACTGCCTTATAGTATTGATTTTCAGCTTTTGAATAAAAATTTTTCTGCACACGAAGACGCACAAACTCCAGCAGACACTTTGAAACCCTTTCGGCAATGCGAATTATTTTTAATGACTCCTGTACTAGGCCTGGTGATTTGATTTCCATGTTGCCCAGAACAGCTTGAATTAAGCAAGAGATTTTTTGTTCATTACTCTTTATTCGTCCCCTTATGGGAAATCGAATATTTTCTTTGTTCATCGAATTTAAGAGATTTTTCTCATTAACACGCAACGTAAATTCTTGCAATTCCTTGCACTTTGCTATCAACTCGAAAATGTCTTTCAACGTGGAATTTCCTTGTAGCATATCAAATAGTTTAATTGTTTCAAAGCTTAAATAATACTTGGCCATTAGTTTACCGATTGCTGTCGTCTGCACTTTGAATCCATTAACATTATTGATTTTTACTAGATCAGCTTGCTGCAGTTCATTGATTTGCTTCAGTGTCAACTCTTCCAGTTTATGTTCAATCAATGATTTTGTCATATCATCAGCGAAACCATAGTGCATTGGATTACGTACAGAGCGAACATAAAGATATGTTGATCGAATCCAGTCCATTGCCAATTCGAGATCACTTATCGAACCGAGCGCGATTTCCGAATTTAAATGCTCGGTCAAATGTTTATGCAAATGCGATTCGATGGGTGCCTTCCCGTTCATGAGTTTTTTATATTTACCAATTTTTTCATATTGAGTTAATATGACAGCAATCCCTTTAGTATCGTATTGCGGTCTGCCAGCGCGTCCGATCATTTGAAGTAGCATATTTTCTGGATATTCGACATAACCACCACCGCCCATGTATGTCTGAAAGATTTTCAAATTTTGATCACATTTTATCGAGGGGGACAAAAAGGAAGAAAAAAAAATTCCTACCTCGGTAGATTTGATTATAACAAGATGTGCTGGCAAATTTATGCCCAAAGACAATGTGCTCGTACAGCACATTATGTTTAAAAATCCATTTCGGAAGCTTGATTCAATCAGTTGGCGATCTGCATATTGCAGACCAGCATGATGATAGGCAACACCTTTTTCGACAATATTTCGTAATTTCGGTTCACATAGATTTTCTGCTAAATGACATAAATTCGATTTTTGATAATGATTCATCAGTCCGAAAATTGGATTCAATTTGTTTAACGTGAAAGCTGCCATTTCTGCCGATTTCCGACAGCTACAAAATATCTACGAAAAATATTTATTTACGCTATATCAATTATGGTTTTTCCAAATTCAATATGGTTTTTTAACATACCAGAACAGCTTTACCTTCAGCAAATTTACGTATGGTTTGCGGTAATTGATAATTTAATCTCATATCGAATTGAAATCCTTTTAGATTTGTTTTAACGCCAAGAATATGCTTAACCAACGGAACTGGTCGCTGTTGATCATTGAAAATATGCTGTGATACGGTGACATTGCAATTACTTAACCATATCGCTAAGTCTTGAACGTTTGGAATAGTTGCCGATGCCACAATGAAACGTTTGACGCCACAGGATCTCATGCGCGAAACAATAATTTCTAAAATCGGTCCACGTGTATCTTCGTTCAACAGATGTACTTCGTCAATGATAAACAATTGAACCGATGGCAATAGTTCTTCGAAATCTCGCCAGCGTCTGGTCAAGGAATCCCATTTTTCTAGCGCATTAATTTAACGATAAATATGAATTTATGGACTTATAATATTGTAGTATTTAATATGGAATTTAACCACCCACCTGGTGTGCTTATGACAATTTGTGATGTCTTTATAGCCATTAAATTTGAACTCTGTGTGTCTCCGGTTAGTTGTGAAACATTGATTCCGATTGCATTGAAACGATCCTTCCAATTTTCAAATATCTCATTACACAGTGCCTTGATCGGTGCAATGTAGATTGCCTTGGCCGAAATTTCTTGGATTCGATTCGCACTTTGATGCAACATTCGAACTATTGCCAATTCGAAAGCAACTGTTTTTCCTGACCCAGTGGGTGCTCTCAGCACAATCGAATTATTGGAATGTAATAAATCGTCGAGTAATGCTGTTTGCATCGCATTAAAAGAATCGTACTTCACAAAAAGCCTCTCATATGGCGAAGGAATAACATCCGTTGGACTTTTCTTCTCCATTTTCAAGTTTCAGTGTTTTTTGAATTCGCTGATTTAAATGAAATTTCAATAAATCAAAGTGTTTTCATATGTCTTTATAACTAGTTGACGGTTTGGAAAATTTTTTTGCGGCCGTTTCATTTGAATTTTAGTTATGCACTAAAAACGGACTCTTTTCAGTCGGTGCAACATTGGGCAGTTTTCTGTTGTTTCTTTGGGTAGATTGAAAATTTTAGAGCATACTTTTATGCGAAATTAAATAATTTTCGACTTTCATAATATGAAAGCTATAATTATATTAAAATTATATTTTTATATTATAATTATAATAATTTTATATTATAATTATAATAATTTTATATTATAATTATAATAATTTTATATTATAATTATAATAATTTTATATTATAATTATAATAATTTTATATTATAATTATAATAATTTTATATTATAATTATATTTTATATTATAATTATAATAATTTATATTATAATTATAATAATTTTATATTATAATTATATAATTTTATATATATTAATTTTTATATTATAATTTAATATTTTATATATAATTATATAATTTTATATTATAATTATAATAATTTTATATTATAATTTAATAATTTTATATTATATTAATTTTATATTATAATTTAATAATTTTATAATTATAATTAAATTTTATATTATAATATAATAATTTTATATTATAATTAATATTTTTATATTATAAATTATATATATTATATATTTATATTATAATTATATTTTATATTATAATTATATAATTTTTTATAATTATAATTTTATATTATAATTATAATAATTTTTATATTATAATTATAATAATTTTATATTATAAATTATTATATTAATAATTTTATATTATAATTATAATAATTTTATATTATAATTATAAATTTTATATTATAATTATAATAATTTTATATTATAATTATTTAATTATATTATATATTTATATTATAATTAATAATTTTTATATTATAATTATAATATTTTATATTATAATTATAATTTTTATATTTAATTATATAATTTTATATTATAATTATATTTTTATATTATAATTATAATAATTTTATATTATAATTATAATAATTTTATATTATAATTATAATAATTTTATATTATAATTATAATAATTTTATATTATATTAATAATTTTATATTATAATTATAATAATTTTATATTATAATTATAATAATTTTAATATTATAATTATATTTATATTATAATTATAATAATTTTATATTATAATATAATAATTTTAATATTATAATTAAAATTTTATATTATAATTATAATAATATATTAATAATAATTATATATAATATAATAATAATAATAGATAATAATATATAATAATTAATAATTAATAATAATAATAATTAATAATAATAACGTTATGAAATATTATTTATTATAATTTTAATTTATTTTATTATTTATCTTTTCTTCTTAAAGCTCATTCTCGATGGCGTAAGAAATTGCTCAGTTTCTGAAATACGTGCCAACTGGCTACGAATGCTAGGAACACTTGGTTGTTTGTTGCCAGAAAATCTCGTCAAAGTAATTCTTTGTTTCATCCTGGAGACATGTTCAATGGTATTAAAATTTATAACTAAATATTTTTCATAATTATATTAACCAAAGAGAAATATATTTAAAAATCGAACAGGAGGATGATGTTTGGACAATCTCTGAAGCGCTGGATGCTTTAATGGACATGTTCGCGAATAATGATTGGCATCAAATAATTTTGGAATTGAATTTGATTGAAGTATCCAAACAGCTTGATAAATTGTTTAAAACTAAGGTATGGACAAATGAGTATATCCTTCTTTTACATGTAGAAAATAATTAAAAAACAATAAATGTTTTCTCCTTTAGCTGCGGGCGCAAAAACGTGAATTGAAAGATCGTTATCCAGCTGTTCAAACGGTTCGAACGAACTTTGCAAGGTTTATTAAATATTTAGAAAGTGAAACGACGAAGATTGAAAATGGACGATAAAAGTGACATGAAATGCTAGTACATATTGTAAAATTGTATGATTATATGTGTTTTTTTTTCCCAATCAATTTTATAGAATTTTTAAATAAATTGAAAAAAAAAATTCGTAGAAAAAAAATACAGCTCTATCCCTCTCGCTTTTTATAACAGAACTGTTTGCGCAAAGACTTAAGATGCGAAGCTTTTCAAAAGTTTGTGTATTCGCTAAGCCAGTTGGTGTCTGAACTAGGTTTTATGTCACGAATTTCTGATAGAGAACTTTTAGTTGGCGTAGCACAAAAAGTAGGCGTGGCAGCGTTACGAAGTTAAACTTTTCCAACTTTGGGGCACATGATTAACCTATGTTCCGAATTTGAGGACCGTGGGTTCAAAATTGTGGATTTTGGCAAAACCCGTGTTCTGTTTAAGGGGGTTGGGGGGGTTCGATTTCGAAAATTTTTTTTGGAATCTCTTAGACAATCACGGAAGAACGTCCATGCCAAATTTCAAGACCCTAGGGCAACTCCTTCTATGATTTCCCAAAAATGTATGGAGGTCAAGGCATTTTGCGAGTGAAAACACCTTTGAGTGGGCGTAGCACAAAAAGTAGGCGTGGCAGCGTTACGAAGTTAAACTTTTCCAACTTTGGGGCACATGAGTAACCTATGTTCCGAATTTGAGGACCGTGGGTCCAAAATTGTGGATTTTGGCAAAACCCGTGTTCTATTTGAGGGGGTTGGGGGGGTTCGATTTCGAAAATTTTTTTTGGAATCTCTTAGACAATCACGGAAGAACGTCAATTGCCAAATTTCAAGACCCTAGGGCAACTCCTTCTATGATTTCCCAAAACTGTATGAAAAAAGGCATTTTGGAGCAAAACAACAATTTTGAGTTTAGTGACGGTTCATACACAACTATTTAGTCAGACAAAAATTTTTTGTCTTAGCTAGGATAGTTAATCGGTTTTGATGCAATTTCTGATAGAGGACTTTGATGAGGGCGTAGCACAAAAATGTAGGCGTGGCAGCGTTACGAAGTTAAACTTTTCCAACTTTGGACATGATTAACCTATGTTCGAATTTGAGGACCGTGGGTCCAAAATTGTGGATTTTGGCAAAACCCGTGTTCTATTAGGGGGTTGGGGGTTCGAATTTCGAAATTTTTTTTGGAATCTCTTAGACAATCACGGAAGAACGTCCTATGCCAAATTTCAAGACCCTAGGGCAACCTTCATGATTTCCCAAAAATGTATTGGAGGTCAAGCACCTTTTGCGAGTGAAAACACCTTTGAGTGGGCGTAGCACAAAAAGTAGGCGTGGCAGCGTTACGAAGTTAAACTTTTCTCAATTTGGGGACATATAACTATGTTCCGAATTTGAGGACCGTGGGTCCAAATTTGAATGGACCCTATTTTGGCAAAACCGTGTTCTATTGAGGGTTGGGGGTCGATTTCGAAATTTTTTTTTGGAATTCTTAGACAATTCACGGAAGAACGTCCATGCCAAATTTCAAGACCCTAGGGCAACTCCTTCTATGATTTCCAAAAATGTATGGAGGTTCAACACTTTTGGAGTGACGACATACACACTTTGTAGTTCGTACCAAAATTGTAGCTCAGCGATTCGTTAACTGGTATTTGACTGAGAATCTATGTATAAGACTTTGAGGACGGGCGTCCATGCTGATTGCAAAAACTGTTTAGGCGTTGGGAGTCGTTTCGAATTTTTGTCTCACAAAGAGTGCTTTCCAACTTCTGGGACTCATGATTTCCCAACCATGTTGGAACTTTGAGGAACCAGATGGGTTCCAAAATGTGGACTTTCTGGCAAAACTCCTTTGCATTAATTTTGATGAGGCGTTGGGGGGTTCAATTTCGGATTTGAAACTTTTATTAGGGGTTGGGGTTTTAAATTTTCTAGACAATCACGGAAGAACGTCCATGCCAAATTTCAAGACCTAGGGCAACTCCTTCTATGATTTCCCAAAAATGTATGGAGGTCAATTTGAGCACTTTTGCGTAGTGTAAAATTATCCACCATTTGTAGCTGGAGCGTAGACATTCTGTAAAATTAGTAGGCGTGCAGCAAAAGTTAGCGAAGTTAAACTTTTCCAAACTTTGGGGCACATGAGTAACTTATGTTCCGAATTTGGGACCGTGGGTCCAAAATTGTGGATTTTGGCAAAACCCTTGTTCTTTTGAGGGGGTTGGGGGGTTCGATTTCGAAATTTTTTTTGGAATCTCTCAGAAATCACGGAAGAACGTCCATGCCAAATTTCAAGACCCTAGGGCAACTCCTTCTATGATTTCCCAAAAATGTATGGAGGTCAAGCACCTTTTGCGAGTGAAAACACCTTTGAGTGGGCGTAGAACAAAAAGTAGGCGTGGCAGCGTTACGAAGTTAAACTTTTCCAAATTTGGGGCACAACAGTAAGCTATGTTCCGAATTTGGGGACCGTGGGTTCAAAATTGTGGAATTTGGCTCCACCCTTTTTCATGTTTGGGGGGGTTAGGGTGGTTTGATTTCCAAATTTTTTTTTGGAATTTCATAGATATTTGCAAAGAAACGTCCATGCCAAATTTCATTGCTCTAGGACAACTCCTTCTATAATTTACCAAAAAATGTATGGAGGTCAAGCACCCTTCCCGTACGCGTGATTTGTATTTCTACCATTTTCCTCACATTTGTACTGGATATTAGTACTGAGAGCATCTATGTATATGTACTTATGTTTTTCTAATTAGGGGCAGTCCATTAATTACGTAAGATTTTTATTACTGTTTTCACGTTCGCGTCTGAAGTCTTTCATCTTTTTCTCTCACAAAGAGTGCTTGACCTCCATACAATTCTTGGTAAATGACCGAAGGAGTTTCCCTAGACCAATGAAATTTGGAATGTCGGACCCAAATGATAAGTTCTCGCGTCTCCTTTAAATAATGATGACTTGATCTGCAAGTTCCCGTTCTGCTTAATTTTCAATCGAAGTTGTTTTAAATATTTTTATTTTTATATTAATTATATTGGCTTTTAAAGTACTTTTTTTTTTAAATATAATCGGGACGCATATTGGCTCTTAAAAATACAAGTTTGACTGCATTGACACATTGGTCCCATGTACATATATGTATAAAAATATAACAAGAAATAAATTATATGAATGCGTGCGCGTGCGCTTTCGATTTCGTATTGAGCTTCATCAATTTTCAACGATGAACTATTCATATCTAATGCAAAGAGGCTAGATCGGATCGAAATTACAAGAGCTCCAAAATTTCTATAAAAACATTGATATAGGACTGGAGTTGCAACATCTGTCGAGCTTCATAGCAAACACAAAAAATACTAGGACACATTAGAATTACCCAAACAATATTAGTAGGTAACTTTACTAACTTTATAGGTATGTGTAATCATATCCATCTTAAAGTTACACAATTATATAAAGAGCTAAACAAATACCCTTGACGAATTCAAAAATACACAGCCCGATTTTGAATATTCCCGGGGAATTTACTTTTCTCGAGACTAAAATTCTCCTTTTTCAAATAGATAGGGTAAGGAAAATTATGGGTATGGGTCAAATACCCAATTCCCATCAAATTTCTTCCCCCAAATATTTAAAAAAGAAGAAGTTTACTCTCGAGAAAAGTAAATTCCCCAGGAATTTGTTCCCCGGGAATATTGAGAATCGGGCTGACAATGATATTCAAATAAGCCAATGGAAAATGGTATGTTCTCAAACCATCAGATCAATTATTGAAAATCAATCAAATTTTCCTCTCGGTAATTTACACTTTTTCAGATCAAATAATTTTAAGACAACGAAGCTCGATAGTTTTCACTTTTATACTGGCTAGAAAGTTTCTTCCCCTTGAAAAAGAAAAAAAAAACAGCGGTTAATGGGATATTAATGACTGTAGACGCTTCTTGAAAGCTCAAGTTAAAAAAAAACTCCTAACAGAAAACATTTCATTCAAAAATATATAGATCCAAAAGAGGCCAGCTCTCTAGTTTTGAAGACTTCAATGCTCACGTTGCTCGGCTAGGTTCTTACTACGTTTTGGCTTGGGTACTGGATTCCAATCCAAATTAGATGCCGTTGGCGATGTCTCCCTGTAGTCGTAGACCTCTTTATTCACACGATCTTTTTTAAAAATTTCTTCGTTGTTTGGTTTTTGGGTGTCTGGTGTGCCGGCGCTGGGGTTACTATTTCTCAACTGGCTCGATCCAGATGCTGTGTTCCTTGAATGAGAGCCGCCAGCTGCAATTATGCTCTCGATTTCCTGCGCAGTTGCGTTTAGACTTTTGAGAGTTTGACTCAAGTCATTGGACTCTCGTTTGCGTTCTCGTTCTTGTTCGTCGACGACTTCGCTGTATGACGGTGGTGGCAAGCTCCTAGTTGTTACAAGTTCCGGAAGATCTTTATTCGCTGCAGCGTGTAATAAACGTTGGCTGCGATTTATCGACTCGATTATATCTTTGACAGATCTTCGTTTTTCTGGTGGCACAGGTGTTTCGAGGGGCGCTAAAGTTGAATGTTTCCATGCGGCATATGAAGATGGTCTGTTGCGATAGAGCGCCTCGAACTCTTCGCGCGATTCGGAAAGCAATGTTGTTCTCGGCTTTGGTGTGACAGCGTTTGATCCAGAACTAGAAGGCATTTCATCAATTCTGAGTGATGTTTCTTCCGGTTCAATTATTTCCAAGGTTGGAAGAGATTGAGTCTCCAGCTTCAGCATTCTCTTGAGAGTTATTGGTCGTTGACAGGGTTGGGTTCAATTTTTCGCCAGTCGAAGGCTTTTCTGGCTCCAAAATCACAGTAATATTTTCCTCAATTTTTTTGGAATTTAATTCTTGTCGCTTTTCCAAAGTTTTCTTACGGACTTCAGGTACAGGTGCAAAGGCAGCAGTTACAGGCTTAGAAAGGGTATGGTTTTCTTCGCCCATGTCCTTCGTATCTTCATATATGGATTTGGTAGTATCTTTTTGGCAATGGTCGTCATTAGAAGTTTTTTGATTTATTCCAGGACTGACGTGTGATTGCTGGTGATCCTCACCATTCATAATTGGGCTGGGAACTCTTTGCTGTTCGGTTACTATTTCACTGGTTTCTTTTGAAGTATGAACTGTATTTATGACAAAGTTGTTCGGATGTAACTTCTTGACTTGGTACCGAAGTTTTCTCGCTTGCATTATTTTGGCTTAAGCGCCTTGTTGGTTTTTGTATAACTGCAAAGGTATTAGCTTTGGCTTTGATTTCCGGTTTTGCAGAAATTGGTGGCTTTACACTTGTCCGTTTTATTTCTTCAACTTCAATACCATTCGCTGCATGATCCCTTTCGATTCCGTTTTTTGTGTCTCCTTCTTTTTTCACCAAAACTATAGTCTCGGTCACTTTAACCTGCTGTTTATCCATACCATTTTGTGAAGTTATGTCACGTCGATTGTTTGGCGGACTCGTAAGTACAAATGATGTCTTAGCGGTTATATTCTCAATAGTGCTGGGCTCCTTCTTAAAGCTTGAGACACGATTTGTCACATCTCTTTCGGGCGTTGAGCGAGGACTTTCGACGTGAATGTGAATACATTCGACATTCCCCAATGGCTCGTTCTTCTGCGGATTTGGCTTTTGGTTTATTCTCTTTTTTTCGGGCAATGCAGGCTTTTCTAAGTCACACACTTCGTTTATATGAAGTTCTGTGTTCCTTGGTGCTGGCTTAAATTGCTTTGTGATGATTTGATTTGGCGATGTTTTGAGTATCGATTTGGTCACTTTTGGAATTGTGCCATTCGTTTTAGGCAACTCCTTATGGGGTGTATTTTCTTTGGCGGCTTTCTCTGTTCTTTCTCCTTCAGACCTTTCGGTAGTTTTAGTTTTAACAAAGCTTTCAATTTCTGCTGTGAGGTTGGCAATATCCTTAATACCTTCCTCAATGCGAAGTTCTGGATGACTTCTTTGACTAGATTCTGGAGAAAGTGCATTTGTGTTTGACAAACCGTTCGCTGAGTGAATCTGGAAAAGAAAATGCTGTTTTAGATAGGTATAAATATAATAAAATATAAATATAAATATAAATTTTAATTTGTGGCGAAGAACAACAGGAAAACATATAAATATATATACATATATTATTTATTAAATATATATAAGGTTGCTCTCCAGAGGAAACCGATACGTGAAGGAATGGCGGGCATGAATTCAATGAAAAATTGGAGCTGTATCTAAATCCTGTGAACCTTTCTGTGGGGCTTACAATAGCTTTAGAACGACCTGGTGAAAAAATTGGGAATAACGTAGCCTAAACGCCTACTGGGAAGACCATACCGACATGGGGCAGGTCAAACTCATAGATCTCAGGACTATCAGGGCGTAAGCTACTCTAAACGTCAACAGGAAATATATCAAAATTCACACTGCGTTCTTAACAGGGCATTGTAGACATAATTATCTTCTGGAGAAAATGGGGACGGTAAATGAAGATCTCTGTGGGCTTTGAAAATGAGAACAGTAAAAAGCGGAGCACGTTCAGTGCACAGTACAAAGATATTGGGTGCCTAAGCTGTTAGTCTTCTTAATCCCTTGCAGTTACTGAGCAGTCATAAGCAGTCCGAAGCTGTTCTAAGGCAACATGGACGACACAAGAGATCTTGCTGGCCGTGGTTCTTTTATACACAGTACAAAGATATTGGGTGCCTAAGCTGTTAGTCTTCTAAATCCCTTGCAGTTACTGAGCAGTCCTAAGCAGTCCGAAGCTGTTCTAAGGGATCATGGGTGACACAAGAGATCTTGCAGGCCGTGGTTCTTTTATACACAGTACAAAGATATTGGGTGCCTAAGCTGTTAGTCTTCTTAATCCCTTGCAGTTACTGAGCAGTCCTAAGCAGTCCGAAGCTGTTCTAAGGCAACATGGACGACACAAGAGATCTTGCTGGCCGTGGTTCTTTCAAATGCACTTAACGATATTTATCCATGAACTGATTTAAATCCCCCGTTCAGGTCCCCTTGTTTCTGTCTTGTTCAGATCTTTCGGCTTGTCTTAATTCAAACATTACAGAAGTATATCACTTCTCAGAGTTGTCGTTCTTATATGATTCGTTCTTGGAATCTATTAGTCGCCGTAACTAATTTAAATCCACCCTTCGATATCTGTTTATCCAAGACTTTTCAAAGCAACTCGGTCTTGTCTCTCAGTAAATATGAAAACTGTGGTATCTCTTCGATAAGGAATTGTGAAAAATATCTACATATATTCAGATGTCTTATCTTATCGGTGTAGTTCTGCCGTCCAGATGGACTTAATTAGAATTTAATTAAAAAAAATTGCAAATTCTAGCCTTGTGGAATTTAAAGATCTGTACTCACCGTTCTAGATGTGGTTATGGGTGTGGGCGGCGCTGGTGCACGTCTCTTCTTGCGCGGCGTTCTTTTTCCACCCGACGCTTCTGTGCCCGTTGGACTTTCAATGTTATCACCTTCGTCATCGTTGTCGGTATCAAATGGATTTGTGCTGATGCTCGTTTGCGACGATCTTAATTAGCAGGATCATCATATCCGAAAGAAAAGAAAAAAATAAGAAACCGCAGTCATTATCACCAATATTCTAATGAAAGAGAGCTTGGCATATAAACGTTGGAAAATAAAAAACAAACGAATAAACCATATCAACAAACGGGTAGAAATGGTAAACACATCAATGAAATTATAATAGGTGCACATACACCATACACATATGTCCAAGGTATAAACGTAAAGAACAATTACAATGGAACGTCTGAAGACGATGACGACGTCTTTGAGACGTTCTAGAGACATTGCCGCATTCAATTGAAACTGAATACAACATTGGAGAATTAGGTAACCCATTGGAGGTCATATTAATATTTTATTTTTGAAATTTCCTGTCTTTTTTTTTTTTGCTGTTGCGAAGTCAACAAGTGAAGAGAGAGACGTCACATTGGTATGCGACGGTACTTTTTTGGGGAACTCACCCGTGTGCTAGAATATCTCTTGAATAGCCTCGGCCCAATTCAGAGTTACGTGATGGCTGTGGTGTAACAGAGCCACCGTAAACATACCTTCTTGGTTGAGGCACTGGCGCCGATTGTTTCGTTCGACCGCCAAATTGTATGGTGCTGCGATATTGATCATTGCGATTCAGACCAAATCCACCGGGACTATCCTGAAGTGGCGAAAAAAAAATTATGAAAAAATTTATTAAAATATATGTGTAAATTGCAATAGAAAAATCCTCTGAGAGAGTCACACTCACCACTGTTGAGTTCATATTTTGCAACGATGAGCGATATGGTGCATTTCGTTGGAAATTGTCTCCATCGTTTGTTGAGTAGCGTGCTCGCCGGTCGTATGAATTGAATAAATTGTTCGTATCAACCTGATATTCTCGACGTAATGTCGGCGGACTCTCTGATGTTTTATTTATACCCAAAGTGGATGATTTTTTCTTTGTCCGAAATGACTTAAACGCCCTGGAAAGCAAGCCAATTGAGGAAACGAAGATTTCAATTAGGTTTCGCGGATTGAAAAAAAAATATTAACTTTAATACAATTTATGTAATCAATAACAGTAGCTATTTGCAGGGGTGGAGTGGGGATCAAAGGGTCCACCAGGCGTTACCTAAGAAAAAGAAAAAAAAAAAAAAAAAAAATCCTTACTCTGTGAGTATTGATCCCAGATACAGCTCAATGGGGGCCCACCGGGCATTTGGCCGGTTGCCCGTAGGCCCAGTCCGCCCCTGGCTTTTTTTAAAAAAAACTGTCTATGTTAATTAAGAGAATTTACTTTCGGTCCCTTGATACAAAAGACTGAGCCAAGAAAAAGGCCGTCATTGTGAGAAGTATGGGCTCCTTCACGAAAGCCGGGGTTCCCGCAAAGAATAAAAACCATGGACGTGAACCGGATGAAAAATTTGCCCGGTTCGGTTCGGCGGTTCGAACCGTGTTTGAACTTTTGGATTGGTTCGTAAAACCGGGTTTTCTAATTCTTGAACCGGGGTTTCGGTTCGGTTCACCGGTTCGGGAATTTCTCAAACAGAAATTTTTTTTTAGTGGGAATACACTTCTAATGCAATTTGTTACAATTTAGGGTTAAAATTTGAACATTAAAAAGTTAGTGGTGGTTACTTTACTCATATTAGAGATGCTATCGATACTAATATCATAAGAAAATCGACTTCGACTTTTATATTTTTGGTCTATGGGAGCGACCACTGTGCATGGTTGCAGGTGAAAATGAAACCCTGAACCTTTGCAAAAAGGGGTTCGGTTCAAACATTTGTAAAAAACTTCGGTTCGGTTATTGGTTCGGTTCATCAGCAGATAAAAGCGGGTTTTCCGGTTCAAAACCGGTTCGGTTAAAACCGGTTCGGTTCAAAACAGGTTCGGTACAAATCCGGTTCGGTTCAAAACCGGTTCGGTACAAAACCGGTTCGTTTCAAAACCGGTTCGTTTCAAAACCGGTTCAAACCGGTTCAGTTCAAAACCGGTTCGATTCTAAACCGGTTCGTTTCAAAACCGGTTCGGTTCAAAATCGGTTCGGTCCAAAACCGGTCGGTTCGAAACCGGTTCACGTCCCTGATAAAAACATCCTATTCAAAAATAAGAATTGTCATCACTCCGTTTGGGAAGGAGTAGGTATCTCGGCTCGGGAGAAGCACCCCCAATCTCTTCCTCCCAAATTTTCCCTAAGGCTGCGGATGCCCCAAAAAGAGATGCAATATCAAAGGAAAACTTTGACCTCACTGAACCGAATGCCCCAAATGTCAAGAAATGCTAAGATAATGCTGACCCTGGCCTTGGGAGGGGAAGGCAATTGGAATAAGAAGGAGAGACTACTAGCTATATCTTCTAAACTAAGAAAAGTAATGATGAACTCTTTAGAACTTTTTTCAAAATTCAAAATTCTTCTCATTTCGCCAGCCTTGAGAGGGGGAGAGATGAACATACATATGTGCCTTTGTGCGCTCCAATCAAAATATTTTAAACAATTTGAATTATTTGATTTGAATTCGTGCCTCAATTGATCGGGAGTATTCACAATGACGTTCATACAATTTGAATATTTACAAAAAAATTCTCATCGCACATGCTGAGTAAGCAAAGCATTATTTGGTTAAGAAATTTGTTAGTATTTTCTGATATTTGAAATAATCGAAAAAATAAACAAAAAATAATCCGATTAAATTAATACATTCACATCTAATCGACGGAATATTTGAAAATTGTTCAATATTTTCTTTTTTGTTTTTTTTTTGGATTACTCTATCAAGGCACTTACCACATATCCTTGAGTCCACCGAGAGAAAAACTGTTCCGTCTTCCTTCAAGACCCTTTTTGCTTATGGGCCAAAACCGTAGACGCTTGTGTTGATCATCCTCATAGAAGGGATTTAAATGCTCGGGATAATTGTAAATAGATACGGTACTCGTCGATCGTCCATTGCGTACGACCATGACATCACCGTTCAGACTCATTTTTATGGCTCAGTTGCTGCAAAAAAAAAACAACAAAAATAAGAAAATTCTTAGTTTCGAAGATGTACACAAAAAAAAAAAAACAACAAATTCGAAAATATGAGAGTGGATTGCATAAAATACACTGACAGAAATCCACTTGACTCGACGAAAAAGTTTTACTAAAAATAAACAACATTTTTCTTTGATGCTTTTCAAAATTTTACGATCTCAAAAAACGTGCCAACTGCAAAGTACGTGGCCAGTGTTGCCAGTTTAGGGGAATCTGTCCTAAATTCAAAGAAATTTATGATCTTTAGCGGAGTCTTAGGGCGGAAAAGTGGGCAGGGAACCTTTTTTTTTTGTTTTTGGGAGATTTCAAAATTATATTTTAGGGAATTAAGGCTTTGTTCTGAGACACTTTAAGGGGAATATTTCCCTAAAAAACTGGCAACAGTGGCAGATCGGTGGCAACAATCGGATCGGAGATTTGGAAATTGTTGCGGAAAATAATCGAAAAGGCTTAACAGATTTTCTATGGCATTTCAAGGAAAATTGTACCTGTCCATTCACGTCTGAAGTCTTTGCTCTATTTCTCTCCCTTTTTATAACAGAACTGTCTGCGCAAAGACTGAAGACGCGAACGTGAAAATAGTAATAAAAATCTTGCGTTATTAATGGACAGCCCCCTACTCGATAGATTTCTTCTTTTATTGAAATTCTTTTATACCAATCAGGGTTGTCATAGAATCCGATAGCTGTCGGAATTGGAATTTTAGTCGACTGAATTTTCATATAGGTATTTGATAGACAGCCGGATAAAATAGGTTCTGTGCAACTAAGAACCGATAATGGTTCCGATTCAAATCCAAAACGACAAAATTTGTAAATTCTCTATGAAATTTCGATTGGTTTTAATTCCGATTCCGACAGCTATCGGATTCTTTTACACCCCTGAATATTTTGATAGAAAGTTAGATAGTTCCCTCAATTCAAATTTCCTTCTATCTTGGAGAGAATCTCTAGCTGTGTAAGAGATCCACGAAGGAGTTTTTCATCTAATTATTTCTTCAAGGGAAAAAAGGAAGTGAGTGAACGGGAATTTTCGAATAGAAAAAATTTTTAAAGATTTTTTAAATGAAGTATTCAAAGTTTTCAGAGTCGAAGAGAAGCCCAAAATCCAACAATGCGAGAGCCCGATGCGAGAGTGCGCGACGTCACGAAAATATTTTGCGTGACGCATTTCAATCTCCAATGAGAGTTTTGCGTCACGCAGATCATAGCATATTTTCGCTTCTAGTAATGCAATATTTGAACCGAATACCAATCTAACGAGTACCGAGTACTCATAAAAATTATACGTTATCGCTTGAGTTTAAATTTTAATTCAAAATTTTCAAAAAATTTCAAAATGAACCAAACTTCGCGAAGTATTCTAAAAGCTCTTTTTCACGAAACAGTGAACAGTTTTTGTTTTATTAGTTTAAACGAGTACCCAATAGCGAGTACTCAAAAAATAGCTACATCATTAACCTGTCAAATTGCCTCGCAACGAGAAATATTCAATTTTTCAAAATTTTCTCGATACGAAGTCTCGCAGTGCGATACATTGGAGCTTGAACCATATGATTGAATGTATTGAAATTTGTGTGCGTCTCGTCTCGCGCTCTCGCATCGGGCTCTCGCAATGTTGGATTTTGGGCTAGAATCTCATATGTATGGATGTGTAAAAAAGGCTCGATTTTCGATTCCGTTAAAAGGAAACAATTATGGTTTTACGTACCTACTTCCAATTCCTTACTTGCTTCCCGTGGGCCCCCAGTGACTGTATCTGGGATCAATACTTATGGAGTAAGGATTATTTTAAAAAAATATTTTTTTTCTTAGGTAATGCCCGGTGGGCCCTTTGATCCCCAGTCCGCCCCTGCTTATATTAAATAAAATTAATTATTAATAAATTATTTAAATTAATTTTAGAGCATCGATCAAAGTTTCTGAGATGTCTTTATTTGGAGACTTTTACGGCATTTTGCGTTTATTTTAACGATTTTTTTTTTGCCTTTTTAGGCGTTCTTTCTCGCGCCCTATTTATCGTCTTTCTTTGAATCTTTTTTGTCATCGTTAGGAGCCCCAATTGTGGCAACCAGATCATGACCTCAAGACTTTCTCTTTCCTCAATTTTTCTGTGCCTTGTGTTTCAGGCCAGTGGCCCGGCCGACCTTCTCTAATTAGTTCACTTAAATTTGAATGCCTAGCGAAAATCAACCTGTTTGGGATATACATGTACATATAGTAGAATAATTTCAACAATAAAATATAATATATGATGACATGCGCAGAACAATGACATTCATTAAAATTTATTTTACGCGAAATTTTTTCTTTATTGACTCATGGTCAGCGATGAGTATTTTTTGCCAACTTTCACAATGGAGGAATGAGGGAAAATGGTAATATTTTTATGTTTATCATATTGTATCGTGATAATTTGATTTGCTTTGTGACGTCATAACAATTACTTGGAAGTTTTAGTGCGAAATAATGGACTTTTCCTAACCACAATTTTTTAATGATGCATTAAGTGTTTTTTATGGGCCACATGACGTACAGACTTATGTACTTATGTATGTTTGGTTATTTTTTATGAAGTGCTTTACTAAAGGGGCTTCCCCCATTGGCAAGTAAAGCGCTTTAACTTGCTGAAGAAGCAAGTTTTCTTGCTCTAAAATTTTCTATCAAGAACAATTTTGGAAGTGAAAGCAAAATACTTGTTAAAAATCGCTTTACTTGCCAAATGGGAAGCACCTTAACCCTCCAATTCCTGGCTCCGTCTCTAGACGGACTTTTTTCGAACAAATTACCAAAAAAAAACTAATAATAATTATTTCAGATTCATGTTTCTCTATCCAAAATTAGTCATATCTGAACTTTTCATTGAAAAATTGTGACATTAGAGGGTTAAGGAATGATTCAGATAATCAGGGGTGTCACAGAATCCGATAGCTGTCGGAATTGGAATTTAAGTCGACTGAATTTTCATATAAATTTCTCAGACAGCCAGATAAAATAGGGTTCTGTGCAATTGAGAACCGATAACAGTTCCAATTCAACACCAAAAACAGCAAAATTTTTAAATTCTGTATGAAATTTCGATCGGTTTTAATTTCGATTCTGACAGTTATCGGATTCTGTGACACCCCTGAATATTATTGTCTTGTGTTTTCCCTTTCGAATTATAGGAGGAATGCCTTAAGTGGGTACCTTAGTAACGAATGCAGCAATTAAAAAGGATCACAGTCAGGTCTAAACTATCGGACAAACTCCCATCGCTACGTTACTGAGTCAATGATTTGTATGATCTCTAAAATTTTATTTTTCCATCTGGTCGAAGTCGAAGGAGAACAGCATTTTTTGAGGCTGTTAATTTCGTTTTTTTTTAATCCATTTTTTTTTTTTTGATTTGCCCAACCAAAACGATTAAATCAGATGAGAAATCATTCAGTGTTAATGGGACTGTGAGCACTTTCTAATTAGTCACATTTAGTCACAGTTTTCCGACCGAAATAAATCACATTGAGGAATTCCACCATTAATGACAAACTGAATAGTTTTGAAGCTTTTCAAATACAAAACTAAACATGTTTGAAAGCTAATCAGAGTCGTGAGAATGGAATTTTTCTATTCAATTAGCTGTCTGTAGTAGGTAGTAGAAGTTTTTTTTTAATAACTCCTCCGGTGATAGCGATTAATGCTAATTTGCTTAGCTAGCACGTGGCTGGGATCAAAAACGATTAACCTATGTATGGACTTGGACTAAGTGGACTCGGTTTATATGCACGTAATGAGGGAATATGCAAAGCGAAATTCAAATATAGGTCAATTTTTATGTGGAATCGATTCATCTTCTTCTTCTAGCGTGTTCTTTCCCGGCTTATACCAGGGTCCGCATGTTTTGAATTTTTTCTCTATTTTCTTCTATCCACTGCATCCTCGATTCTTAGGTCCCTTTTCAAAATGTCTAGCCATGTTTGTTTTGGTCGTCCTCTTGGCCGAGCACCTGTTACCTCAAGCCTCAAACCTCTCTTTGCCAAAGTGTTCTCACGTGTCCATACTTGATGTTCCTGGACAAATTTTCTTTAAAAATGTGCGATTATTTTTTGGTACTCTTTTTTATCTCCAGAATGAATGAAGATTCAATTGAATTGTGTCAAAATACAATGACACATAGTAAAAAAATGCCTCTTGTCTTCAGTCCAAATTTTAACACCTTGTGTCGTCCTTACCATAAGGGAACACGGGACTCGTGCTCAGAATCGCGAACTTACGAGGGCCCCCAAAAAGCCGAATGGGTATGTCCTAGTGTGAAATGAAGAGCCAAGTTTTTATAGCAAATGTCTTCTAAAAATTACACTGTGCTACATTTTAGAGGTCATGTTTTGTAAACAAAAATTTGACGACTGTTTTTGAAAGTGCTCGGTGAGTATAACAACGCCTCATATTCAGTTTTGTCAAGTCACCTCTACTTTTTAAAAAAATAGACTTCAAAAAGTGGGGCCGAGAATTAAATTACTCACTTACTTATGGCTGTATCTCGTAATCCCTTCAATATTTTAATTTCCTATCAATCATAATTTATAGCTCTGAACTCATTTTAAATAGTTTTAGTACAAACCAACCCGAAAAAACTCTATCTAGTAGGTGGAAATTGCAAAAATTCCTAAAATTTGACGTGTTTTTTTTTATCATATTTTATTTTGTATGGCCTATAGCTCCCAAGGTAATAAAAAATTTTTTAAAATTTTTTGATGCAAATATAGAAAGACTATAACTAAATAACTTCTTCAAGTACAAGAACTCTATTTGATTGCTCCGTAATACCGTTTTTCCACTTCAAACTAATTAGCTAATTAGCACCAAAGCGTAAGCTTGTTTTTTCTAAATCATTTTTTCTACAGGGTCCCCCAAACTCTGCTGTCATAGATCGTGGACCGTGGGCCCCGTCATGACCTAAGACGGCACTGTTAACACCTCTCTCCTATAATAATATCAACAGCAAATGACAAGCTCAAAATATGAGAGTATGATTTTCCAAAGTTAGTGTAAATCCTACCCACATAACTACCCTGTAGTAAACAGTTGAGCAATTCTCTGAAAAGAACTAGTACCTTTACTAGAACTAGAAGAACCAGTGAAATTTTTGGATAAGCTTCCACCATAACTGTACTAGTGATAATGGAATAATCGTATCCGTTCATCAAAGTTGAACTACAAATCAATCGATAGTGACTGAACATAAATTCTTCTTCCCATTATTTACTTAAGGAAAAACTCAACGATTCTAGTACCTTTTTTCCCGTAAACAGCACTGGTATTTAACTGGTGCAAATTTACCCAATTGGATCGAAAAGTATGTACTAGAATAATTCTTGTGCCAACTGCACTAGTTCTTTCCTGTACAGATGTTATACTGATTTTCTACAGAATTTTATATGGGCAAGGGTATAGAAAAGAATTAGTACTGGTGGTTTTTGCACTAGTAAAGTACTAGTACAGCACTAGTTGAAATTTCTGCAGGGTCTTATTTGAAGTTGGTATTGGGATCGTGGGAGGAAAGTAAAATTTATTCTCTTTAAAGAATTATTTTCGATATTCGATTTCGATTCATGCAATTATGAAACACAATAAAAAATAAACGAAGTATTTTGGGTGGCTTTTGATATATATAATCGAACCTCTTTGATTGTCATGCGATTATTGTTTTATATATTTCCACGTTTTACGTAAGGATTGATGATGGCATAGAATGCGACAGCCACTTAAATGATATACTTGAAACAATACCTGCCATTCAGACAGTTCAAAATAAGCTTATGAAACTTTATAAGATAACAATTAATAAAAAAAAAAAATAAAAAAAAAATAAAAAAATTAAAAAAAAAAAATAAAAAAATTAAAAAAAAAGAAAGAGAGAATTAAAGAAAGAAACAGATAATTTAACTGTTGTGCAAAAGACTTTTCATCGCAAATCGCGCTTTTAATCTCTCGCAAAGCAGAACTTTAGCAGTCAACTTTTGTCTCTTGCTTTTGCTTATCAGCGAAGCTTGCTCTCCGTGTATTGGTTCGTTCGCTTGGTGTCTGTCTAACCCAAATATTTATAAACAAACTGATAAATCTAAAAGTATAATCGAGTAGCTGCTACTGCTGACTGGAACTATCTGCATTGACATAAGACGCAAGGCGACCATCTTTTATGACGGCCAAAAATCAATTCGTTTTATTTTTTCCACAATTATTCTTCGTGCCTTTTCATTTGGCGTTTCCATAAAATCACTTGAAAACAAAAATTTTTCTTTGAACATGTTTGAACAGAACGCGCTCTTCGCTGACTTCTATTTTAGCAAATACTTATACCGCATTATACAGTCAAACTTCCATAACTCGAACTGAATTGGGTGGCAATAGCGAAGGTTTTACATATAAGTATACAAATTCGCTTCCCTAACTCGAAGTCTCTTTGATTCGAACAATTTCTTTGGATAAGTGGTGGTTCGAGTTATGGAAGTTTGACTGTACATACATATGGATGTATATTGACTACAAATAGAGTTATATGTGTACATACCCAGCGGAAAATTTCCCGCTGACATCATCGATGAAGTCAGGGTGACTTTGGATCCGGTATGCATGACAATTCATATGACACTTTGTATGACATTTGTAGAGGAGTTGCGATAGTGAATTCACCGGTGACAATGTCATGTAGGGAGTGCTTTTTCTCTTTAAATGACAATTTATAGAATCCAGTTTGGTAACTCTTCTCTTCTTTGCCCTCTCTTTGAATATTTCAAAAATTTTAAAAAAATCAATTTTTAACAATTTTTGTTCGTCTCATCAGGATCATGAACCCGGATCTTCGGATCTGATCAGCACTCATCACTACGCCACTTTATGCTAAGTCAACTGACGCTAAAACCATAATTTAAATTTCAATAGCCAATGAGATTCAAGCACGTGACATTGCATCCCTACACGATGACATGTCCCCAAGTGTCATGCATGACAATGTCACCTATATGTCATCGATGACATCACTGATGACATTGTCATGCAGGAGATAATTTTCCGCGGAGCATCTCTCCACGATGACAATTCCTGCAAGATGTCATGCATGACAATGTCACCTATATGTCATCGATGACATCACTGATGACATTGTCATGCAGGAGATAATTTTCCGCGGGGCATCCCTCCACGATGACATGTACTCCAATATTTCATGCATGACAATATCACCTATATGTTATCGATGACATCACTGATGACATTGTCATGCAGGAGATAATTTTCCGCTGGGATATGCTTACACTCCCATACATACTTACATATGTAAGTGTGCACACCTCTATGTCATCGATGACATCACTGATGACACTGTCATGCAGGAGATAATTTTCCGCTGGGTATGCTTACACTCCCATATACATATGTATATATGTGCACACATTCGTGTGTGAATTAATTAAACACTCTTTGAAATCTAGTACGAGATTTATTTTTAATTTGCTTTTTAGTTTTTGTTTTTGCAATTAAATTTGAAATTAAGTGCGAGTTCAAAATGTCGAGTTTCGCTGGAATAAAAAATAAAAATAAAATAATATTTAAAAAAAAATTAAGAAAACAATTTGTTTTTTTCAACAATAACAGAGTCTGCCAGGGGCGGACTGGGGATCAAAGGGCCCACCGGGCATTACCTAAAAAAAAATATTTAAAAAAAAATCCTTACTCCATGAGTATTGATCCCAGATACAGCTCAATGGGGGCCCACTGGGCATTTGCCCGTAGGCCCAGTCCGCCCCTGGAGTCTACCGCCGGCGGCTGCTTTAGCGTCATCGTCAGCGCATGAAATACAAATTGTTGCTGACTATTTTTAGCCAATTACGTTCATGTTTTTGATACAGCTAAGAAATTTCTATTTCTTGCTGTTTTTCTGCCTTTCTTCGCCTATTTTATTTATTGTATTCCATGCTTTCAGCTCCTTCGTTGTTTGGTTCGTTTTTATGGGTTTCTGCTGCATGCGAAAGGAAAGCACAAAAAAAAGAAAAACAAAAAACAAAAACATTTCGGCCGTCTACAACATTCTAATTGAACTTAAGTTGCTTGCACTCGAGCATTTCTTAAGTTTATGCATTTCAATTGAAACAATTGCGAAAAGTCAGCGGCTCATTGATCGTCATCAGTGAAAATAGGCCTAAAGAGGCAACGAAGAAGAACGAGAGGTGGAATTGCATAAAAAAAAGTTGAATTACTGAATTCCAATCAAATCCACAATACGTAAGCATTTTTATTAAAAGTTTTTGCTTCCAAAGTTCAATGCGAGGGTCAATCAATAAATCGGAGTAAGATCCAAAATGCATTAAATCGGTTGATTTTGGAGGTAATTTCATGAAGTCCGTAAGTTCGTGGATATAAATAACGGTAATTTATTGCACTCCGAAATTCAGAAAAAATTATCGGTAAATTAATGCTCTCCAAAATATGGAAAACATTAACAGGAATTGAACGGACTCCGAAATTCGGAAAAATAACTAATATTGAACTAATTCTAATTTCAAATCATCGAAACATTACAACGAAATTCGGAAATAACTATTTTATTCGAACAAAATTGAATCACTCCGGAAAACATTACCAGGAATTGAACGGACTCCGAAATTCGGAAAAATTAACTTTAATTTATTGAACTCCGAAATTCGGGATACATATCGAAAATTGATTGCACTCCGGAATGCAGGAAAATTGAAAAATTTAATGGTAAATTACCGAGACTCCGAAATTCGGAAAAAGTTAATTTCACTCGGAAATTCGGAGAACTACAAGTACAGATATTTAATGCACTCCGAAAATCAGAAAAAACTATCCGTAAATTAATGCTGTCCAAAATATGGAAAACATTACCAGGAATTGAACGGACTCCGAAATTCGGAAAAATTAACTTTAATTTGTTGAACTCCGAAATTCGGGATACATTAAATATCGAAAATTAAATGCACTCCGAAATGCAGGAAAATTGGAAAAATTAATGGTAAATTACCGGACTCCGAAATTCGGAAAAAGTTAATTTCGATCGGAAATTCGGAAAACTACAAGTACAGATATTTAATGCACTCCGAAATTTAGGAAAATTGGAAAAACTTATGGCATAAATATACGCGACTTTCCGAAATTCGGAAACTTAATTCTCTCGGAAATCTCGGAAACTACAAGTACAGATACTCTGTATCTGCTATCTTCTGAATCTTTATAAATCTTGAAGCAAATCTTGCTCATAAAAATCGTCAATTCTCTCTCTCTATCTCTCTCTCTATCTCTCTCCCTCTCTCTCTTCTCTATCTCTCTCTCTCTCTCTATCTCTCTCAATTTGGAAAATCTAATTTCGGAGTCCGTTTTACATGTTTCGACTGTGATAATAACAATTTTCAGAAACAATCTATGAAGTAATCTTCTCAATGGAAAACCCGCTATTATATTCGGAAAATGGAATTTTGATTGATTGATTGATTGATGTTAGTATCAAAATATCGAAAATTAATTGACAGCCCTCGTAATGATAACAAGACAAGAGCTTCTCGAATTCGGCATGTAAAATGTGGTACCAGTGTAAGTATCGCTTTCTACCCACTTCAAAGTGTATGCATTTTATTTGCCTTCGCGTTTTTATTTAATTTTTTTTTTATCAGTTCTTCTCCCATTTGGAATTTGAAATTGTATCTTCGCGTAGAGTGCCTTTACCTCGGTTGACTAAACGATCGCAACGATACATTTTCATTCGTTTGGCACACTTTTTTGTCTTCGGATATTATTGCCTTATTATTTTGCTGGGGGCCCACATGATATGGACGATACGACTATAGCGAAAAGTAACTTGGAGAAAATTAGTAATAAAAGTGACAAAACAAATGAAGCGATGACAATGATCATGACGATGATGATGAGAACGGCTATGATGGAAACTTATATCGGAGATCTATTCGCTTTCTTCTCCCATGAGCGATGAATTTCAAATTCCATAGTTTCCCTCGCCATGAGTGCGAATAACAAAAAAAAAAAGAATAAATAAATAAATAAATAATTGTTTACAAAATGCTATGGAAGATTGCCAATTTTTTTTTCGCCTAAATTTTTGAAAGCCAATGAATATAATACCGTCGAAAAGTTTTCTCATAAATAATACGATAAATGAAGAAGAAGATTTAAAAAAAAAAAAAAAAAGACAAAAAAAGTTTACTCTAACGTCGCGAGCAAATTGTGTAATGTGAATTTATTTTTTAGTAGCAAGGTTTTCTAGTATTTTTCTGAATTGCTTTTTATCTTGAGCAATAAAAGATCTGAGAAAAAAGAAAAAACTTACTGAGAGATTATTGCTTAACAAAAAGAAACGAATAGTCCGAAAGAGAAGCGAAAAAAATTGTCATTTTTGATTTTAATTTCCTGTCTGAGCTTGGCAAATAAAAAATTTACCTTAACCCTCAAAGTGTCGATTTAATTTGCTTTTTTAAAATAGCTTTTTTTTCTCATTATATGACGATCTTATAAGTTGTGAGAGGTTCTAGTAATAGTGTTATACCATTTGTTTTTTATTACTTTATTTGGGCCAAACTCTGAAGAACGGTGATTCCGACCAGCCTTGAATAAGAATCGACTGACAAGCAGAGGTGGGCTGTGAAAAGAATTTTAAAACTAGCGTCTTTAAACGATTGATGACATCGTTTCATTTGTTGTGACTTCACCGATCGTGAAAAATGCAACAAAAATTATATCGAGATAATTTAAAAAAAAATCAGAAACAATTCACTGACAAAAAACACCTCAAATAGAGTGCCAAAGCACCCGGGTACCTTAAAAAAATTAAATGAACATATTTGATTAATATGCAGAGAATATGTATAACACAATATATGCTCCCTAGGGGTGGCATAGTGCACGACTTTTCGATTTCGATACGCTGTAACCTCTTATTTTGTGAGGTTTGGTATAAAAATGCATGAGCCAAAAATGGGGAGGGTGGGGTGTCGGAAAATGGCTCCTCATCGGGGTCAAAGATGGGTTAAAACGAGAAAAAATCCATGAAAAGCTTTATAACTGTCCCAGAGTCCGCTCCTAGAGGGGTAAAAATATAACACCGACCCCCATTATTTTTCTCCCCCGAATATTTTCTCTGAACAAATATGCCACCTATCTCTCCTCCTTAAGGGGGCTCCGATATAAAAAAAAAATATTTTTATAAATTTCCCCCCACCGTCGTAACTAGCCCCAGAGTGCCCCTAGAGGAGTCAAATGTATGACCGACCCCCTGTCTGATAGCCAGGCTGCTCTTCTAGCCTTAAGGGCTGTTAACATCTCATCTGGACTAGTAGAGAATTGCCTCAATCTCCTCAATGACCTCGGGAACCACAACAAAGTAACACTTTGGTGGGTCCCAGGCCATGAGGGATACGAAGGGAACGAAAGGGCAGATTGCCTCGCCAAATGGGGAGATCAAAGACGCCTCATCGGGCCTGAACCTTTCTGTACACTTCAGAAGTCATACTGTGCAGAATTACTCAGAAATTGGGAGGATAAGTGTTTTCATACTTCCTGGATGAAATCAAAAGGTCAAAGACAGGCCAAAAGATTCATCACTCCCAACAAACTAATCTCCAAGAGATTACTGTATCTCGGAAAGAAAAGATTTAAAGATCCTTACCGAATACTTCACAGGGCACTGCAAGTTAAGATATCATCTCAAAAAGATAGGCCTATCGAACGAATCGAAATGCCGGTTCTGTGAAATGGATGAAGAAACGCCAGAACACATTCTCTGTGACTGTCCATCTCTGGCCAGCCGCAGAATCCTCAACTTTGGGGAGGCGCTTGTCGCCCCCTACAAATTTTGGTCTGTCTTAAAACCGTCCACAGTGCTCAAAATAATAATATAAAGAGCCTAAGGATAAATAATTAAGACAACCCTGGGGGTAGCACAATAGATTCATTATGGTCGCGGTGCGCACAGAGCCCCCAATTAATAATAATAAATAATAATAAAATGACCGACCCCCATCAACTTTGTCCCCCTAACATTTTTTTCCAACATACTGACACCCTATCTCCCCTCCTTAGGGGGTCACCCATACAAATTTACCTTAATTTTATCACAATTTCATACAAAATGGCTGTCACTACAGTCAAACCCCTCCTAGGGGGATGATATATATGACCGACCCCATTATTTTTTTACCCCAAATATTTTCTTCAAACATACCCACCTTCTATCTCCCCTCCTTAGGGGGGTCCGCATACAAAAATAGGCTTAAATTAAAGAAAAATGCCTCACGAACTTCAATCTATAATGCCGTAGGAACAAGAACGAGCATGTTCAGTATGTATATTCGAAAAATTTACAAAATTACCTGCATTGCTCCCAGATTATCAGTTTAATAGGTAGATCCCTTCCTTATCAACGAAAAAAAAAAAAAATACACGGGAACATTGCCACTCACATAAGAGCTAAGTTACGTTAAGTCAAGACTAACAACGACTTAAGAAAGCATAAAAAATGCTTTGTCTCCCAAATATACGAAAATTTTTAATACTTACTTTAGATTAGTGGTGGCAAATTATCTATGTATGCGACTATCGATATTATCGGATGGTGCATCACTACCACCAATTTCGATGGCCTTCACTATTGGAAGCTCTATTTTCGCGCATGATCCAGGGTCTTTATATGTAAAAGTACAATTTCTAATCTTCCACAATGCGAAAATTTGTCTCCCGTTCTGAGAATATCAAATATAATTCCTACCTAAACCGAAAAACAGTCAAACTTCAATTATTTGAATCATCGAATTGCACGTTAAACTCTCTCACTTTCGAATTATAGAAGTTCGACTTATGGAAGTCTGACTCCATATACTTATATTCAAGAAGCTCACTCAATTTAACTATGACTTTTAAGCCACTCAATAATTGATTTTGGGTTCGACATGGAAACAAAGCAAATGACGAAATACATTAAATTAAATATGACTGCTTCTGATTTATGACTTCACCGCTAACGAGTCCAAGCACCTTTCACAGCAATTCAGTAACAGATCGAAAAACATCGATGCTTTTTGATGACTATCGATAGTTTTGATTCATGGACATTTACTTTAGCATTGGAAAGGTGGTGCTAGCGGTGATAGAGGGCTTTCTTCTTTTTGAAATGGACTGATTCCTAAAAATGCCTTTATTTAGATAAGGGCGAGAGCCACTCGAAAATTATTCTTTCGATTATCAAAATTTTCGATTGTCAAAATTATCGATTGTCAAAAATATCGATAATCGAAACTTCGATGATGATTGTGATGGTAAGGTTGGTGATGATAATGGTAATGATAGGTGATGTGGTGATGATGTTTATGTTGTTGATGGTGATGATGATGGTGATGATGTTGATGATGATGATGTTGATGATGTTGATGGTGTTGATATTGTTGATTTTGTTGATGGGGAGATGGTGATAATGATGATGGTGAAGTTGGTGATGAATATGGTGATGATGATGGTGATGATGTTGATGATGATTGTGATGATTGTGATTGATGTGATGATGGAGATGACGATGGTGATGATGGTGTTGATGTCGTTGATGGTGTTGATTGTGATGATGGTGTTGATGTGTTTATGGTGTTGATGCTGTTTATGTTTTGATGGTGATGATGGTGATGTTGATGGTGTTGATGGTGTTGATGATGTTGTTGATGGTGTTGATGATGTTGATGGTGTTGATGTTGTTGATGGTGTTGATGTTGTTGATGGTTTGTTGATGTGTTGATGTGTGATGGTGTTGATGGTGTTGATGTGTTGATGGTGTTGATGTTGTTGATGGTGTTGATGTGTGTTGATGGTGTTGATGTTGTTGATGGTGTTGATGTTGTTGATGGTGTTGATGGTGTTGATGGTGTTGATGTTGTTGATGGTGTTGATGTTGTTGATGTGTTGATGTGTTGATGGTGTTGATGGTGTTGATGGTGTTGATGTTGTTGATGGTGTTGATGGTGTTGATGGTGTTGATGTTGTTGATGGTGTTGATGGTGTTGATGGTGTTGATGTTGTTGATGGTGTTGATGGTGTTGATGTGTGTGATGGTGTTGATGTGTTGATGGTGTTGATGGTGTTGATGGTGTTGATGGTGTTGATGGTGTTGATGGTGTTGATGTTGTTGATGGTGTTGATGTGTTGATGGTGAGATCGTGATGATGGTGAAGTTGGTGATGAATATTTTGATGATGATGTTGATGATGGTGAAGTTGGTGATGAATATGGTGATGATGATGGGGATGACGATGAAGAAGGTGGTGATGATGGTGTTGATGGTGATGATGGTGATGATGGTGACGATAGTGATGATGATGTTGTCGATGGTGGTGATGATGGTGTTGATGATGGATTTGATGTTGTTGATGGTGAAGATGTTGATGATGATGGTGAAGATGTTGATGGTGTTGATGTTGATGTGTTAATGGTGTTGATATTTTTGATGGTGATAATGATGATGGTGAAGTTGGTGATGATGTTGATGTTGGTTATGATGATGTTGTTGATGGTGGTGATGATGATGGTGAGGTTGGTGTTGATGTTGATGATGGTGATGATGGTGTTTAAATTTTAAAATATACCCTCCGATTATCTCCAGCTCTACTGAGATGACTGAGAATTTCTTCAATTCATGGCCTTTTATACGTTTCCGAAATCATGAATTCAGTGAGAATTGTAGGAATTTTTTGAAAAAAAGTACCATTTCTCGGGGTAGTTTTGCATTTGGAGGGAAATAATGATTGGAATTTTGTTTTCGGGACGAATACCATCAAAGGGAACTATGAGCGTATTCGGAGGTTGATTTTGGGGGTTCAAGCCCCCGTCGAATTGTGGGAAATTACAAAGGGGATTGAGAAAATGATCTCAGGTCAGTCGGGTAGGACAACAGTACAGTTAAGTCGAAGACGAACAGAGAGAACAAGAGATGTGATATTGTCATCGCCGTGAAGACTTCTTTTGTATCTTCCATGTCCCCACGAACCCCACCCTGGCTTGTTTGAAATCAGCCCTCAGACTTAATGAGACGTAGATTTAAGCAGTGATGCCAACTTAACGCTTTTCGCGTTCCCACCAAAATTAGCATTTTGCACTGAGGTACTCACCAAAAGTATTTCTCTCTCGCTTTTCTTTTGCCTGCCGACTAACATCTCTTTCTAACTGGCGCGAAACGTCCCGCGCAATATCTCTGAGAGTGGCATATATTGTTATATATGCTTCGAAGTCCCCAAAAATAGTCAACATGGTTGCACTTTATACCAAACTCAAATTATGAATCATATGAGAATTACAGGCGAAATCTGTAAGCGCAAAAATAGGCAAATTTTTAACTAATTTGAGGATGATGGTGAGCATATAGGAATGGTGAGGTTGGTGATGGTGATAATGGTGATGATGTTGATGATGATGGTGGCGATGATGTTGATGATGATGGTGATGATGATGGTGATGATAACGGTAATTGTTGATGATGATCATAGCCATACACAACTTTTTGCTTCATCACGTCGCGACGTGAAAAATCTTCAGAAATTCTGCCACTCTTATGTGTCCCATTTTAAAAACCAAATGAGAATTATAGGCGACATGCTAAAACTTATTCTATGCACTGATGCCAGAACGAGGGGATTTTTTTGATTTCACCTTTGACCAAAAATAACTTCAAATGTTTACAAGGGATTTTTTACTGATCATTTTCGTAAAGAAAACAGAAATGAAATGATTTTTTTCCAATATCCAAGGGAAAAGAGTCACCAAAATACTGCCTAGCATCAGTGCTGGTTTCAAAGTATGGAGAATTGAGTAAGAAAGGTTTTAAAATTCGGCTTCTTGTACTTATATAACCACGTATTTACTTAGTTGTGTCCAGATTGTTCTTTCTTAGAGCTGTTAAATCATGGAACTTGCTCCCTTTTAACATTAAAACCATCCAAAGTCCGAGACTCTTTAAACTACTTACTAGCTGTTCAAAACTTTCTTCATCGCATATGAACAAAAAATTAGCTTTAAAATTGTTATCAATTAGTTTTAAGCGCATTCCATAAGAGAGAACTGTATTCTTTACCTGTGATGTACAACATAAGGCTTGCTCCAAAGTACAAAGCAAATAAATTGAATTGAATTGAAAAAAAAAATTGTATAAATGATTTGAATGGTTCTTTCCGATTTAAGGTTGTCAGGTTAAGGGAGAAATGTCCCACATTATACCATATATGTACCTTTTCTTCGACTGCTCGAACAAACAACCCGTTGGCAACAGTTATCTTTACCATTTAAAGAATAAAATATAACCGAAATTCGAAGTTGTGCGTGCTTTTTCTTAAAACTAAAGAGTCCAATGTATGTGTACCTACACAAGAACTTTGTCTAATTTTATCGATCAATGTAAACAAAATCGACCAATTTTCCGGCTGCCCACCCACTGAGTCATGTATGAGAAAATGTTTTAAGAAACTCAAGAACTTCGGCATCAACATGTAGGAATATGACATAATACAAAAAACTCATTTGTTGAGTTATTTTCTCTACCTACCACGTTGATCGCGTGTGTTTTTTTCCAGGTAATTAATGAAGTTCGAATTTTCAATTATAAAAATTCCTCGCGAAGTACATACGAGCAAATTAGTTAGGCCTCTATTTGCGCGGCATAAGAGAACGTCGAAATTTTGAACACGAAATTTCTTACATCCGCGCATATGCGTAATCGCACAACAGACCCGCCGACCACTTGTACAGGTATATATCTATAATATATATATGGGTAGGTACATATACATATATGGACTATAGACGACGATTAAACAATTTTCGACTTTTCTTCTGTTTTCTTTTTTTCAACTTTTCATAGCACAAAAAATACGAAGTTGTAGATTCTCTCGACGTAATTTCTCTCGTTTTCTTATTCTTAATTTTTTTCTTATTATTTTTTTTTTTGTTTAAAAATCTTTTTTCGAAATAATTGAACTCGCAAAGAGCTTACGTTCTCACTGCTCATACGGTTTACTTCAAGCACGGACAAGATGATCGAATGACATGTAAAGAATGAATATGGCCAACCGTGATCGCTCGCCGAATCTCACACCTCGCGATATTTACGTCAACTCACACGTTCCGCTCTTGCGGCACTCATCGATGAGAATCTTTTCGATTTACGGATTTCTTGCGCTTGAACGAGCTTGCACGGCGATTCTCAGACAAGAACTGAACTGAGGAACTGACGAGCTGAGAACTTTGAAAAGCTTTTGTTACCGCAAAAAAAAATTGCTTTTATTATCAGTGAACAGTGCCCGGTGCGACGAACAAGTGGAAAAATTCAAATCGTTAAAAAGACTTGGCAAGAAAGTTGGCTCTCATATGTATGTGCGATCGAGCTGCCAAAGCTGCCAACCATTTCGATTATGATGATGATAAAAAAGCTCTGACAATGTTAACAATTTTGATTACCATAGACGGAGCTTTAGTTTTAAAACAATTTCTTTGAATATTTAATTATTAATTAATTATTGTTTAATTAGTTTTTAATTTAAATGCTGTATTATTGTGATAAGAAATAAAAATTAAAAAAAAAATTCTTAATGTGCGACATTTTAGAGGTCTAGTTTTGTAAACAAAAATTTGACGACTGTTTTTGAAAGTGCTCGGTGAGTATAACAACGCCTCATACTCAGTTTTGTCCAGTCATGTCTAGTTTTTTTTTAAATGGACTTCGAACAGTGGGGCCGAGAATTAAATTACTCACTTACTTATGGCTGTATCTCGTAATCCGTTCAATATTTTAATTTCTTATCTATCATAATTTATAGATCTGAATTCATTTTAAATATTTGTAGTACAAACCGACCCGAAAAAACTCTATCTACTAGGTGCAAATTGCAAAAATTCCTAAAATTTTACATGTTTTTTTTTATCATATTTTACTTTGTATGGCCTATAGCTCCCAAGACAATAAACATTTTTTCAAAATTTTTTTATGAAAATATGGAAAGACTATAACTAAACAACATCTTCATATACACGAACTAAATCCGAGCACTAATTGATACCGTTTTGCCGCTGTAAAGTTGAACAACTTTTACCAAAAATCGGAACATAAAACGCAAAATCACCCTTTGGGTATGCACGAAAATTTTCACTCAACCGAAGGTTCAGAACCATGATATGGAAATGCAACGTTTTTTTTTTTTTCACAAAACGCAAACTAAAAATCTACTCATAAGATCATTTTTGGAAATTGAATTATTTTTTTATTTTTACAATGGAAAAATATTTATTTTAGGAGGGAAATTAAAAAAAAAATAAATATTTTAGTTCAAATTCCGTTTTAAACATTCAATAATTTTTTTTTTTTTTTTTGTAATACTGAACAATCCTCAACATTGAAACATAGCTCAAAATTATATGAAATCGTAATTCTTAAACCAATCAAAAAATGTCAATAAATATTTATTTACGATTGGTTATAACCGAGACTTATCAATTTGATCATTTTTTCCCCAAATAGTTGGATCATTTACCAAATCAAAGAAGGAATTAGTTGGTCCATTGTAAAAAGGAATATTATTTGAAGCTCTCCATTGCTATCAGCATGCGGAGAATACATTCCTTGCACTTGCCAGATGGAGCAAGAAAAAGGAGCAGACGTCCTTGGGGATATTTAGTCCAGAAAATCTTATACATAAAATGATAGAAAGACAAGATGACTGGACGATTACGCTGAGCTGAGTCCTAAAAAAAGGGAGAAAAATCTCCCCTTGAGGCTGATGATCGACAGCAATAAGAACAAAATGGAGAGAAAGGGAGGAACACCATGATAGTATGGGAATTCTCCATAAGAGAAATGAGCATGAAGAAGGCTCCACCATGAAGTAATGGCATGGCAATGGCTCTCGTTAAAGAGGAGATCAGATCTTGAAAATGGGGAGTTTAAAGAAAGACTCCTGAATGTGAATAGTTTTTGAGAATAAAACTTCCCGGTCAACCAAAAGAGTCCGCATACAGTTCCTAAAGACTTCTTTTCCAGAGCGTAAATGTTCTTAAAACGCTCTAAATGAGAGTTTTTTTCCGGGAGAAAAGACCACAGAGACTTATATGGGCCAGGGGGTCCTTTTATACTCCAATTGGGATCACTCCGAAAAGGTGCTTTAAAATGAGTCCTTTTTCACTTATTTTCGGAGCACTCTGAATATGGTTGGCTGAATTTTTAATTAACTCCCTGAAAGTATGCAGAGATATTTTGGAAATTATCAAATAACCACCCCAGCGGGAAATGTCCCGCGGACATCACCGATGATGTCCTAGTGACTTCGGAGCCGGAATGCATGCTATTTCCGGTGACACTTTGTATGACATTTACACAAAAGCTGACAGGGACTTCAGCGGTGACATTATCACCGGAAGATTAGAAAATGTCACTGGTCATGCTAGGGGAGGCGATGGCGAAAAAAGCATTTGAGAGCATCACATTGCTCTTTTATCTCTCAATGTCAATTTATAGAATCCAGTTTGGTAACTCTCTCTTCTTTGCCCTCTCTTTGAATATTTCGAAAATTTTTAAAAAATCTATTTTTGACAATTTTTGTTCGCCTCTGCCAGGAATCGAACCCGCGATCTTCGGATTCTGAGTCAAGCACTCATCATCTACGCCACCTTCATGCTAACGCTGAACTGACTCTAAAACCTTATTTAAATTTCAGTAGCCAATGAGAGTCAAGCACGTGAACAGAGCATCCCTCCACGATGACATGTCCCCCAAAGTGTCATGCATGACAATGTCACCTATATGTCATCGATGACAACACTGATGAAATTGTCATGCAGGAGATAATTTTCCTCTGGTCATACCTCCACGATGACAAGTCCTCCAAGATGTCAAGCATGACAATGTCACCTATATGTCATCGATGACATCATTGGTGACTTTTTCATGCAGGAGATAATTTTCCGCTGGGACTTGATCAAAACAGATTCAATATGTATTGCAACTCCGCAACAAAGGAGTCACAACTCAAAATTTGTAATTTTTCAGAGCAAGAAGACAGGCGTGACGGCTTTTTTTATAGTAAAATAATCGCAATCGAATTTTTCGAGCAGTCAGACAGGTGACTTTTGAACAAGGTCCACAGAATAACTCAAATTGACGAATTTTTATGTCAATTTTGAGTTGTGACTCCTTTGTTACGGGCGTGCGATGTGTTAAGTAAAATAATTGAGCCTTCTTTGGGGCGAACCTGCGAAACTGAAACGAATTGGAATTTTTCAATAAATTAATTTATCCTAAAAGTATTTTAAAATAAATTTATAAAAAATAGTGGTTTATGATCAGGGCAACCACAAATATTTGAATTGAGTCCTAAAAGTAGGCATTTAAATATATAAGAAATAGTATTTAAATCTATGACTTTTTACCTGCGGAGCTGAGTTTGAGCTTTCACATGATTTGTGCAATGCCATAATATTCTTTGGATTTGTTTACAAATATATTATATAACGAGTCTTATGTACAGAGTGTTCCGTTTGTGATGGTCAACCGGTCGGGAGCTGAAAAATCGTATGGCAGGGGGGGCGGGGGGTCCAAAATGCACCCCTGAGGAGTTATAAGGGAAAGAAAGAAATTTGCAGTTGTTTCAGAAAAAAAATTGTCACGCCTCAACGTTTGTATCCAAGATAAAAATTTTAATGCAATTCGACAGAGAATTGTCAGACCTTTCTAGGCGTATAAAATAGTCTTACACTTTATTGCAGCTTCAAGGGTATTTGAGCCAAGTCAAAAGTTTAATTTTTTTTAAAAACATTTTTTGACTTTGAGAGCCATTTTGGTACGAAAAATGTCCTATTGACACCCATATTTCTTATTTTATTTAAAATGATGAATCGATTTCCTTTAGTTTGGTACTCCATATGTCTAATAAAAGTTTTTGAAAATAAGATAAGAAAATTAAATATCTAAATTAACTTAGACTCCCTTTATATGGATAGTTTAAGCCAGGTGCTTGTCAGCACGACCACTAGCACAATTTCTCTCATTCTTCACATGTATGTGTGTTTAAGAGGCTTCGTTCATTGCCGCTGCCAAACTGATTGAATTCTCTCGCTAACACAGACGCTGTGTGCGAGAAACAACAAAGCCGCAATACTCAGCTTTGTATGAAAGAGTATTACGCTGGCAAGCACTGGTTTAAGCAAATCATCGTCAAGGAAAGTATGCATTGTTATTTTGATGTTATTTTAATACTTATTTAAAACGCAATGGGCTAATTTCGGGATAAAATTTTAGCGAAGCCCACCAAAAAGTCTTCATTATTTCCAAAAGAGATTCTATAATCAAGGCGTCCGCGTAGAATTCCGCTAGGGTTTCCTTTAGGGTGTCCACAGGCGCCGGAAGAGTCAAAAGGCCGGCACTCGGGTGTATCCTGTTCTCTGGAGCACAGAATCCAGTGGCTATACTTCATGGAGCTCTGCATTAAATATACCAATTTAGCTTCAAAATAGTCACTGACAATGTCGGCATTCCTTGGTTGAGTTTCAGGGTTATTCACTCCTTATAAAGTATCAACAGCTTCTTATATTATATGAAAGCTTAGCTCGTAATCAACAAAGCTCATTTAAGGAGTTCGTTAAGAATCAAGTGGACTTTTCTGCCAATTCTAAGCATACTTTTAGGACTTTAGTTCGATTAAATTTTTAAAAAAATAAAAAAAAATCTTATCAGCTTTATTGGTGTACCTTCAGAAATAAAAAATAAATAAATTTTTTTATCGTAATTACTCTTGCATAGAATATGGAAAATTAAAATAGAGCAACTTGGCTGAGCAATGAGGACAGACGGTGACCTTTGAGGCAAAAAATTGTGAAGGCTTCTAGAGAGGAGGTCAACGCTTATCAGCGTGCCAGCTGAAAGAAAGGAAGACTATACATCTTGAAAGAATGTATGTTTTCATGTGAAAAGCGAGGGGATAAGGCAATGTCGAGGTAAAGCAAGAGATAAAGGTCCAGTAAATTTAAGTCGATTTGCATTTGTTTCAGTAGCACAAGAAAAGGCGAGCTATACGGACGCTTTCCGGCAGACGTCGATAGGAAGAGATACTTTCTTTCTTTCTTTTTTATTCTTTTTTTTTTGCTTTAATGAAAGATGAGAAAAAAGCTCGATAGCTTAGTATTCGTTTCATTAATAGTTTTAGCTTTAATATCTCAAAGGAATGTTCACTCGCAATTCTGGAAGCTGAGCAGTAATTTAACCGAACGCGATCTCTTCATATTGGAAACAAAGGCCAGCATGCCATCTGGGATATGCTACAAGACAGTGACGTGAGTTGACAATAATGCCATGAAGCGATTTTTTAATTATATCCTTCTTTTGTTTAGTGGTCAAGCAATCGATCCTGAGCTAAGGATTCGAACTCATTCTTATTGCTGTGATGGCTATCGTCAAACTTCGACATCGAGCCGAATTCAATGTGATCCGATATGCACAGAGGACTGTACGAATGGTATTTGTACTGCACCGGATGTCTGCGAATGTTATCCTGGCTATATGCGTATGGGTGGACGATGCGAGGAGCTGTGATCATCAAGCGATTATCGATAAGAAATGCGATCGGAACCAGCAGAAAGACATACAAATGGCAATATGGAATTGTTCTCAAAGAGCCAAGAATGGGACAGGAATAGTTTAAACTGATGTTGCGATAAGATAAAAAATTGTGAAAAACTGAGAAAATATTTAAATTAAATTAAATCACATTAAACAATGATTCTGATATGAAGAAAAAAAATGAGATTTAATTGATTTTTTTACAGTGTAGCTGAGGGTATTGTAAAGAGAAATGACGTTATCATTGTGTCTATAAAATATCTGAGCAAAACAATACCATCGAGAGCTTTAGTCATGCTTATAGCAAGGTAGCTATACTTATTTACATTGCTTACTCATTCTTTGCCATTGATGCTGGCGAGCAGCAAATCTCATTGGAATCAATTGAATTGTTTTGAAATTGTCTCTCGAGAGATTTCTGAAATCGGTTAAAACGCAGAAATAATTATTTCGATTTTTTTTTTCTTCTTCTGCCTGAATTCTGATAAACGCCTACAACGACGCAATTGCATCTTTCAAAGCATAAGCGAAATCTGGGATCTGAATTTAATTGATTTATTTTTAACTAAGGTTGTAAGAGTCCTTTTTTTGGATGTGAAGTGTCAAAGAATAGTTCACTCCGTTAAGAATTTCGAAGTCATGGAAGCTAAGCTTAATTCAATAATGTTCACACCAGGGTTCTATTTGCCTGGGAATTCGAGTCGAAAATTTGGTTAATTGGTTTCTTGTTACGATTGATTAAAATGTGATTAGATTTGCCGTAAAAATAATGAAAAATATGTAAATAAATAAATAAATAAATTAATTAATTGGAAACGAAATAAATAAGAAATGAAAAAAATAAATAAAAATAAGTTAATTAATTTAAAAAAATTAATTAATTAATAATGGAATAAATAAAAAGTGAAAAAAAATAATTAAATAAATCTAAAAAAATAAATAAATATATTAATAAAAATAAATAACTAAATATATATAAAAAAAAATAGAATTAAAAAAATAAATATATAAACAAAAATAAATAAATAAATAAATTAATAAATAAAAAAAAAAAATAAATAAAAAAAATAAACAAATATTTAAATAAAAATAAATAAATAAATTAATAACGAAATAAACAAGAAATAAAAAAATAAATAAAAATCTGTTTAATAATTTAAAAAAATAAATAAATTAATAATGGAGTAAATAAAAAAATAAATAAATAAATCTAAAAAAAAATAATAAATATATTAATAATAATAAATAAATAAAAATAAATTAATAAATTAATAATGAAATAAATAAGAAATTAAAAAAATTAAATACTAATAATTAAATAAATTAATTTAAAAAAAAAATTAATTACTAATGGAATAAATAAAAAGTGAAAAAAAATACAAATAAAAATAAATAAATAAATAGTTCTAAAAGAAGTAAATAAATATATTAATAAAAATAAATAACTTAATAAATATTAAAAAAAATATAATTAAAAAAATAAATATATAAATAAATATATAAGTAAATAAAATTAAATAAATAAATAAAATAATAAATAAATAAATAAAAATAAATGAATAAACTAATAATGAAATAAATAAGAAGTTAAAAAAATTAAATAAAAATAAATAAATTAATAAAAAAATTAATTAATTAATTAATAATGGAGTAAATAAAAAATGAATAAAAATAAATATAAATAAATAAATCTAAAAACTAAATAATAAATAAATATATTAATAAAAAACAATAAATAAAAAAAATTTAATTAAAAAAAATAAATACGTATATAAATAAAAAATAAATAAATTAAAAAAAATAAACAAAAAAATATTTAAAAAAAATAAATAAATTAGTTTAAAAAAAATAAATAAAAATATAAGAAAAATAAATAAACAATAAAAAAAATAAAAATTTCGATCCGATTAAAATTCTGAAAACAAAGGGTATAGAAGAGATTTCTAGAAACTTGGCAACGATATTTTCGGAAGATCTCCCTCGTCGCTGAAGGTCTTCTTGAGTGCCCCCTAATTGAATAGGGCATCGCCGGGTACCGATAGTCATCCACGATTATTTCTCACCATTTTCACTTTTGTGAATGAAGTCATTTGCATTGAAAATAAAAAGAATATGAAATCACTTTTAGAAAATAACAATTATCGCTTATATGAAAGCTCTGAGAATATTGCTAAATTTCTCAGTTCAAACCTGGCTCTGGTTGCACGCGGACGTGTGCTGAAATTAATCAAGACGAAATATTTTAAAAGTGAAAACAGACAAAAAACAAAAATAAATAAATAAATAATAAAAAACAATTTTAAGCTCATTAAAATGAAGTTTTCTGCAATTGCGCTGTTTACACTCGGCGCTGTTTGCATTGCACAGGCGCAAATAAAAACGGGCATTAAAACCCACTATCCCAGCTATAACACCGGCAGTTTGATTTTGGGAAATGCTTCCGAAGTGCATAACTATCCCAATGGTGGCTTCATACCTGCCAATACGTACAATGGCAATGACCGAAATCATATCGGCTCCGTGCTACCCACAAGAGCACCCGTATTCATAGATGCCACAGCAGAGTTCATCAATAAAACGCGTTCGGCAATGGCATCGGGCGTTTGTTTCAAAGAAGTACCGTAAGTCCGTAAATTAATAATAAAAATAATTAAATAAATGAGTTTTGATGAAAAACAATTCAAGGGAATTCATGTCGAAAACTTCAAGTGAAATCAAATGAACTCTTGACCTTCACTTCCTCGCCAGATGCGATAATTTTTTTGCTTGCAATCAGCTTGGCTCTTTTCTATGAATTTCTAAGCAGAGTTTCCAGATTTTGAAAACATTCTCGCTGATTCAAATTCGATTAAATTTCTTGATTAACCAAAACAGTCCATGTGTGTATAATTTACACTGTAGGTATATATGTACTTATGTATATTTTATTGAAAGGAGAGAGGTCAAACCTGTAAGATTGCATTGAACGGGCGATAAAAAATTCAATTTTTTCTTTGTTGGCATGAATTCCCTCAGCTTTTTCTATGATATTAGTGGGTATTCAAGCGGCTGTGGAAATTGAAGTGTGCAAATTTTGCTCTTTTGTATGAACGACCCTGCGAAGAACGAGTGCAAAACTTGTGCAAATTTTTCCCATCAAAACCGGTTTGCCCGGCCGCGGAATTTTTTTTCATACAAACAAATTTGCACAAACGCAAAATTTGCGAGGGTGCAAAAATTGCACACCTGCTTGAATTCCACTATTGTACATATTTGCAAAGATTTTTGGATTGTAACGAACAATTTTGTAGGACTGCATCGCTCGTACATGATCCTAGTCAAGTTGCGCCTGGAAATGGCACGAACCCGAATATGAGTAAAATACAAATCTGCTGCGAGGGCTATGAGCGTAATGCACACGTCTATGCTCGCTGTGATCCGATTTGCAAGAATGGTTGCTTGAACGGGATTTGCACAGCACCGGAAACATGCGTTTGCATGCCTGGACACATTAAGGACTATTTGGATAATTGTATTTCAACATGTCCGCTTGGTTGTGGCAATGGCTATTGCGATGAACGGAATGAATGCCGTTGCAGGCCTGGATATACCCTGGAGCGCACCCATAAGAAGTATTGTGAGCCTCAGTGTGAACATGGCTGCCAATTTGGAAAGTGCGTTGCGCCCAATACATGCGACTGCTTGAAGGGCTTCCATCTGACGCCTCAAGGGACATGTGAGCCGAAATGCGAAAATTGTGAAAATGGAAAATGCACTGCGCCCGGTTTCTGTTCCTGCAATCCGGGTTATCTTAAAGTGGATGGAAAATGTGAACCAGTTTGTAGGCTGTAAGTATGTGGCAATGAAAAATTGAATTTGATAAAAATTCAGATTTTTTTTGGGGTTTTTTTTCTCTCACAGAGGCTGTTCAAAGGGACGATGTGTCAGACCTGATGTCTGTGAATGTCCGCATGGCTTCGAAACTGATTCAACCGGTGCAAATTGTATACCACATTGCGATCAACCCTGCCTGAATGGGGTCTGTGATGGCTTCAATACATGTACGTGCAATCCAGGATACATCCAAGATGAGCGTCAGAGGAACATTTGCAATCCTCATTGCCCGCAAGGCTGTCCGAATGGCTATTGTACATCACCCAATTTCTGCGTTTGCAAGCCTGGCTTCATCAAGAGCGGCATCAAGGGACGCCAAACTTGTATGCCTGTTTAGACGTGTATTCAAAAAAAAAAAACCTTTTTCCCCCTGATATTTTTTCAATAACCAAATTTATGAATGATTTTTTCGAATAAAAACTTATCTACAGTGGGTTCTCTAACTCAAAAATTGAAACATATTTCCAATAAGACTTTGAAATTCCAAGAGTAAAATTTTGTTAAAATATTCCTGTTGCTGATAGCTGCTTACCAGACCATTGAGACTACGAGGCTCTATACAACGATCGATGAAATGTGTTTGCTCAGACGGGCACTGACATCGTCCCGACGAATTACATACACCGTTTTGGCAATAATGGTTCGTTTTCCTGCAGCCACAAATATTCACATCAATACAGATTCCGTGGGGGCCGCAATCACTGAAATGCAAGAGGTTCAATCGTCCCGATTTCAATTGGATGAACATGTATACTAACCTTTTACACGATGGCTTGCAGGATTTTCCTCTTAGTTGTTGGTATCCATTAAAGCATTTACAAAGTCCCGGTGCTATGCAGACGCCATTGTCACATTCATTTCCACAATCGGGCAAGCAGATTGTTGTGTGTGGGTCGTATATATACCCATCCCGGCATTGGCACTTGTAATAGGACTCGCAAAAGCCATTTTCACAGTTTCTTAAAATAAAGAAAGGAATACAGTCGAAAATCTCTATAACGAAGTCCTCTATAACGAAGTCCTCTATAACGAAGTCCTCTATAACGAAGTCCTCTATAACGAACTCCTCTATAACGATTTCCTCTATAACGAAATCCTCTATAACGAACTCCTCTATAACGAACTCCTCTATAACGAACTCCTCTATAACGAAGTCCTCTATAACGAACTCCTCTATAACGAACTCCTCTATAACGAACTCCTCTATAACGAACTCCTCTATAACGAACTCCTCTAAACGAACTCCTCTATAACGAACTCCTCTATAACGAACTCCTCTATAACGAACTCCTCTAAAACGAACTCCTCTATAACGAAGTCCTCTATAACGAACTCCTCTATAACGAACTCCTCTATAACGAACTCCTCTATAACGAATTTCTCTATAAACTCCTCTATAACGAACTCCTCTATAACGAACTCCTCTAATAACGAACTCCTCTATAACGAACTCCTCTATAACGAACTCCTCTATAACGAACTCCTCTATAACGAACTCCTCTATTACGAACTCCTCTATAACGAAGTCCTCTATAACGAACTCCTCTATAACGAAGTCCTCTATAACGAAGTCCTCTATAACGAAGTCCTCTATAACGAAGTCCTCTATAACGAAGTCCTCTATAACGAAGTCCTCTATAACGAAGTCCTCTATAACGAAGTCCTCTATAACGAAGTCCTCTATAACGAACTCCTCTTTAACGAACTCCTCTATAACGAACTCCTCTATAACGAACTCCTCTATAACGAAGTCCTCTATAACGAACTCCTCTATAACGAACTCCTTCTATAACGAACTCCTCTATAACGAACTCCTCTATAACGAAGTCCTCTATAACGAACTCCTCTATAACGAACTCCTCTATAACGAACTCCTCTATAACGAACTCCTCTATAACGAATCTTCTCTCTATTTTTTCCGGTCCCTTGAAATTCGTTATAGAGAGTTTCGACTGTCATTTTTGAAATATTTACTTATTCCCACATATTAGGTACTCACATGTTACAGTCGGCTTCGCAGACATTTTTTCCGAATCTCTTTGTGTAGCCGGGAAAGCATTCGCACTGATTTGGTCCTACGCATTTTCCATAGCCACAATCCGGCGTACAAATGGGCTGGCATCCAAATTCCTTCGTCCATCGATAGCCTCGCTTGCAATCGCATTTCTCCGATGAGATGCATTCCTGATTATGAGGACAGCCCTGCGAGCATTCGGGTCGACAGAATTTTCCCGTACGATGATCCAAAATGTAGCCGCGATGGCAGGAGCAAGTCCCATTTAAATAGCAACGCCCGTTCTCACACTCAATCGGGCAGGTGTGAACACACTCATCGCGGTCATTCAGAACGAACTCCTCGAAGCATTCGCATTGGTTCGGCGAACGACAGAAACCATTGCGGCAATTATTCGCCGTCCGACTACAATCCGGAATACATATCCTCCAATCGTTCCGTGATCGGACATAGCCCTCACAGCAAACTTCGATGCGATGAAGGAATATTTTTGAGCCATTGCCACGAACGGGTTCGTTTTTATCGGTTTGAAAGAATTTCGCCCTGTAATGTAGATCGATCTAGAGTTCCTATATCAACGACACTTTCAACTGACATACGGTATCTCTTGATGGCACTTGTTTTTATTTAACGGATCGCTTTGCGAATACACTAACAAATTTCGAGCTTTTTCAGGAAAAATTTCACCATATACTTGTGTTTCACTTTCCGATTCGCTGGAACCAAAAGTTCCATTGAGCAATCGAAGTTTAATGATCAACAGACTTAAGAGGATCCATTTAGGTTCCATTTTGAATCTTCTATGTAACACTTATCAGTTTTGACACTGCGTCTATTGAACTAAATTTTGTTTTGTAAAAAAACAAAAACATTCTTTGAAGCTCTTATACCTTTTTAGAAGAGAATGCTTCGAACTGTATTTTCTTATCAGTAACAGGGTACAATTCCACAGCAAGTGATCTGGGTTTGCCAACCCATCATTTGAGTGGAAACATTTACGCATTTAGTTATAATAGGCAATAAATGAAAAATTCTAAGAGTTTCTAACATTTTAAAAAAATACTGATCACAACTAGTCTAGTTTGGGTCTAGTTCCAAACTGGTCCAAAAAGGACTAGTTGTAATAAGTTTTTTGAAAAAGTTTTAGTACCAAAATTCTTAGAAGTTTTTTCTTATTTTATATTTAAATAAAAATTAAATAAAAAATAAAAAAAAATTTGTACCTAACATTTAAAAAAAATACTTATCCCAACTAGTCTAGTTTGGGTCTAGTTCCAAACTGGTCCAAAAAGGACTAGTTGTAATAAGTTTTTTGAAAAAGTTTTAGTACCAAAATTCTTAGAATTTTTTACTTATTCTATATATAAATTTTCATCGAAATCGGACGCCATGAATTTTTCGGATTTTTTTGGTTTTTGGTCCAAAACTCTCTAAACTTCTTCTTGCCCCCCAAATTTTTTTTGCGGTTAATGTCTTATAATTGTTCAATATACCACTGTGGAAAATATAAGCACTATCAAAGCACTCTTTCTATCACTATGCCCTTGGATAAGATATGGTCCTGTAAGCAGGCCTAGTACGGTGGAGCCTTGGTAAAAATCATCTGGCAACACTATAATGAGCTACAGTTGGTTAAGATAGATAGTCGAAAGATGTCTGATGTGTACAGATCGATAAAAATGTTGCAAGAAATACCATCCCTAGAAAACGATATTTATTTTCGTTCAAATTGATTCGTACAGATACTTTTATCGAAAAATATATATGTAGGTACTTAACATATATTACAAAGGCAAAAAAAAGAAAGGAAGAGGGTTAAAAAGGAAAACGTTTGCGAAATTTTACACTGGCTCTTTACATATGCGCGATCTTGTGCGTCGTATAGGTTGTGTGGGGCACTTGAAGGTAATTGGTGTTCTGCGGCGGGATAATTAGCTGAGACACATGATGAGTGCCGGGTTTCTGCATGCCGTATGTAGAGTGCTGAAGCTGTTGATCGGTTGGCGTTTGTGTTTGAAGATTCTGCTGTTGCGATTGATGATGATGCTGATTGTGATGATGATGTTGACTGTGCTGATGATTATGATTGATGATGATGATTGCGGTGGGGATGATGAGATGCGCCTGGGTAGCGGATCTCGTCGTATAAATGAGAATCGGGGACTACCACTGACGAGATTTTGGAGAAACTATCGAATAAAGTGACTCTTTCCGAGCGTAGGTATAAGGTGGCGTCTGTACAGATATATTGCTATTTGGCGGCGAGTCATAGTATTCGTGAGCTGTTACAAAAAAAAAAAAAAATTAAAAATAAATTGATTTTTTCTTAACCCTCTAATGCCACAATTTTTTTTTTTTCACTGAAAAGTTCAAATAAGACTAAAATCGGGTAGAAAAACATGAATCTGAAATTATTAGGATTTTTTTTTTTTTTGGTAATTTGTTCGAAACCAGTCCGTCTAGAGACGGAGCAAGGAATTAGAGGGTTAATTGTCATAATCTTCTGATTAATTTCGACGTTTTCGCCCAATTGAAGACACTTACATACCCTCGATCTTGTTGCGCATCATTTGTGTAAATGCGGGCAGATCAGGCAAGGGTTTGAGAAAACTTTTGCTCAAACTTCCCGAATTAACTTCACCTAAAGTACCCGACTCATCAAACCCGTTGCCATCCATAGTGTTCCGTGAGGTTAGTGCAGTTTCCGTCTGACCTTTTTCAAATGATATCGCCTGTAGACATAGAGAAATCCCAAAGCTATGACAATGAGGATCGTTAGTAATATTATGAGTAAAGTGCTTAGCAAACTGGATTCATGTTCAACGACCGATGTTTTCTTATCACTCATATCACCGGAAGTCGCACCGAAACCGGCTAAATGTAGACCGTTATTCTCTTGCGTCCCACTGGTTATGACATGTATAACTTCCGAGGGCTTCGTTGCACCATTGTGCAGTGTGTCAAGCAAATCGGGACCAGAGCCGCCCTGTTGATGTACAATTATTTTAGGTGTATGCTGTGCTATATCATCTTGTTTGATGACTATAACCTCGGGCAGTGCTTTTGCAGTTTCTTGGGTTGAACCCTGGCTGGGAACAATCGATGATGGCGCTATGTTGCCAATATTTTTCGCCAATCGATCAAGATTGTGCGTTATGTTGGCAATTGTGGAATTCAGGGTTGCAATCATGACATGCGTTGCATTTGCAGGGGACACTTCACAGGCGCCCGTCTGAGGATGGCAGTGTTTTGATGAACATTCGCATGCCTTGCGACACATTACACCATGCGTACCCGGTGGACATGGCTTCTCGCAACTTCAAAGGCAAGGGAAATTTATTGGAAATTTTCTTAAGGAAAGAAAAAATAAAACTTACTAGACACCTGTCCAACCAGTTATGCAATGACACAAACCCGATTTATTGTCACATGCAGCACCATTTTGGCATTGACATTCATTTTTACAATCTTGGCCCCAGTGATCGTGATCGCATCCTTGAGGTAAGGATTTTTTATATAAATTTTTCCTTTCTCGAAACCAAAAAAAAAAAAAACTCACTTTGTGTACAGTGTTTTCCTATGTATCCAGCGTCGCATGTACAAACGTCTGGCTTTTCACAGTGGCCACGCCCACACCCACCGCGACACACTGGCTTACAGACAGTATTGTTCAGTGATATTGTAGAAGCCTCAAAGCCGTCGCAGCAAAATCGTATCGTACGCGTTTTTGTCACATTCTGGGGAATTAAACGAGACAAAGAAAGAGGATCTTCGTTAAATATTTGTGAGGTTCTGTTCCTGGATTTCAATTGCACAAAAAAATAGTGCTTTTTATTGTAGCTGGTTCCATGTTTCATGTGTTGAATATTAGCAGGACTTCCTCTACGCTATTGAAAGCCAGTCATTATCAACTTCCTAGAGGAAGAAAGAGGAGAGGTAGGAGTCGGTGGAGAGGGTGGAGAGAGATGAGATGGAGAGGAGGAGGGAGGAGAGGGAGGAGAGGGAGGATAGGGAGGAGAGGGTGGAGAGGGAGGAGAGGAGAGGAGGAGAGGAGTGGAGAGGGAGGAGGAGAGGAGGGAGGGAGGAGAGGGAGGAGAGGAGGAGAGGGAGGAGGGGAGAGAGGGAGGAGAGAGAGGGAGGAGGGAGGAGGAGAGGGGAGGGAGGAGAGGGTGGAGAGGGAGGAGAGGGAGGAGAGGGAGGAGAGAGGAGAGGAGAGGGAGGAGAGGGAGGAGAGGGAGGAGAGGGAGGAGAGGGAGGAGAGGGAGGAGAGGGAGGAGAGGGAGGAGAGGGTGGAGAGGGAGGAGGAGAGGGTGGAGACGGCTGGGAAGTTGATCGTGTGGACCATAAGAGTCATATTCAGACATTTTATCCAAAAAATTTTCCCCAAAATGACTCGGTCGATGAATTACTTTATTCCTGATACTATTTGTTTGACATCAACTGTTTTTAAAAAAAAAAATTAATTCACTGCACAAAAATATGCTTCAATTTTTTACAATCCTACACCCATTTGCGGTGGTATCGAAGTTTTTCTTTCAATTTAGCTTGTCTGACTCAACATAATTCTCACAATAATTTCTTTCGCAGTCAATTGAATTGAAGTGAATTTCTCAGTTTCATGCATTACGAAGATAATATCTGTCATAATACGTCCGTAAGACGTGCATTCTGCACATTCTTATGCGTTTAGGTATAAAGAAAAAAATATATTGCAGTGGGCTTCTCTATTATGGAATAAAAGTTGGACTCCAATTGAAAGTTTAAGTGGCATTTTCATAGAATTCACAAGGAACCCACAACGGCTGGCTAGCAGAATGCCGCAGAGTCTCAGAGCAATTTTGGTGTTCTCCGACTCCGCATTCATTGGGCAGCAATTGACCGAGGGCTTGCTTAAAAAACAAACAAAAAAATAATAAAAAAAAGAAGCAAGAAATACCATGGGTGACTCGTCGTTGAAAAGAAAAAAAAATCTCATTTGATCATTTTATGCTACTTAATTGAGCTTCATGACGATCGCTTTTGTGCGTGGTACGCTGGACTTATGCATTTTTTGTTTTTCATTTTTGTTCTGTCACTGTTTATTCGAGCGCTTTTGTTCTTGACTGCGCTTGCAATGCATAAATTAATAAACAGGAAATTTCAAATGTACCCAAAATGAATCACTGCACAAAAATGAGTGGCTTTTGTTCAATCTTAACATTGGGTGGATCGAAGTTTTTCTTTCAATTTAGCTTGTCTGACTCAACATAATTCTCACAATAATTTCTTTGCAGTCAATTGAATTGAAGTGAATTTCTCAGTTTCATGCATTACAGATATATCTGTCATAGATAGTCCGAAGACGTGCAATTTTCAATTTTATGTTTGATTGAAAGAAAAAAATATATTGCAGTGGGCTTCGTCATTATGGATAAAAGTTGGAATCAATTGAAATTTACTTTGCTTTTCTCAGAGATTTATCATGGCAAACAACGGCTGGCTAAGAATGCCGATGTCTTCAGAGCATTTTGTGTTCTCCGACTCCGCATTCATTGGGCAGCAATTGACCGGCTTGCTAAAATACAACAAAAATAATAATTAAAAAATATGAGTCAAGAAATACATGGGATCTGAAAAAAAAAAATTCTCATTTGATCATTTTATCTACTTAATTGAGCTTCATAGATCGCTTTTGTGCGTGGTACGCATTGGATTTATGCATTTTATTGTATATTTCTATTGTCGTTATCATTTTTCTGTCATGTTTATTCGAGGTTAAATTTTTACGCGCTTGCAATGCATAAATAATAAACAGAAATTTCAAATGTACCAAATGTGTTAGTCGAAGTGTTTGCATGATTTAAACATAGAAGACGAGCAAGAGAGAATAAATAAATTAAATGTATTATCAATAAATTCATGTAACAAAAGGATGCATGAATATGCAGATTTCTTCAATTGATTAATCTATGATATATTTTATACATTTTTTATTTTGACCAGTAATAAGAAATCCAGAATTGAATTAACTTGGCTATATGCTTTTTTTTTCGAAATTTATAATCGCCTAAAAATGATCTTATTAAGATTTTTTAATGATCGAATGATGAGCAAGAGAACCTCGCGACATTTAATAAAGTGAACCATCGAAACTTTCGGATTGTAATCATTTAATTTGAATATTTGAATTTTAGAAAATTAAGATTCAATTTTAAATATTGATATGAATCAATTTTTAAATCAATGTAATATAATGATGCAATCAAATCGCATCAATAGGCAAATTTTTTGACTATTTTTTTTTATTATAAATAATCAAAATATGCAAATGAAAATATTAAATAATCGTGTTCATTTTTGTTAAATTCGAAATCTTTACAAGTATTTTTTTTAATTAAACATTCAAAAGGTTTTACAAAATGAAATAACTAAAAAAATAGTAAATTTTTTTTTCATTTTTGTCAAAAATTTTTTCTACACTGTAAAAAATTTAAAATTTATTTTTCTATTTTGTGCAAATTTTTTCTCATGAAAATTTAATAATAAATTTTCTATTTTTATGTTCTATTAATCAATAAGTCAAAGTTTTTCATTTTTTATCTTACTATTTCTGGAGATATTATTTTTAAAATCATGCCATGAGTTAATGTGTTTATCATTGACATTTGTACGATATTGTCTAGACATCTATGTGCACTTGTAATTTTTTGAATATACTCTGTTGCGCCATTTATTTGAATAAACTTTTTTTGAAGAAAGCAAATAACTTAGAGGTATTTTTTAAAAAAATTTGTAGAGCGGCGTCAAACTGGGAATACACTGAAAAAAATTGTTAAAATTTTCTTTTTAGTTTTGTGGGAAAATTTTTTTCGTGTAAAATTAAAAAATTTTTTTTTGATTTCCTGTTATATAGAATAAATTTGAAATCGGTTAAAAACCGTTGAGAACAATGAAAAAGAGAACTTATTAAAAAAGATTTAAATTTTGCGTTTTTAATAATTTGTGTTCAAAGATATTTTGCTCTCGAAAATCCGATTAAAAAATTAAACAACCCTTTTTGTTGATTTCTTATAATTGCAATCGGCTCTACAACGTTTCATTTCATCAATTCTTATCTGAAAATGTCATTTTTATGATTCATAAAAGATTTTGAAAAGAGGCTTATTAAAAAAGGACCCCGGTAAGAACACGCTAGAAGAAGAAGAAGCTTATTAAAAAAGGATTTTTAAGGATATTTCAAGGACCGTTCAAAATAAAAATCTAAAAAGTAGTCTCCACAGTGTTTTTAGATGGCACCTATCGAAAAATCAACAAAATTTAAAAATTCCTTTCATGATGCCGCAACCCGCCAGACCCCTTATAGTAAGTCGTATAAATCGGACCACTTTTATTTCATAGGCAGTGTTCACTCAATCATAGTACAGTGAAAATCCTCCTCAGAGACAATGCTCCAAAGACGAAAATGCTCAATGCCTAATCGATTTCTCTGTGCCTATTAAAAGACCTCAACTCCAATGAAACATATTTGGTCCGCACACGAGTGACTTCACTGTAAATGCAAGTCACAGGGGAGAAATTTCTCAATCCATCAAACCTAAGTACGTCATTTCCTTGTCTCATTGTCTCTTTTAACTCATATTCGATAGCCTTGCAAATGGTAATTACACTCATATATGGAGCAATTGAATCTTAACATTTCATTCAACATTTTCCAGCGATCTTCGTTGCACGAGTTTGTGCAAGTTTGTTCGAGTGTCCAAACCGATTGTGAGTTCGTGAGGCGTGTCGGGCTGACGTTTATTTTGCAGATTTTCCTGTAACATTCCATAGCAGGGCAAGCATGCAGAGAGAAATGAGAAAAGGAAAAACCAATTGCGTAACAATTAAAAGGAAAGATCTCATATCTAATTTGAGTCGAACAAAAGTCAATAGAAAGTGATTGCACAAGCGGTGGATGATGATGATGATGACGGCCCCATAAAAAGTAATCTAAACCACAAGAGCAGGCTCCACATTTATGGAGTAACACACATTAAAGTCCGCTGCCGGCTAAGAAGTTAACATATCGAATTTCATAAGCCAAGTCTTAAGATCAAGTTGCACATGCGCAACAAAAAAAAGAAAATGTACCTAAATAATAAATTGCATAATTTTTTATTTTATTTTATTGTGTTTTGAAAAATGTTTGAAATTTTTTTTTTTTTTTTGGTTATGCGTTTGTTTATTTTTTTGCAATTAGAAAATTCGGAAAAGAAATTATGTAAATCGTGTAAGCGATTTCCCAGTAATGACATACAGACATCATCATGAAGCCAAATAAATTCATTCAGCTGGAAAGTCATGCTGTATGCAATCGAATTCGATACTCTTGTGATTCAATCGGGGCCGCGCGCTCAACAAGTCCTCAACTTGACGCTCTAATGGATCCGTATGAGCAACATTTTCAAACTGTGCGCCCATTCAATATTTTGAAAATTACCGTTCGTAAAATCTTAACTGGATATCAAAGAGTTTTCGGGATTATTTGAAAATCGAAATTGTTGGACTTCTTCCAGCAGTGGGCTAGAACTGGTTCCATACGTAATCATCGCCACTCAGAGAGACACACAGACAGACAGATGCAACCGCTGGCCAATATGATTCAACTTTTTGGATGTGCGTAAATTATGTCATTGTGTCAATCAAACGAAAGCGAAATGGGACTGAATTGCCTTTTTTAAATTACAAAGTAACTGAGACAAGAGCTCGTGTTGCTTCTTGTTTGCTGCTGGTGATATAATTGCAGGAGGAAAATACGAGTAGTGCACCCCGAAAAGCCTGTTCTCGTTTGCTTTTACCACTTTGTTACCTTTTACTAACGAGCGCTTTTCATGATTAATGGGTTTCTGCGGGATTCCTGTTCAAGGAAAACGTTTTATTTGCGGCTCTTTTTTTTCAAAGGTAGTCTTATTTTACTTTTTTCTACAATTTATGAGTATCACTTTCACGAAGACGTATGAAAGGATTCGCTCTTATCGATTGTCTACAATGAAGTCAACAGTGGGGCTTGATGCGTTTCTTTGAACCTTGATTGAATTTTGAAACCTGAGTTATATACCTAGGAGGCTTAATATTCCTCTTTCTATTCATGATGAATAATTCAGGGAATATTTCAAGGGTTAAAAAAGTTCAAATTTGCAGTATAGAAACGACCTCAAGGAGCGCTTGAAAGTGAAATTTCCCCTGCAGGAAGCCTGTCGGCACATGACCCAATGTCTACAATGAGTCAATAGGTATAGTTCATCTCTATCGACCATGTCAACAAGAAGTCTATATATTATAATTTAATTTTAACATATTTGTGAACACATCTCAGAGGCCTCAATAGCATAGAGCATGCGTTCTCGCCCAGTAGTCTGAAATTTCCCGGTTCAAACCACAGCGAAGGAGGGTGAAAATGTGGGGAAAAAAATCCAGTGCTCGCGCGAGATTTGAACCCGCGATCTTCAGAGCCCAAGGCAAGTACTCAACGCATTGAGCCACCATAGGCACACGAATGGCTCTTGCTATTGGCGTACTAAAATAAATGCCTTCATAATGGTTCCCTTGTCAATAGCATGTCTATTGTAAGTCTCCACTGTTGGTGGTTTTTCAATGACAAGCAATGTTAATTGTCTATAGCGGTTTGCATTGCGAAGGGTATAATTGGGCCTACTGTTTATAATGTTTTCAGAGGAAATTTAGAAGAAGCTAGCATATACTTATTTAATATTTCTAAAGAATAAAATGAAAATCTACTTTTCTACTTTTCTGTATTCGGCCGAATAGTTAAAATTTTCCGAATACCGAATACTGAAAAATGAGGCCGAATATCGAATAATAGCCGAAAATTCGTGGCATCACTAATAAATATACTGCAGTGTGCCCATTTATGCCATTTAGGCGTCATTAATTTCACAATTTTTGACAAAATATGGGCGTTCCAAAAAGGACCCTTCATAGTTTCTAAATTAAAATTTTTTTTTTCATCCGTATAAATTTTTCTGCTCGGTGGTTCGGCGTTCGCTTACCACAGGTTCAGTCAAGTAAGTACCCATATACGGAGTACTTTGGTAGGTACCTTAAGCATGGCCAATCGACACCTACAGAACTACAGGGCAAGGGCGCAGCGAGAGAAAGAGTGCTTTGGTAGCGCTCATATTTATAGAATAAGTGAAAAATTCTAAGAATTTTTACGCGAACATTTTTTAAAAATACTGATTACAACTAGTCTAGTTTGAGTCTAGTTCCAAACTGGTCCAAAAAGGACTAGTTGTAATAAGTATTTTGCAAACGTTTTAGTACCAAAATTCTTCGAAGTTCTCATTTATTCTATATTTAAATAAAAAATTAATAAAAAATATTAAAAAAATTTGTACCTAACATTTTAAAAAAATACTGATCACAACTAGTCTAGTTTGGGTCTAGTTCCAAACTGGTCCAAAAAGGACTAGTTGTAATAAGTTTTTTGCAAAAGTTTTAGTACCAAAATTCGTAGCATTTTTCACTTATTTTATATGTAAATTTTCATCAAAATCGGACGCCATGAGTTTTTCGGATTTTTTGGGTTTTTGGTCCAAAACTCTCTAAACTTCTTCGCACCCACGCAAATTTTTTTTCGGTTAATGTCTTATAATTGCTCAATATACCACTGTGTCAAATATAAGCGCTACCAAAGCACTCTTTCTCTTGCTACGCCCTTGCTACCGGGTACTCTTTTCATCCTCTCGATTGGTTGCACAAGAGTCCATTTATACCAAATTTCAGTTCGGAAATTTCGTAAATGGGTCAGAAATGGATATTATCGCTGGTTGTGGTGTGCTCAAAAGATTATTTTATTGAGCACAATTGTGTTCACCTACAGCTCCAATTAAAAAAGCTCCTTTTTGTAGGTGAATAACCGAGCCGAGCCACGCTTAAACTCGTTTCTTTTTTCGTCGGCCACTTTTCTATTTATTTTTCCTTTTTTTGTTTTTTCTAAGCCTTAAGACGAATCCAGAAATATTGCCGACTGCATTGGGTATATCAACTTATCGAGTGAGTGTGTGTGTGTGTCTTGCATCCTACGGTGCGCACAATCGCCGCCTCTCAATCTTCGGCGTTATTTGTGAAATAATTTTTCAAAAATCCCGCGAAATCTGTGCGCTAATTTTGATTTTCTGCATTTTTAAGACACACGGCGACTCGCTGCAGACGGCGGTCAGAGCGGGATGAAAATGTAAAAATTTCTATACATACACAAAGAAAAAATTCAAACAGAAAACTGGTTAAATCAAAAGGAAAAACATACAAAACGGCTTCAACAAGGAATATTTTTAATTTAAAAAATTTTTCTTTTTGAAAAAAATAAAGATTTTCCTTTTGAATCAATCATATTTCAGGTTGAATTGACATGATAATTTTCAAAAATGGATTTCAATTTAAATTGTTGAACTAACCACGGACATAATTGAAAATCACAAGATAATTGTTAAAATAAAAAAAAATTTCTAAAATACCCATAAAAGAAAAAAATTTCAAAACAAATTCAATTAACGTTCAAAGAAAATGGCCACGGAGCCCTCTGCTGAACACAACCCCAAAAACTAGCCAACGGCCAGCTCTAAGATGAATGAATATCTTATATGTACAATTTTATAAACCAAATGAGAATTATACGGAACGAAAAGAAATGTAATTAAACATTTTTCCTTTATATCAACCAAAAATATTGTTCAATCAAACATTTTTCTTTTAAAATTTTCGTTCTGCTCGAAAATCAAAAGGACTGTGATTAACAATACGCCCTTTTAAAAAAAAATCATGGTTAATTTCGCTCAGTGTATATTTATTTTTCCTTTTTAAGACGAACGCGCACGCGAACACGTTTCGCGGGCTTTCACGAATGCGGCCGCGATGGCGATGGTGATGGCGATGGCGTCGCATGAGCAGGAAGTTTTCATTTTCAAATCTGAACGAGTTAAGAAATTGGAGCTTGAAATGAAATCGAAAGGCGGAGAATGTAAAATGTCATATTTATCACTTTTTGTTTAATTATAGCCTTAGCTTAACGGAAAACTTAAAAACATTTATAAAAAAAAAGACAATGTTAAATGCCCGCAAAAATCCTTTGCAATAAAACAGGATGTCTTCAATCAGCTTTGCTGAAAAGCGGATATACGATAACGAAGTATGCCAAAAAAAATTAAAAAAATTATAATAAAATAAAAGGAAATTAATGTCGGTTAGCTAAGCTTTGCTCTAATTTTTCGGAGTGTTTTTTCCGAATTTGTTCGAATTTGTTAGAAGCCTTGTCCGTTTTGCTTTTGCGCAACCATTCAATCAAATTGATGTGAATATTTTTCCAGCGGCATTTGTGTCCACGCACAAGTCTCTGCTTGCGAGCATTAGACTTTCCCAGCCGGAAATTTTCTCATAAAGGACAAATTCATTAATTTTTTCATCAAAGATATCAAGGGGAAATTTTGAGTACTCCTCAATTCCAATGGCATTGCCATCGAGAGGAAATGTTATTCATCGCAACTCCAATGGCACTGTCATCGATAGAGATATCGATACAAAGGATTAGATCTACTCCACTTTCGATGACCAACTCGTGACATATGCTCTTATGACTGCCAATGCCGCTTGTCTGTTAATTTCATTAGAAATTTGGTGTATAATCAGGAGGAGTGGCGGCTCTATGTCATGCTGAAATCATTGATTGTTTCACCGGGACATTTCCGGCTGGGTTTGTGTGTGTATTCGCCTGAAGCCGAACTAAACGGAAGTCTCGAAATAGTTTAAAAAAAGTTCGCCTAGCCACGACACCTGAACTGGAGATCAAAGACAATTCATGTCTTCGGAACGGAGAGCAATTTAACAGCTGCAATCGATATTTACGGCTTAGAGTTTGAGAGCAGAAATTTTTTCAAATTAATCGAAATACGTGAATTCGATGTTGAGACGTTTTAATGTTACTTTATTATTCTAACATCAATTAATTCATTTTCAGCATTAATTCTTTCAAAATGAAAAGTTTTCGATTTTGATTTTAATTTTTTTTATATATTTTTTTTTATACTTATGTTGTTTTTTTTTTTTCAAAATAAAACCGCATTCGATATGATCTTGGGGGGAAAATCGCACGATCGTATCGCGATTGGGTCGCGAATATCGACGGCATTCGATTTCATTTATCGAGCGCGCAAATAAGGCACCTCAAAGGTAATTAGCACGATTGAGTTGTTTTCAAGATTATTTCTCTTAGTAGGTAATTTAGTTTCAATTTATGTTTTTAGCAAACAATTTTTTCGAATTCTTTCTTTCGTTTTTTTTTACTTTAACTCAAAAGCGTGAGATCGAATTTGAAAATAAGGCGGCCAAATACGTGTGAAAGGCCAAGATCGTCGAAAAGGATAGCGAAATTTATGAGAAATACTAGGAATTGAAGACAATACCCGAAATTTATCGATGTTTGTGTTTGTAAAAGCCTTAACCCATTCATTACCTTTACAACTTTTTTTAAATAGTGTGGCTGCCGCCAAGGATACACCAAGGGTGCAAGGGGACACACTTCGGCCTCACATGGGCCCATATTGCTAATGCCACGAATATATGGAAAACAAAGAAAAACAGAAACGGAAAAAACGACACAAACATCCACCGACCTCAGCTGGGAGTTAAACCCGAACCTCTCGCTTCGTAAGCAGTCATCTCAACCAACAACGGCACAGAGGCAGACCAACATAGACCTTAAAAAATAACCCTAACACAGTTTTTAAGCTTTCTTCCATCTTATTCGAAATACAGCCGCTGTACCCTCCCAGGTCCACACGAATTGTCATCATAAAATAATTTTTTCGCATCATTTACTAAATCAACTCTTTTTAATGAGTCTAGGATAAAACTTTGTCATAAATAGGGAAGTTAAATATTTAACACTTTACGAGATATAGCCATAAGTATGCCTCGGAATTTGAATATGTAAAAAAATGCAAAAAAAAATTCCAAAAAAAATTCAAAAAATATTCAAAAAAAATTTTAAAAAAAATTAAAAAAATATTCAAAAATATTCTAAAAATAATTCAAAAAAATTGCAAAAAATTCAAAATATTCAAAAAATATTCAAAATATTCAAAAAATATTCAAAAATATTCAAAAAATAATCAAAAAAATATTCAAAAAATATTCAAAAATATTCAAAAAAATTTTAAAAAATTCAAAAATTCCAAATATTCAAAAAAATTCAAAAAATATTTAAAACAATTAAAAAAAAAATGCAAAAATATTCGAAAAAATTCAATCAAAAACTCCAAATTAGTTCGATTTAGGGCCGTTTTCTCATTTTTTTTTATCTGTAAGTTAAATTATCCTGATGAATAATTTCATACAAATTTGATTAATAAGTCAAAGAAATTGAAATTAAACTGGCAGATAGAGCTTAAAAGTAGGATGAAAACGGCCCTTAGTATGCTTTAAAAATGTGAATTATCAAATTTAACAAAAAAGCCAACTTCAGTGAATAAAATATTCAAAAAGCACAGTTAAATGCAAAAAATTTGAAAAAAATTCAAAATATTCAAAATCCGAGCTCTAACCATAAGTTAGTGTGCAGCTTAATTCTCGGCCACTCATTCTGAGATCGGTTTAAAAGAAAAACTTGTTATTTTCATGAAGTTCTTTCCGAAACTGCAGCTAAAATTGGGTCTACAATCGAACAGCGAATAAAAAATCCCTATGACAACCATAAGGAATGACTTCTAATTTCATTTAAACTTTGAACCCCGCCCCGTTAATGTACATATCGCTCATTTACTTCAAGAATGTCATATCTCAAAAAAATCGATTTTGAGAAAAACGCGTTCACAGTTTTCAATTCACTTGCACTTTGATGAAAATGGAAGGCATTTTTCTCTTCCCGTAAAGAGAGTTATATATCCTCCGAATATTTCCTCATCATTAACTCGAAAATTTAATTTTTTGAGATATGACATTCTTGAAGTAAATGAGCGATATATTCCCAAATGAACTTTGGACCATAATTGAATGCCATTGGATATTTAGTTCCTCGATTTGAGATAACCACTCAAATTAAATTGAGTTCCCATGACACAAACCAGATCGAGTGCACCGTAATTTTAGTCGATTGCGGAATGTTACTAACCTTCACCTGCATAACTTGGCGCATTTCCGTTTTGTAGTTTGAGCAACGAGGCGGAAATTCGAGGCACCATGTTGAGCTCCGAACGCGCACGGATTGCATATTGGGAATTTCTATCTGCTCGATATAATTCTCTTCACGTTTGCAAATGTGTGTATCATTATGATTGCCATTAATTTTCACTTGATCGAATTGCAGTTGTGACACTTTGGACGCCTCATAATCGATTGCAATGACACCACCTGCACTAGGTCCACCACCAGTGCCGCCGCCACCGCCGCCACCGCCGCTATCGATAACGCTGGCGGTCAAATCGGTGTTTATTTTAAATGAATTTTGGCGTGCGGCATTCGTTAGAGTGGCCAAGAGATCGATTAACAGAAAAAGGTAGAAATTTTTGGATATTTTCCAATTATGACGCATGATTTTTTTTTGCTCTATCTTTCCTTTTCTTCCTTCTTTTTGTTTCTTTTCCTTTTTGGGGAACTTGATTCTTCACATTGGAATTTTTTGGAAAAGTGAATTCAATTTTGGAAAAACTTTTACATTATTTCAAATTTATTCAGTTTGATTCGGAGGGTTTGTGTCTAAATTTGCCCGTTTTCCGGTGATCGTCCGTTAATCCGAAAATCTCGTTGTGCACGTAATTCGTGTGCCCGATGAACTGTCTTCGCGCTGTTCAACGTATTCTATGGAGAACGTTTCATTTCGATTTCCATTGCAACATTATCATCTTGTTAATCAGAATAACGAACATCATTATGATGATCGTACGAATTGTTGTTGCTATTGTTGCTGCTAAAATTTCTCCAAACAACATCATAACGACATAACGGTCAATCGTGTAGAATAAAAGTCGTTTTAATGTAAATAATTAGACTCTACGCAGTGCGACCGACCGACCGACCGAACGAATGACAGAACCTCCCGCCCGCCCGTCCGTCCACCTTCCCGGCCATTTGAATCTCAATTTATTTGTGCACGAAAACTCTTATCACTGCTTGGAAAGTATCTCGATTCTTATGTGCGTTCGTTTGTCCGGATTTTATGCAATGAAGTTGTTCCCGTCGTAAGTGTTGACATTCCCGCGCTCGTTGTTGTTGTTGTTTGTGCGAAATAATGCTTTATTACATTAAATTGTGTCCGCAGCACTTTGTTGATGTCCTTAACTCGTTTTGTCGTCATGTTTTGCTGCCTCGCCACTCAATTTGTTTTAGTGACACAAACGAGCACACACATGAACGCACACGCATCACGCATGGAAATGAGACTTCAACTATTGAGAAAAAGGGGGCAGGGATGTTGCATCTCAAACTTGTTTACGTTCGGACCTTACACGCATTCGCTGTGAGAAGTGCTTGACCCTCATTAATGTGACAAATATCGAATAGTGCGACAGCAAAAGTGTAAGGGGGGGGCCGAGACCTGATTTGTACGAGTTTAACGAAAATTATTGTAAGTGAATTCTCTTGAGGCAGTGGCGTTTCTTAAAAGGCGAAAAAAAGGAAATTTAAGCCGGACACCTACAGGACCGATATGTCTGAATAACAGAGGTGTCCGCTTAAGAGGAGACTATCTGAGAAGCAGGAACACTAGAGCATTCCCAAAAAGTGTCCGCAAGAAGAGAGTACACTGTAGAAAAATTAAATAAGTACTACTGTTACGTTTTGAGAGAGTAGATCAATCCAATTTTAGCAAAAAAATAAAGAAACATTAAATGAATAAAAATACACTTTTTTCGTGCCTCCACTGGCTTTTCGACTTTTCCTTGTTTTTGAGTTCAAATTAATAAAACGTTCGCTAGCAATATGATTTATGGCGCACATTAAGCAACTTAGAATCTTGTGATGATGAAAGTGTAAGTAGCGAATTAATGTTGCCTGATCTATGTACTTTTGGAGCAACCGAATACTGGGACCCGCCCGATTATAGACTTTTGAATATATGTTTATGAAAAGCTTAAGCGATTCCCTTAAAAAGGGCAACTCTACTGATACACATATCCTTGCAACTATTCATTGCCATTATTGACAGAGTTTTAATAGGCCCGATTTTACGAAGGATATAGCATATAATCTCCAATTTAGAGCTGGAGAAATAATCGATATCACTATCGACGGTTTCAGACTATCGAAAACATTGATGGTTTTTTGGTGACTATCGATAGTTTTGATTCATAGACATTTACTTTAGAATTGGATAGGTGGTGCTGGCGGTGACAGGGGGATTTCTTCTTTTTGAAATGATTCCTAAAAATGCCTTTATTTATGTAGATAAGGGCGAGAGCCGCTCGAAAATTCATCTTTCGATTATATAAATTATCGATTTAATAATATTATTGATTATCGAAACTATCGATTCTAGAAACGATAAATTTTCGAAAATATCGATTGTTGAAACCAACGATTATCAAACGATAGATTATTGAATATATCGATTGCTGAAAATTTCGATTATTTAACCTATAGATTATTGAACCTATCGATTATTAAAACTATCGATTATGGAACCTACCGACTTTTGATTATCAAACTAAAGATAGCTTCCCAGCTCTAACAAGCCAATAATTAACACAAAATTACCCAGTTTGGTGATGATGATGGTGACGTTGGTTGTGATGATTTTGGTGATGATGTTGGTGATGCTGATGATGATGGTGAAGCTGGTGATGATGATGGTGAAGCTGGTGATGATGAAGGTGAGGTTGGTGATGATGATGGTAATGTTGATGATGATGGTGACGATGATGATGATGTTGGTGATAATGGTGATGTTGTTGTGTATGTTGTTGATGGTTATGATGTTGATGCTGGTGGTGTTAATGATGATGGTGTTGATGATGATGGTGATGATGATGGTGAGGTTGATGGTGATGATGATGATGTTGATGATGGTGGTGATGATGATGTTGATGATGATGGTGAGGTTGGTGATGATGATGGTGGTGATGATGATGGTGATGATGATAGTGATGATGATGGTGATGATGATAGTGATGATGATGGTGATGATAGTCATGATGATGGTGATGATGATAGTGATGATGATGGAGATGATGATGGTGAGGTTGGTGATGACGATGGTAATGGTGATGATGACGGTGAGGTTGGTGATGATGGTGAAGTTGGTGATGACGATGGTGTTGTGGTATTGATATTGTTGGTGTTGATGATGATGATGATTACGATGTTGATGCTGGTGGTGATAATGGTGTTGATAGTGATGATGGTTATGATGTTGATGCTGGTGATGTTAATGATGATGGTGTTGATGGTTGATGATGATGGTGATGATGATAACGGTGTTTAAATTGTAAAATATACCTTCCGAGAGATCTCCAGCTCTACTGAGATGACTGAGAATTTCTTCAATTCATGGCCTTTTATACGTTTACGAAATTATGAATTCAGTGAGAATTGTAGGAATTTTTTTGAAAAAAAGTACCATTTCTCGGGGTAGTTTTGCATTTGGAAGGAAATAATGATTGGAACTTTGTTTTCAGGACGAATACCATCAAAGGGAACAACGAGCGTATTCGGGGTGGTTTTGAGGGTTCAAGCCCCCCTCGAAATGTGGGGAATTGCAAAGGGGATTGAGAAAATGATCTCAGGTCAGTCGGGTAGGACAAAAGTACAGTTAACACGAAGACGAACAAAGAGAACAAGAGATGTGATATTGTCATCGCCGTGAAGACTTCTTTGGTATCTTCCATGTCCCCACGAACCCCACCATGGCTTGTTTTAAATCAGCCCTCGGACTTAACGAGACAGATTTAAGCAGTGATGCTTACTTAACGCCTTTTGCGCGAAATCTAACGCATTTTCGTTGCGTTCATTTATCTAAGTTTTCAAAGTACATAGTTTTTCCTTCAATTTTTAACATTGTAATAACGTTTGGCAAGTATTGCTTTTTAACACAACAGCTGTAAGATGAACCAATGATGAATCTGGCAGCTTTAATTTTGTGGTTACGTTTAGACTAGAGAAATATTGTGCGTGACTATTTTGTGATATAGAATGGCATATGGGAAAGAAAGAGATGGTTGTTCGGTGCCTTAGTCGCATCGTTTCTAATCTAAGACTTGTAAGGAGCATATATAATCATTTGTTTTATAATAAATATTCAAAGAAAAAAATAACATCAAAACATACAATGATCTTTTTAGAAAAACAACACAATTCTTTCCAAAAACGCTTTCATTTGGTTGATTTTGCGCTTTTTGAAATTAGAAATTGGGAATCATTGATTTCCGGTGCTTTTTAGCGCGTTTTCAAAATTAATCAGCGCTTTTTCCATCTGAGGAGTTGGCAGCACTGGTGCTGATGATTTTGACTTACCCACGTTCTTGCTTCATCACGTCTCGAAAAATCTTCAGAAATTCTGCGAGTCTTATGTGTCCCATTTTATAAACCCAATGAGAATTATAGGCGTCATGCTAAAATCTTATTAAATGCATTGATGCCAGATGAATGCCGGTTTACAAGGGATTTTTACTGATCACTTTCCTCAAGAAAACAGAAATGAAAGATATTTTTGGTCATGCAAATTATCTTTGCTAAATTTGACTCCACAAAATGCCTTCCGTTCCGTTCTTGTTTTCAAAGCCACTGAACAGAAAATGAGAAAAAATAACATTGGCACTGACGGCGACATCAATCATTGCCATGAACATAATGCTCCATTTGTTCTAAAGGTTTCACATTTCATATGGCACACGGTGTTCTTTTGAATACTTTCAACAGGTTTGTTGTGGGTGTATCATTGATTTTTGACGCTCGAATTGCTTTCTTAGCAATCGGAATGTTTTATTGCAATCAATTCAGACAGATTCGCACGGTTCGGTCTAGGATGACATTTAAACAGCGAAACGAGAATGTGTGAGACATCACAGAACTTTATCGATCAATTAAAAATAAAAATTTTTAATTCTTCTTCGTCTTCTTTTCAATAACGCTTAACTTAAACATTCATAAAACTTAATGACAACAAAATACAAAAGAAGATGAACAGAAAAATGGTTTGTTTTTTTTTTGTTACTTTTTTTGATGAGATTTTGTTTTGAAGCTAAACACGCGCACCGCCAAGCCAAAGTGAATAAACAAGAACAATTAAACTGGCGAGAATGTAGGTGCTTGTGTGTCCATCTAGATGGACGGCTGCATTATAGAAGCCTCCGTTGACTTGAAGTCCAGCGGTTTCGATGCTTCGCTTGCAATAGTCTCCATCGTAGTTCCAGCCGACGAACTCGTTCGTTCGTAAGTTCTCCAGTCGCAGCCACTCTTCGAGAGGTGAAAAGTATTCTCGCAAAGCGGAACCATCCAAACGACCCTCACCCAGTGCCTCCTGTAAAACCTCCTGCCATGGCTGTGAGGCGCCTTTCGACATTATTTGTCTGAGACAATAGAGAAAAAAATTGAAAGAAAGAAAGAAAGATATATACATATATAACCCGAAAAGCAACAACAACGCCGTGGCTTACTTGAGTAAATTTCCAGCGGCTGGTTGCCTGTAGATATCGCATTTGTGCAACGGCTTGCGAGGATCGGTTGGATTGTATTGACCGGCGGCCAGGCACATACCACGGTATATTTGGAATTGCAAAACTGTCGACACAAAGTATCTAAAATGATTGAAGCCGATAAGAATATAATTAACTGTCGGATAATGTGGCTTGGTTTTTTTTTACAAAAAAGTAAAATGAAATTTTTTAATTAGAAATCGAAATAATTCATTCACAGCCAATCAATGGTCTTAATTAATAAGCTTGCTACATACAAACAGAGTTGACTGTCATTATTGCCCACGTGGTATGTCACTGGCAACCCTCTTTATTTTGGTCTTCTGATAATTTCAATTAAATTACTCGAATGCGCCTACTGGACTTTCTAATGTGCGTAGTCTATAGAAAAGAAGACAGGAAGAGGGGGAGAGAGAGAGAAAGGGAGCGAGAGAAAAACAGAAAGATATACGAGAGAGGATTTTAGAAGCTAGGGTGGTAGTGGAAGGAAGGGTAAGAGAGATGGGAAGAGTAGGGAGTGTTGAGAGAGAGGGAGAGGGGGAAAGAGCGAAAGAGAGAAGGAGAGAGAGGGAATGAGAGAGGCACACAAAGGATGAGAGAGGTACACAAAGGGTGAGAGAGGTAGACAAAGGGTGAGAGAGGGGGTGGAGAGAAAGTTAAAGCGAAGGGGTGGAGAGAAAGGGTAAAGCGAAGGGGTGGAACAAAGGGGTGGAGAGCGACGGAGAGTGGCTGGAAAGGGGAGTGGTTAAGGCCAGTCGGGAAAGGGGTCGAAGGAAGAACTACACGCAGAGAAAAAATATCACATACCCAATTATATTTTGCAGGCATTACATATGTAATTGGGTATGATGTAATTATATTTTCATAATTGCGTCCAATTATATTTTTCATTGCCTCCAATTATATATGTAATTGTATTAAATGATAAAAAAAATAATTTCAATTACATATATAATTCCGTCCAATTAAATATATAATCGGCTGCAATGATGTATGTAATTGTATCGAATTATATACATAATTGCGTCTAATTAAATTTGTGATCCCCTGCAATTTAAAATACATTCTATATAGCAATATAAAAAGGGGCATTCTCCACGATTGGGCGGAATATATTTCACCACGTCATATTCGTGGTCCACCTGCCCCTTGGAGTGCCTAAGGATTTTGAAATTTCAAACACGTTATATACGATCGAAATTATAAACCATTTGAGAAATATAAGAATAAACTGTAAAATAAATACAATCATATATATAATTGCATCAATGCTTTAAATTGTAAAAGTAATCAGATGTAATTACATATGTATTCAGAACGCAATTACATATATGATAAATTTAAATGCAATTATATAAGTAATTGAGCACAATTAGTATTTTTCATTTTCTAATTATATTGTAATTGGCTCCAATTAATTAATAATGCAATCGGGGCAAGGCTTCAATCACATATGTAATTGGTTCCAATTATATTTCGGGAACTTATTTCTCTCCGTGTAGGAAAAAGGATGGCTGACAGAGGGAAGTGGTAGATGTCGTGAGAGAAATAAAGAGACCATCGTAAATTTCTAAATTAAACTCTGAAGCTCTAATAAAGACTCCTGTCATTTTGATATCCGATTTTTTCCATATTTAATTTAAAAAATTCTGCGGTTATAAATAAAATTGAATTCTACAAATAGATTTGACATAAGTGGGAAACAAAATTCCCCAGTAGCTTAGCTTCATCAAAATACAAGTACATACTTGAAAAAAAAATCCCTTCGCCTTGCAATTTAAAAGCGATTATTTTCGGCTCGTTCGTTTGAAAACACGAAACAAAATCAATTTTTATATGTAACGGAAAATAACCAGTCGTTCGACTTCGAACCGATACTGATGTTCGAATGATTTATAAATTTATGACTTGTGCTAAGAATAATAAAAAGATTTAAATTCGAATTGGCCTTTTTTTCAGTGGATTTCATAATGACGTTCTTCAGTCTGGTTCAGGTTCTGGCTGAATGGGTCTTCACTTTTTCGTTTTTATTATTTGTTTGCTTTGGGTCTTTCCAAGGTGAAAGGATTAAGATGTTTACTAACGTCAGAAATCAAATCTTGTTTGGACACAAGCATTCTGGCATAAAATATATTTTTTTTTTCATTTCAAAATGTATTTATACTTCTTTTTTGTTGTTGTTGTTATCGTGATTTAAGAGAAATTAACATTTTTCCAAGTCATATATTTATCCAAAATTGTTATCTTCTAATTATGAGAAGAAAGATCTTTTGCTGTAAGCTTTCTTAGAAGATGAATATTCTAGAGAAGAGATTTGGCCTTGAAATGGTCAAACTTTTGAAAGAGCAATTAGAATTCAAAGAAGACCTGAAGGGGGACGCTTGCCCTTTTTAGGCGTTTTACGATGATTTTCTATAATGAAAAAAATGCGTAAAATTTCTTTAATTAAATTGATGTGAATAACCTTAAGGTCGGCTCTGACGCACTTAATCAAATCAACTTCGATGGCCGCAAAGATAACCGAGCTTGTGATATAATCGAGCCAAAACACAAATACAGTACACTCGTGATAATTGAAAGGCTCTGACACTTGAGCAATTTTCACGGATTAATTTTTCGAAAGAAATACACAGAGAAAAAATCAACCAGAAAACTGGTTAAATCAAAAGGAAAAACATACAAAACGGCTTCAAAAGGAATATTTTTAATTTTAACAATTTTTCTTGTTGAAAAAAATAAAGATTATCCTTTGGAATCAACCATATTTCAGGTTGAATTGACATGATAATGGATTTAAATTTAAATTGTTGAACTAACCACGGACATAATTGCAATAACAAGATAATTTTTTAAATAAAAAAAAATTTTCTAAAATACATATAAAAGAAGAAATGTCAAAACAATGTCTGCTGAACATAACCCCAAAAAGTAGCCATCGTGATACTTATCCGATTTTGTCAAACTCCGTTGTCTGAACTGCTTCGCAAGCTTGAAAAAGTTCTAAGATTGAATGAATATCTTTATGTCGCATATATTATAAACCCAAATGAACGAATTTATATCGTTAAATGTAATTACACACATATTTCCTTTTAAATCAACTAAAAATGTATGCTTAACTCAACCATATTTTCCTTTTGAAATTTTCTTTCTGCTCGAAAATCGAAAGGACAATGCGCCCTTTTAAAAAAATCATGGTTAAGTTCGCTCAGTGTATTCTTGAGTCGAAAAATCCTACAATGAATTACAAGAAAACTTGCTCAATGATTGTTTTTTTTTTTAGCTTAATCTATCCTGAGCCTACCGTATAGTCTGCATAGTCTTCATAAATAAAATAAAATTTATTTTCCTATGGAGGAATAAAAATTGCTTTTTAAAGCAGAAAGTTCTAACTTCTTCGAATGGAATTCATTTTGTTACGCAATTGCAATGAAAAGAAATGTTTTTTTTTTTATTAATTAAGGAAAGAAATTATATAATACAAATAAAAAATATGAACAAATTTTATTCAAATTTATTTGCTATAAAACGTTTGTTTTAAAAAGCTTTTAAATTGAATTGGGCCGAACTAATGAATTCACGTTCGAAGAAATATGTATATTGAACCCAATGAAAAAATTTCTCGTTCTACGCTAGAGTATTTTTAGGTTTTTCGAATCTTTTTTAAAAAAGAGTTATATCGTTTTATGTCCCAAATTATAAAAAATAATATTTCTATAAACCAGGAATTGAGGAATTCGAGAGGCTAGCCACCACAAAATCCTGTTCAGTTTTGATTTATTGGTATCGAATGGGTTACTTTTTATTGGATTTCCTCATATTTGTTGACGTCGCCGGTTCGTATAAGATTTTATCTACGATTCTTTTAATTCAGAGGATGAATAAGACTTCGATCGGTTAATGTGCATCCGAAATCATCATGTGCGATAAAACTAACTCGTTTTGATGTTTAAACTTTTAAAAAGCAACTTTTAAATAAGCAAAAGCAGTTTTGTAATTGCTTCCGATTGTCAAGATAATTTCAATTTAATTGAAAAATATGCCGGCATTAGATTCGTTGTTCGTACAAATATTCAACTACAGTAATCCTTCGATAAGAAAAACAACCAAAAATGTGAAAAACCCGTTCATATAAGTGAAGAATGCTCAGTAAATATTGATATAATTTTAAAAAATTGAAGAAAAGCAAGGCTTTTAAGGGCGGAGAACGAAAAATCAACACAAAAATCCGCAGCCTTTCCGATGGTGTCTGGCTTGAAAGGCTTTGAATTAGGGATGGGCAAAAAATATCGATATATCAAAATATCGATATTTTTAAAACGATATATCGAAAATTTATACTGATATTTTTGCTCGGCGATATATCGTACATCGATATACCTTTACCGACATCAAAAGCGATATTTTATGTATGTGCATAAACATGTGCATTCAAATTCGTTATTGTTTATCTTATCGTTAATGCTATTTTATCATATCTACATCATTCCATCTGAGAACTCGAAAACGTCCTTTTTGGGTACACTCCAATTTTGTCTAAAATATGTACAGTGTACTCTGTCTTAAGCAGACACCTACGGGATCCAAATATATGTCCGCTTAACAGAGGTATTCGCTTAAGAGGAAGCAGGAACACAAGAAAATTCCTGAAATCTGTCCGTTTAGAGTAGTGTCCGCTTAGGAGGGTTCTCCCCAAGCAGAAGGTACACTGTATTTTAGTAAAATAGTCATTTTTAATTGGTATTTATTATTCGATATATCGAAAGCTCGATTTGTATTTCTCCCCCGATAGTATCGTTTCAATTTCGATGCTTTTTAAATATATCGATACGATATATATCGATGTATTTTCCCATATTGCCCATCCCTACCTCATTGGTTATGATAGCCTCTCCGTCAAGCTGAAGCTCAACAAAGTACACCCTTTATATTCCCACGAATTTAAAGTAAGTGAGAATTATAAAAAAAAGTTTTGTCTCAAATTTTCTCTCTGGGTTCTAGCTAGGCCCTCGCTAGCGCCAGGCTAAATTTCATCAAGTCGGGCAAATCTAGCTAGGCGCTAGCTAGCGTCAGGCTTGAATAATCTATCTGGGCTTTACTTGGAGAAAACTAGCTAGGCCCTCTCCAGATTATTCTAGTTATCGCCCCTATAACGCCAGGCTAGATTTATCTAGTCAGGCAAATCCAGCTAGGCGCTAGTTAGGCCCTATTTACTAACTAGATTTCGCTAGGCAATTTCCAGCCGGTTAACAATATAAATTATTTAAAAAAAATTAAAATTAAGTCACTTTAGGAGTTTACGACACCCTTTAACATTTCATACCATGCCAGAGCGATTGTCTTAAAGCCAATGCAATTTACTTCCAATCCTAAAATTTATTGTCCCATTCTACACTTGCGTGTCCCATAATATTGATGTCATAAATCTATGTGCATTTTAACAAAGCGTAGCATTATTTTTTGACTCCATAAGAAACATTAAGTTGCCGGAAAAACGGCAAACCGTAATGCTGATAAGATCAGAGGTTGCACTAAACTAAAAATAAAAAAAAAAATAAGAAAAAAGAAGAAATATCTCCAAAGACCAACGCTTCGACTGAGAAACTCCGAAAATTGATTCAATGATTTTCCGCGGTAAATCACCACGCCTTTTATGTGGCCAAAGCGACTTGCATAATCATGACTTACATTGTTTCTGGAGTGGTCAAACCAGTAAGAAGTGTGCTTTCAAATTATAAATGCGATTATTTTTCTTCTCACGAGCAGGCATAGGTAATCAAATCAGATCTCCTGCTGCTGGGTTCGAAAAGAAATGCAATCGGAATATGAAAAAATCAATTTTTTATTGCATTAATATATTTGTTTATCTATCCGTTTTTTTTTTAAATCCATTTAAACTGAGGATTATGATGGATTTGAATTTAAAAACTCATTTTCTGTCCTATGCCCGGGTGACTAAGAATTCAAGAGGCAATTATAATAAAGTATAAAGGAAGTTAAAACACTATTTATGCACATAAATCTATTAAAAAGCAAAGAATATTCATTTATTTATGAAAGAAAATATGATAAATATCAGGTTAAGAGCTTAAATGTGCTTATGGAGCTCACCACTGATCGACTGATCAACTAACAAGATCAATTTATGGCGCATCAGAACGAGAAGACGTGCGTGGGAAATGCTCTAAAAATTGTTTTTTTTTTATATTAAGTATAATAGAAAAAATGCTTCTAATTTTTCTGTCTCAAGACATTCAAGTTTTTTGCACAACATTGTTTTTCAAACAAATTTAGAGCGTCGACCAGCGTTGCCAGATGACTTGATTTTTCCAAAACTCGAAGAATTCGGGAAAATTTTATTACATTTTCGCGAGGAAAACAATCCAGAATCTCCCCAAAACAACAAATTCTTCCTTAAAAGATATATTAATAATATTTTTTTATGGCTTCATTGCTGAGGTTTTTATCACACTTAGGCCCGTTTAATTTGCTGCATTGTCCCCAGGGGCGAACTGGGCCACCGAGCAAATGCCCGGTGGGCCCCCAGTGCGCTGTATCTGGGAATAATACTCATTAAGTAGGATTTTTTATTTCCATAATCATGTCGCTTAAGTCTAGCTGTCGGTTAAGGCGCCCTAGAATTACATATGTATGTATTATTTCCCGGCTGGAAATTCTATCTCGGCGCTAGCTAGGCCCTAGCTAGTTTATATCTTGGGCTTAGCTAGTAAAGTCTAGCTAGCGCCTTCCTAGTTTGTTAATGCTTCGGCTAGATAGCGGCCGGCTAGTAATTTCTACCTACAGGAGAGGTTCTAGCTAGCGCCTAACTAGCGCCAGGCTAGATTTATCTAGTTGGGCAAATCCAGCTAGGCGCTAGTTAGGCACTAGCTAGGCCCTAGCTAGTAACTAGATTTCTCTAGGCAATTTCCAGCCGGGTTTAGTCGAAAATTCAGAAAAACCCTGTCCTAAAAATTGTAGATGTTATTAGGGAAAAACACAGTCGAATCTGGGTATAACTTCTTCTTCTTGCGTGCTTAACTATCCCGGTCTACCCGGGGTCCGCAAAACGCGACCAGTTCCTCCATTTTGTTCTGTCGGTTGCATCATCCGAGGTAAGTCCTACAGCCTCTAGGTCCCATTTTATTGTGTCCATCCAACGCTGTTTCACTCGCACTTGCACTCGCACTCGATGTCTGTAACGATGTATTTGTAGTGTGTAGCCTTTCTTTGCCAAAGTCTCCTCATTTGCTCTCAAGACGTGTCCATACCAGCGCGTAGCCTTGCTTCTCGCATTTTCCCAATAATTGGCGCAACTCCATAGCGTCTACGGATGTCTACGTTTGGAACATGATCAAATCTGGGTATAACGAATCCCTGAAATAATGAACAGCTCGAAATAGTGAATGCTTTTTTCTTACACGGACTGTTCTAAAACAATTGGCATGTGACTTTTTTTTGGTCCCAAATTTCTGTGAGGGGAAGCGGGAAAAAATCCCACGGGTCCCAAATTTCTGTTAATAATGAACAAAACATTCAATCTCGCTAATACGAACAATCTTTATACAATGAACAGGACGTCCAAAAATTCACTATATCCAGATTCGCCTGGATACTTATTAAAAACTTTTCACATTTTTCAATATTGAAGAACAGGATTAAACAAAAAACGGAAAAGACATTTCATAAATAATTGTAAAAACCCGACTTTTTTATATCCCGGCGGGAATTTCAAATTTCAGGTCAAAAGGCGGGACGTCTGGCAACGCTAACATGTTATTATTGAGGCGAATTAAAAGAAAACCCGCAAAAAAAAAAAAAAAAATTGAAATCGCTTTTTTCGGCTCACACGAATTGAGCAGTCGGGCAAATTGTGTAACTGAAGTCAAGGTCGCCATGTTTTACAGTGTTATTTAAAGCCATTCAAGCATATTTCATTGTTTTTTGTTTTTACTTTAATTTCCTTCATTCGGTGAACTCTCGGTGGACAGATACTGCACATTGACCTCAACATGGCCATAGATAAATGTATGTGACGAGTGACAATCACGCTTGGAATGCCACAAAAAAAAAAGATGCCAATGTGTGCACATTTTAAGGCAATTGTCAAGATAGTTGTATTCTGAAATACTTAATTACCGAAACTGAAGACCTTGAGTTCTTGTCTGAAGAGTCAAGTTAAGGTCGATCTTCTTTCTTATTTATTGAAGCAGTGCGGCAAGAAATCAATCCTGAATTCGATGATTCCTATCGTAACCTATTGTGTAAGCAACACACATTCCTGCTATTCAATTAAGAGGCAATTATGAATGTTCTCTTAAAAATAGCCCATTCAAAAAATCAAAAATTATTATTCAACCGATCTGCAGACACAGCCCACAGAGTCCAACGAGGCAACGATGTAGCGATGGACGTGGAGTTCAGGCATGAATTATGGGTAAATTGAAAACAAATGCAGCAAAAGTAAATGGAAAATCGCTTAAAGATCGGCTGCAGTTAAGCGAATCGAGATTCGATGATTTTTCGTGTGCTCGCCGGACTGATGGCTATGGCGGTGCTGGTGTGCGGTGTGTGGTGGTAGGCAATTCCACATGCGATGCAGCAGCAAGTCAAACGTCTAAGTTCGGTCAATCAAATCATTATATTGTGTATTCGCAATGGCATTTGTAATCGGCAACTGGTCGAAAATTGACTGACGATCTTTGAGCGAAAAAAAAAATAAAAATAACATAAGTATAAAAAATGTTTCAAGTGTTTTGAGACGTTTGCAAAACATTTTATAGACCACGCTCTTGTTACTTTTTCGCAACATTTAATTTCAGTACGAAGCAAAGGAAAAATCATACAAAAAAAACAACCGAACAAACGAACGAACCACTTGAGTATGTGCAATAAAAATTGGACTAATTGTCGTCCGAACGTATTGCAATTCGGTGCAGATCTTTTACGAGCATTCGACGTGGATGCATGTTTTACAAGCGAACAGTGACGCATTCGGATCTTGGGGCACGACGTAAAGCAGCTTATTAGAAAGGTGCAACATTTTAGAGCGACAGAGCACTTTGAGTGATGTCGATTGTTGATTGTCGCTCGCCGATTGTGCCAAGCGGATGCCTTGAATGCCATTCATGAGAATGAGAATTTTCACAATTTCCAACAATCAAACGGCCGACATCTGAATCGCATTCTAACAGGAAAAAAAAAAAACAAATCGAACAACTTTTCGGTCTTGTTTCATTATATTAAACTGGAAATTATATGAATTAAACTGATATATGTAAATGAGCATTTACTGTTATCAATGTTTGGCAATCAGGTTAATTTGTATCGCAATTGATGTTCTGATTCCACATGCAAAGAAAGACTTTGAGCGTAAATTCTTCTTCTTCTTGCGTGTTTAACTATCCCGGTCTATCCCGGGGTCCGCAAAACGCGACCAGTTCCTCCATTTTGTTCTGTCAGTTGCATCCTCCGTGGTAAGTCCTATAGCCTCGAGGTCCCATTTAACTGTGTCCATCCAACGCTGTTTCACTCGCACTTGCACTCGCACTCGATGTCTGTAACGATGTATTTGTAGTGTGTAGCCTTTCTTTGCCAAAGTCTCCTCATTTGCTCTCAGGACGTGTCCATACCAGCGTAGCCTTGCTTCTTGCAATTTCCCAATAATTGGCGCAACTCCATAGCGTCTACGGATGTCTACGTTTGGAACATGATCAAGACGAGTGAGTCCGGATATCCAGCGAAGCATCTTTGTTTCCATAACACTAACCTTTCTTTCTGATTTGAGTGTAAATACAATTAATTTTTTAATCAATATAACAAATTCGTTGTTAAAACTCAGCCTATCACACTTTTTGCTATATTAACAAATCGTTTAATTGGGACAATTACTCGAAGTATTAACACTCAATAAACATTTTTCAAACAACGATTTGTAATATCAACAACCAAAGGTATTAATAAAAATCAAAAAATTCATTTTAAATAAATAAAAATAAAAAAAATGCCTCATCTACATATTCCATAATAAAAATTTGAGTCTGCAAAGTCAGTTTACGGAAGATAATTATACATTACAACATCATAAACATATGAGAGATAATTTTTGATTATTTTGTCTCTTCTTATATGTAAGTCCGCATAAAGCTAATGAGAATTTTAGAAAAATATTTATATGCATTTTCAAAAATTTCAAACAAAAGTTTCGTTAAATGTTTATACCTTCGGTGTTTAATATAAAAAAAATTTCAAGCAAATGTTTTGTTAAGTGTTAATATACTTTTGGTATTTAATACAACAAAATAGTCAACCAAATTTTAGTTCAAAATTTAATATTACGAACTTTTCCCGAATTTCGTGATTTGTTTGAAATTTTTAATTGGGACAATTAAAAAACCGATGAATCAATTTTAACAAACGCCATTAATTGGAATTTTTCGTAGCCAGTTTTTCTGTGAAAAAAGCGTTAACCTTTTTCAAAAGCGATAAATTAATATCGAAACAGTTACATTTTGAGACAATAAATCGTTGTTCCGTAGGGAAAAATAATGAAAAAAAATTTCAGGCTTGTTTTTTATTCAAGGTTCTATGAATGTTCTCAAGGGTTTTGTCATCTTCGTACGAGGCAGGAGTTAGGATGCTTGAGCTTCTCAGTTGAGTTTTTAAAATAATTTTTTCCTTTGCGTTAACCAACTCAGTTGTTGGTATAGAAATTGTTGAACTCGTAAGCTATGAGTTTACTTCAAGAGGTACTTAAATGCTTAAAAGCCTTCTAATGAAATCTTAGATTCTTTAACTAATCTGTCTCATTATCCAGAGAGGGGGATTTAAGTGTAGTGTGTATACATGGTACTTTATTCCTCAGCACTCGAATGTGTAACCGATCAATCGACTGGTGAAGATTGGACTAGAGGATGTCCAAAGACGGTCTCCTCACGGATGTGTCTCATTCCTCGACTAGTTAGTCGAAGTGAAGTTTCATCCTTTTTTCTCACAATCATACACACCATCCTGTGAGCCACAAGGCAATCATAATATCATTTAAGTCTTACAAAATTTTAAAACCAGAAGTGAATGAAATTATTACCCCATATCTCTATAACACCGATTCCCATTAGACCCCATAACACAACTAATCCTTTTTCTTAATGCCCGTCATTTATTATATTTCTCAATTGTCGTTGCCAAATATTTTAGCTTCGTAGGTGTATCAAATGGAACATTGCATTAAAGTTTCCACAAACTATAGTCCACCTCCAGACAGTTACTTCGAACCAACTATTTCATACTTAACAATTTAAACTGGCAGCTTTACTTGCCAGTTATGACACAATTAATGTATCCTTTATTTTTTTTCGCCTCGAAATGATCGGGCGGGGGGAAAAGCCAAAGAAAACAATTGGAGCCACCGACAGGCATGCTGCTGCTGCTGTGTTTGATTTACAATCGGCCAGCAAAAGAATCGTGAAACTTGGAAAAAATTCGGAGCACAGCTGGTCAGCCATAAGATAAATATGCTACCCAAACGTGATTGCGGACCATCGCTGCGGCTGTTGGCCGTTGTTTCCCTCAATGAAATGAATAATGACGAACAAAATTGAATGAAAACCAAAGCCAACAAAAAAAATACACACAAATTACCAAGTACCTAGCTAGGCACATATAATCACAGGCAAAAGCAAATTCTCTTGCCCATTCATAGAAAGATGAATTTAAATTAAAATCAAATTAAAAAAAATATAAAAAAAAATTCAAAAAAATATTACAAAATTAAATTAATTCGAAACATTTAGACAAGGTCGTGCGAAAAAGTGATAAATTCGTCTTTCAATACAATGAAGAGAATATCGTCTGATTTTCGGCAACGGTAGCTGTCTTCTACTGTTACGTATGTGGCTGTCTTCCGTTGAAGTGGATGATTGTGTCTACGACGGTGTGAAAAAATGCATTCGAGCGTGACGTAGCGCTTCCGTTAAAGACGTGGAATTCATGGCTCAGAAAACGAATTTTGCCAATTTGACAAAATCGTATTTTTTTTCGCATTCAATAATTGAATAAAAATCGTTGAAAGCGTTTGGGGTTTTTTCCATAAGGTCCTTGAAAATGATTGAAACTGTTTGAAGACGAAGCAAAATTGTCAACAAAAAGCTGAAAGACATGAAACCCATCGCTTGAAATTCAAAGTAGGTACACTGGCTTTTATCTCAAAAATATTAGCACTTGGGCTTGAGGAGAATTTGTAGAACTTATCTTGAAATAATATAGAAGTATGGCATTCTATCAACCTTCTTTCAAGTCGATTCCCGTTCCAATATCGTTCCATCTATTCATAAAATTCTGATACTGAAAGGGTTAAAGGTTTCGAAATATAAATTTAAAAAAAAAGGAAAATAACTGTTACAATCATGTACAAATCAACCGACATATACACAGAAAAAACTGGCTACGAAAAATTCCAATTAATGGCGTTTGTTAAACTCGATTCATCGGTTTTTTAACTGTCCCAATTAAAAATTTCAAACAAATCACGAAATTCGGGAAAAGTTCGTAATATTAAATTTTGAACAAAAATTTGGTTGATTATTTTGTTGTATTAAATACCGAAAGTATTAACACTTGACGAAACTTTTGTTTGAAATTTTTTGAAAGTGCATATAAATATTTTTCTAAAATTCTCATTAGCTTTATGCGGACTTACATATAAGAAGAGACAAAATAATCAAAAATTACTCACATATGTTTATGATGTTATAATTAGGGATGCACTCTAAAAAAAATCGTAATTGTTCGTCAAAGGGCTAAAAATTGGCATACCGTTCGGTTAGCTCAAATATGTAATTAAACCATAGTTCATAAATTTTTAAAACTCCCTAAAACTGTATCAAGTATTTTGTTCTGTTCATACCTCAAGTGGCAACAAATTGTAGTAATTTATTTGTATCTAAGTATTGGCTAACAAAATATCGAAACTTTCAATATATCATTGGATTATTTATACAGGTATGCGTTTATTCAACATGAAATGTATACGATACTCACATTATAAATAAAATATCAATTCTTATGTTAAAATTAAATAACATTTCTTCCGTAAAACTTTATAAAAATATTTTATTATGGGAATACTGTACAATAAGGCATTTTGTCATGTTAAAATTCTAAAATTTGGTCTGGATTATTAATCACCTTTGGTCTGCCTTGATACTTAGGAAGATGCTGTTATTTCGAACATTCATGATAATATATTTAATGATCTTCATGAGTAATTTTCCCAATTAAACATTGTTCATAACAAAATTGATGTGTGAAAAATTGTTTGCTGAGTTTCAAAACGAAACTTTGTTATATTGATTAAAAAATTGGTTTTTATTTACGCACAAAAGTCTTTCTGTGTAGGCGTCATGCCTAAATGTTAGGCAAAATACCCGAATAACAAGTTGGCATACTGTTTTAATGTATAATATCATGGTCCTAAAGTGACTTTACTATCCAATTTTCCATTCAATGGAATGCAAGAGACAAATATAAAAATTTTGAATTCTTTACAATACCTTTGGTTCCATTAAATTACAAATCGTGTTTGAAAAATTCATTGATCGGTTATACTTATTGATTGGTCCCATTACAACATTTTTTGTATACCAATGTTGGCTGTTTAACACCAAATTGTATGCATTAAATTGTTTATTCACGCAAACTAAGTTTCTGTTAAATGTTTGCCTTAAGTATTTTATAGCAACTGAACACGCGCATCAAGTTCGTTTCTTTAGTCTTTTGTTTTTTGTTACTTGTTTTTTATAAATATGTGTCAAGCTGATCTATTATCGTTATAAAACCACAACTATTGTGCCTTCAACGTGAAGTGAGACAACAAATCAAATAAGAAATATGGAAATCTTTGATCATTCGATCGCAGCCGATTGTCTCTCAATAACTAAATTATCAAAGTAAAACAATGAAAGAAATAATTCTTTGTCTTCTAACGTTAAGCGGTTGCGCGCCTCATTTGAAGCAAAATGTGGTCTTTGCTGATACACATGTGGTTATTACACAAAATTGTAGCATTCTGTTAATCACCTGCACTGTTGTCTGATTTTATAAATGGCCTTTAAAGTAATTTTATATGCAAGTTGTATGATTTCTCCTGCACTCTTTGCTCTTTACTCTTTACTAGCGAGTCTCGAGTTCTTTCTTAATGCCTATGGTTTTTAATGACTTGTTAGTGGTAACAACGGCTTTAACCGTTCCGAGGACATCGGACAATTTTATCACATTTATTGTCGAGAGCCAGTTTTGTTAGCGTGTTACAATTTGCAAGATTTTCTTTATGTTTCACATGTAATTATAGATTTATTGTACGTTGCTTAAGTAACGATTAAATTGCTATGTCGCAAGCGAACTCTTAAAAATCGTTAATAGAAAAACTCCAAGCGAAGTGTTAACACGCCAAGCAAGATTGAATGGAATGTTTCTTAAGAAATTGCAGAATGATTTTTAAACAAATAAATATCCATTTGCTTTGCGGAATAAAGTTATTTCGAACTAGATTAGGAATTTGATTTAATTGCAAAAAAAATTACTTTTAAATGAGAGTTGAGAGACAAAACAAAAACAAACATAAATTTTTGCAAATACCAAAAATCCCCCTCAATTTGAAATAATTTTATTTATAAGCTCGATGGTTCCAAGCCACATTGTATATTCTGAAAGTATTGGTCAGTCTGCCGCTATTTGTATGGGTAAATTCACAAACACATCTCTCGAATGGCGACTTCAACAGTTGAAATTCACAACTACAAATGAAAAATTCCATTCAATGGTGTGTGTGTGTAATCAAGCTCTTTGAAATCCTCGTCTTTATCGATCGTTAAGGGTCTGAAATTAATTCAAAAATATGCCTTCAACAATTTTATGAAAAAAAAGCGTAATTTGAAGCAGTCTTAGATATCGATCGCATTGGTATTGGTGCTGCCTTACCACTACAAGAAGCGAAAAGCTTTTTCTTTGCAAAACTCTCTCAGCGAAGAGAGCCGCCGACACAATGCACCGACGTTTTATTGTAAATTTTATCGCGCCTTTTCAAAAAAAGCTTTTTACTCATTTCGAAAATAAAACAAAAGAAGAAAAAAACCGAATAGCTCGAAGCCACTCTTTTTCACGTCGGGGTGAATATGGTTTTTTAAATCAAAAATTTTCGGAGTATATAAAAGCCAGCGACAGTTCAGCGACAGCATCCAGTCAAAGGTTTGGAATCGTTGCGTTCTTTTAAATCCTTTTTGAAGGTATTTTTTTTTTTGCTTCGAACTCGAGAGTTTGTGTTTTCCTCTTACGAAATATTGTGTGTGTGGAGTTGTCGAAGAGGTGCTTAAAATATATTTTTATTTATTTTTAAAAAAAAAATAATAGTTTTGATTATTTTTGTTGAAAAATTAATTTTCAAAAATAATTCTTTAAAATTTTTCCATGTGAATTGATTTCTTCGTGCCGGCAGTTCTGTGTTTCTTAATCGAATTTATACGAGAATCCTCAACAATGAAATTATTCGTGAGTATAAAAAATGAAAGTGTGAACAAATCTTCCCCGAAATCTATTTTTCCAATAAGCAATGAAGGCTTCTTTAATATAAATTAATTTAAAAAAATTTAATTAAATGAAAAATCGATTGGAAAGAATAAATTAATTAAAAAAATAAATTTAAAAAATATATTCATTTTAATTAGATTTAAATGTGATTCCTTTTTTGAGCTGTTTTTTGTTCATGCTTATTGTAAAGTAGTTCATTTCACTCTCATTAACACTATCCATCAAATCATTATGGGTATTCATTCAGACCTCGAACTTAGTGAACTTTGAGAAATTTTTAAACACCCGTCAAAGCTTCCATTTATTTGGAGTTCTCAGAGTTCACTCCTTTGAGGATTCGAATGAATTCCCATATTATGTTTTTTTTTAAGGGTCTCTCTCCAGATCTGTCAGAAATGAAAAACTTCATATAAAAAAACGCTTCAGAAATGAATCAGAAATTTTCTGAAGCGTTTTCTTATATGAAGTTTTTCATTTCTGACAGAACTGGGTGGCTCTTGATCCCAGAGTCTGAGGTTCGATTCCCGGCACAGGCGAAACGGAGTGTAATATTCCAAGCCTAGCACTGGTTTTTCAAAAATCGCATGTTAGGGGCACACTACATAAAAAACATCCACTCACACAAGCACAAGAAAACCTCCTTGGTATCACAATGGGCCGATTAACAACGGCCTAAGTGGCAGCCACTTCAACCTACCTACCTACCTGACAGAACTGGAGAAGCCCCTAAGGAAAAAGAACTATCGCATTCCCACTTATTAATGATAAAATGATTACTTAATCGTAAATTATTCAAAAAAACCATATTCGAACTATCCTTCTTTATTATTGATTTCAACATTTTCCTTTCAACTCACACGTCACCATAAATTGTCTTCCAGTCAAGCCATGAAAACTAGGCTCTAACCACAAGCCATTTAACTTTGATCAAATTTTTTTCATTCAAGCCGGCTATTAAAATATTATATTATAATGTTTTTTTTCTTCATTTTTTTCATTATTGTTTCTCTTCGTGTGGAAGTAGGGGGCTTGTTGGTTTATTGGTTTGTTTTTGTTTTTGCTTTTGATTTTGTTTTTGTTTGATTTTTACTTTCATTTCGCTGCTGGCGTTTGCACCTGTTTACGAAGTTGACGCATGTGCATTTCCGGAAGAACGCACTACTGCAACTGGGTTAGTTATGTAAGCGAAACTAGGTGAAATGCCGTACTGAGCCGTACGAATATGGCGATCGTAAATATTGCCGAAAGACGGCGTATTATGCGTGTTGCATAATTAATCGGGTATGGAAGAGGGCGATGGCCAAATCACAACGAACAGGTCTATGAAGCGTGGAGTGCAATTGAAAATTGTCACACAAATAGTTACTATTTAGGGAATTTCACTTAATTTTATTTTGTAAGCAATACGTCGAAGACTTTCCCTTTTTTATTTGACTATATTCGGAAATTATGAAATCATCTTGACGCTTACTAAACACGCCTATTCATGATCGATCATCAATTGTCAGAAAGACCCATTTCATTAACATATGAACTGAGCTAATTTTTTTCTTTTCTTTTTCTTCTTCGTTATCAGATTTGCTTGGCCACTTTGTTAGTGGTGTCGACTGCGGAGAATGCCGAGAAGAAGGTACCATTGGAGAAGAAACTCGATAAACGTGGACTATTAGAATTGGGCTATGGCTATGGTCATTCTGGTCTAGATGTTGGTCATCTCGGACATGGTGCTGTTATTGGCTCTGGCTACGGACACTCTGGATCAGGAATTTCCGGCTACGGACACTCTGGATCCGGACACTCTGGCTACGGCGGCAGCGGGCCAGCGCTTAACTTTGTCGCTTCGCATGTCCCACAACAACATCCCGAGTATTTGATAAGCAAACACGCTGACGTCCACAAGACGACATACATAACGAAAGGTGTCCCGGTGCCAGTAACAGTAGACCGGCCATACCCAGTAGTCCATGAGAAACATGTGCCCGTCGAAGTCAAAGTTCCGGTTCCTCAGCCGTACGAAGTGATTCGAAAGGTTCCTGTCAGTGTCAAAGAATACGTAAAGGTACCGGTTCCAGTACCACAGCCATACGAAGTAATTAAGTATGTGAAGGTGCCAGTACAAGTGAAAGTCGATCGTCCTGTGCCAGTGAAAGTTCCCGTTCCTCAGCCGTACGAAGTCGTTAAACACGTGCCAGTAAAAGTTCCGGTACATGTTGATCGTCCGTATAATGTTGAGGTCCCGAAACCGGTATACCAATACGTGGACCATCCCGTTCCTGTACCAGTTAAAGTACCAGTAGCACGTCCGTACGCTGTGCATGTTCAAAAACCCTTCCCCATAAATATCGAAAAACCATACGCTGTCCATGTCCCTGTCGCTGTGCCGGTGGGACACACAGAAGTCCACCATCCACACTCTGGATACGGAGGATTCTCATCGAGCGGCTACGATTATGGTCATGGTCATGGACATAGCTACTACAAGAAGAAGTAAAGAGTACGCGACCACCAAAAAAAAAAAAAAACACACACACAAAAACAGTAAGCAAACAAAATTAACGCTCGCGACAAACAGAAGGCAGCCGCCCGCCCCTTGTAAATGATAACATCGATTGTTCGCCAGAGTGAAGAGCTAATTCTAAGTATTGTTCTAAAGCAATTTTGTTTTATTAATTTAATATGCTAAATTGCCACAAGGTATGCAGACTGGGATTGATGCAATGGACGATAAGAATGAATTTTTGGAAGGAAATAATGCAGGAAAGCGGGAACAGGGGGGAAACTACGGAATTTCCAATTTGCTAATAGTTAATAGCGATTTGCTATTATTTACTAATTAAGCAGACAAAAATCATCCTCTTAGGCACTCAAAATCACTGAGATTTTTAACATCGAAATATTTACTTAGGTCCATCGAATCAAATATTGTGATACGCCGAACGATTCATGTTGCCTTAAATTAAGTAAAGGAAAAATGAAAACTAAAACAAAACACAATTTCTCTCAGTTTCGATTGAAAATTACCTTCTTAATACCGTTTGTTTGTATTGCCGCCAAATCAAATGTCAGTTTATCCGAAATTGTCTCACTTTTGTTTGTACATTGTATAAATTAATTTTATAAAATTATTTTGTATGATAAATATTTGTAAATAAATTTAAGAAAATTTGTAAAAAGAATAAAAATTGAAATCAAAAAATGAAAAATAAAATCTTTGTGGGATTTACTTTTTTCTTGCCGTACGCTAGATCAATTGGTTTGATAGCAGTTTTATGAAAGCTTAATGATAACGATGAGCTCGGATCGACATCTAAAGGTTATGTACTTAAGTCTAAAGGAACGAGCTTAATTCTGTCGATGAAAGGTTTCAAGTTCAATTTCAATTCCAATGAATTATTTGTCCTTATTTACCTCACAACTGGAAAACAAACCACTTGTAAGACCTTAACCCGTGAGCTAAGACTGACAAACTTCCCTTCAATGATTTAGGCAGTCTTCAACTGATCCCCACTGATCCTCACTGATCCTCACTGATCCTCACTGATCCTCACTGATTCCACTGATCTCCACTGATCGTCACTGATCGTCACTGATCGTCACTGATCGTCACTGATCCTCACTGACCCTCATTGATCCTCACTGATCTCTCATGATCCTCACTGATCTTCACTGATCCCCACTGATCCCACTGATCACCACTGATCCTCACTGATCCTCACTGATCCTCACTGATCTCACTGATCCTCACTGATCCTCACTGATCCTCACTGATCTCCACTGATCTCCACTGATCGTCACTGATCCTCACTGATCTCACTGATCCTCACTGATCCTCACTGATCCTCATTGATCCTCACTGATCCTCATTGATCCTCATTGATCCTCATTGATCCTCATGATCCCACTGATCCTCACTGATCCTCACTGATCTCCACTGATCCTCACTGATCCTCACTGATCCTCACTGATCTCCACTGATCTCCACTGATCCCCACTGACCCCCACTGATCTCCACTGATCCTCAGTGATCCTCACTGATCCTTACTGAACCTCACTGATCCTCACTGATCCTCACTGATCTCCTCACTGATCCTCACTGATCCTCCACTGATCTCCACTGATCCTCAATTATCCTCACTAATCCTCACTGGAGGACAGTGCACAAAGCTACTTGTTGTTTATTTTGCATTAATCCCCTTAAAAACATCGTTCATAAGAGTCTCAAAGAAGAGCCCATTCACAATGGCACTAAGATCGTTTTATTGCCTTAATGATTATTAACGAACATAAAATAAGATTTAAGAAATCATAATCGAACTCATATCTAAATGAATAAAACATTTTCGTGCGTACGAACATAATCCTCAACAGCTTATTAACATGTTTGTTTTTTTTAAATAGTTAGCGCATTAAGTGAATCTAGTTCAACATATGCCAAATGCTAATTAGCGTTCACAATAACCAAATATAATTTATCATACATAAATCATAAGTAAATATAATTAACTTTAATGAATATTTTTTTCATTGAAATTGTTGGCGCAGTAAAAAACATAGCCGACAATCCATCGAAAGAAACAAAAAAAAAAATGATAGTAATGATCGAATTAAAATTTACAAGTGGGCATCCATCGTGGATGGGTGTCTGCGCGCATTGCTTACAACGGAAACATGAACAGAGTACAGACTAGGTACGGATTTTAATTTGTGTAACGATCTTAGATCCGCCTTCGAAAGTACTAATGTAGCAGCTCGTTCTTATGACAAATACAAGATCCGTCATGCAATCGGACTTGATACCAAACGACCTTGAGCGCTGGACAAACTTGGACATTGAATATCAAATGCTCATGCCTTAAACGTAATATTCTGCTGCTCCGTTTCGACGTAATGCATAATTAAATGCGGCACATATATTTAGAACACGCTACAGAATACGAGCAGCTAAGAATGTGTGTAGTTTTTAAGGCTCTTATTAGTTAGAAAGTTGTTTTAATTTTACAGAAATCACAACACTTGGACAGCAGTTAACTGGTTTCGATAAAACACAAAATATTATTCAAAAAGGCAAAAAAAGTTTTTGCATTCCTTATGCGCTTGGCCATCGTAAACGAAGATCCTGTTCCAATTTCAGCGGCATTTTTTTTTTTCATCATCATCTTCATGATAAAGAGAAGTAATTAAAGGTTAAGATTAATTATATCAGGTTTTATTGCACTGCCACGTTTTTAATTGGTAATTCAGGATGATTTTATTGTGCGATTTTTAAACGGTAAAAAAAAATTTGATTTTTTTTTGTGATTTCCAGCTAATGGTAAATACTTTTATCATTTAAAAATCAATCAACATTTTATGAGAGATTTTTCATTAAAAACCTTTCGACTATTTATTTCTTTTTGAGATATCGTCGGCTTAGAGTGTAAGCCTGATTTATTCACATTTGAAAAATTTTTGTTTTTTCTGGCGAGGAGGTCAAAAATCCTTTCAGACTGACAGCATCTGTGATTGCTGGTGTTCGGTGATTCCACTAAAAAAATCCCCTCTCTTCTAGTTCGGAGTCATACCCTGGAAACGCTGTGGCATTACTTCGGGTTAGAGCCCAAAATTCGTCCCTACAATAAACCTTCATACATTTATTTACCAGTCTGCATGATTTGACTGGGGCAATCGGCTAGCACCGCGACTCAGGGAAGGCGGGGCCGTCAAGCCCGTAGCCCGTGCCAAGGGGCCCCCTGCCTCAATAAAAGGGAAGACATAGAACTGCTTCATATAAACATTTTTTTTAGAATGGAAACCGAAAATATATTTTTGGTTCATTTTTCTGAGTTTCTTATGATTAAAAATGTTCGAAATATTGGACGGAGGGGTAAGGAGAAAGTTACAATACCCTAAGAGAATTATATTTTGACAGAAAGGGGAGAAAAATTTTAGTTAGAACAGCACCTCTCCTACAAAGAACTAGGGTAATGCTTGATATGAAATATAAAAGATCAAGTTTTCCTCTTAAAATTTTCCCTGTTCTTGTCCTCTCATATTTCCTTTTTTGCAAGGATTTTGCCAATTGTTATCATCTTCTCTTTTCAGAATACATTTAATTTTCACAAAAAAAAATATTCTTTAATATTTGGGCAATTCCACGCAAAACGGTGCTAAAGGTCACACCCGTCACAGCCATTCTGAGCAGAAATTTAGTAATTTCATTGCTTAACTCTTTGTTAAAAGAGTTCATCCTTGAGAATTACATCCTGTTTGTTTTAAGGGGGTCTTCTCATTGAGCAACTTTTTTTTCGACTTTTTCTTTTTTTTGCATTTATTTATAGCTTGGGTAGTTGTGAATATGCCCCTAAAGGATTTTTTGAAATTCGAAATAGTTTAGAGGATATAGCCTTCTTTTTCGAGCAAGATCTGCGCTAAAACGAGTCATTTTTGCGTTGCTTCAAACTTTAAACGCGTTTATCTCGAAACCACGTTTTTCGAATGGCGGCCATGATATCTCCAGTTCAACTGAACCGATTTTCATGAAACAAAGTGGAATCGACGCAGAATTGTCACATTCTCGGGTGAACCTCGACCATAATTTAAAAATTTTTTACTATTTTTTTTTTTACACTAAATTACAAAAAAAAAGCCCGAAATTGAAATTTTTTTTGAATGGCCGCCATTTTGTCAAAAAAAATCACAAAATTAGCTTGAGGTTCACCCGAGAATTACATCTATACCGATTATAACCCCATTTCGGACGCTCCGAGACCGGAATCGTGGCCGCCGTGACGACACCTTTTTTTTCACCACAACTTTGAAGTCTCATTACTTTTTGAACAGCCCACGTATCGAGGCAAAAAAATTTTTTTATTTACTTTGAACCTTTTGTAATACAATAAATAAAAAAAGTTTTCAATTATTCTTTGCGTTTTCAAATAAGAATTTTTTTCAAAAGGGTCCAAAAAACGGGTTTTCAATGAGAAGACCCCCTTAATATAAATAATTTTATATATTATTATATTTTATACTACCGCAAATTTTCAATAAAAATATTTGTATTAATCTCTACTTGAAACACTCCTCATTATTTTTTATCAATTTTGTTAATTCATTCCCAACTCAACACTGCCAAGACTCGCAAGCCATTCAAAACAAAAGACTTAAGAAACGAACTTTACATAAATTCTATTTGTAAGTAAATTTTTTATCTTTTAAATTGCCTTTAATCGACACGACTCTGAAATTCCTGTCCCCAAAAAGGGTCAAAAGTGCATTTACTTCAAAAATGAAAGTAGGTCAGTAAGAAAAAAACCCGTTTAAAACCTGTGGTTAAATGACAAAAAAATATTATGCAACTTTTTCTTCCTCCGTAGGATTAACCTTGAAAGAAACCACAATGAAGTTTGCACAGCGGTGGGGGGCAGCAAAATCAAGCCAAAATGCTTAATTGCATTCGTTTCGTTTGTCAATCAACGGAGAATACAACTCAAAATGACTTGCAATTGCGTTAAAATTATTGATTGATGAGCGTGCAGAGTGTGTCTGCTTAATTGAGCACTTGTTCGGAAGCCCGCCAATTTACGCAGCATAAGCACGCATAATTTATTGCAATGACTCTCTTGCATCTCTTGTGTATCCTTCAATGGAATTCGATGTGGATTATTTTTTGTCTTCTCCTTTTTGAAGCGTAATTTTACGCTCTTTTTTTAAGATGTTAAACCATATTTTTTGCTTTTGGGTAAAGAGATTTATGGGAAGTATTTTTTCACACTCGTGCAAGAGTGAAGTGGATGTTTCCTCTGCTTCAACATAAGACATATCAATGACTTAATACATTAAGGAAGGAATAAATAGTCATATAGGATTAAATTTTAAAATGCTCATGGACGAAAGCTATCAAGATGTGGAGTCGTTTTAATCTGGAACACCTTGGGATCGTGTGAAAGGTTTGTCAATTTCGAGGATGACAATCAATATTTATCAAGTTATGACATTGATAAAGGAACTTTCCGACAGTTAAATTAATAATTCTTTTGATGCCATAAGAAAAGCGAAATTAAATTTCAACCATTAAGTACTTAATCGTTTAAGGCTTCATGGCTTAATTGTGGTCAGCGGCCTTTTCAATTATTCGTGCTTGAAAAAAAGTTTTCTTTTCTTTTCGCTAATTTAGCTTAGTGGGTCTTGGGTCTGCACCTTTTTTTGGGCAGCACATTTGAATTTTCTTTTCTGCAATTGTTTTTTGTTTGTTTTTGTTTCCAATACTTTTTTCCGTGGTCTCGTGTTACACTCTCGAATCACTTAATCTGCATCTGCTGTATAATTGCGCAATGGTAAATGCTTTTGGGTCAGTATCGCTTACAATGTTTTCTTTTTTCTCTGCATGGCAAAACTGTTTCCTGGCTGAGAAGCCATAAAAAGCACTTGTTTTATTTGGTTTTTCCTCAACTTTTTTTTTTGTCGTTGTTTAATTGAATGGAATTTGATTTCATAATTGTATTTGGGTGTGTTGTTTTTTTCGGTATTGTTGCCCAATCGTTTAAGGCTTTTAGCAGCGAAGCTTTTTTGCATTGGTTTGTATTATCCTTTCACTGTAGAAACTATGATCGAGCATAAATCAACGAGGCGAGGAGAACAAGGCGAATGAATGCAAATCACATTCAATTTATTTATTTATTTTTTTCCCCCAAAATCGAACTGATTTCCTATTAAAATATATTTTCGCCTAAATATTTTTAATCACTAGGAATTCATTTAAAATTTTCTTATTAAATTAAGGGGGTCTTCTCATTGAAAACCCGTTTTTTGGACCCTTTTTAAAAAAATTCTTATTTGAAAACGCAAAGAATAATTGAAAACTTTTTTTATTTATTGTATTACAAAAGGTTCAAAGTAAATAAAAAAAATTTTTTTGCCTCGATACGTGGGCTGTTCAAAAAGTAATGAGACTTCAAAGTTGGTGGTGAAAAAAAAGGTGCCACGCACGATTCCGGGTCTCCGGAGCGTTCCAAATGGAAAAAAAAAACGGGGTTATAATCAGTATAGATGTAATTCTCGGGTGAACCTCAAGCTTAATTTTGTGATTTTTTTTGACAAAATGGCGGCCATTCAAAAAAAAAATTTCAATTTCGGGCTTTTTTTTGTAGTTTAGTGTGTAAAAAAAAAATAGTAAAAAATTTTTTAAATTATGGTCGAGGTTCACCCGAGAATGGTGACAATTCTGCGTCGATTCCACTTTGTTTCATGAAAATCGGTTCAGTTGAACTGGAGATATCATGGCCGCCAGTTCGAAAAACGTGGTTTCGAGATAAACGCGTTTAAAGTTTGAAGCAACGCAAAAATTACTCGTTTTAGCGCAGATCTTGCTCGACAAAGAAGGCTATATCCTCTAAACTATTTCGAATTTCAAAAAATCCTTTTAGGGGCATATTCACAACTACCCAAGCTATAAATAAATGCAAAAAAAAAAAAAGTCGAAAAAAAAGTTGCTCAATGAGAAGACCCCCTTAAATCAATTGAATTTCCTGTGATCATTTTTTTGGCTCCAATGGCTAATTAAAATCTATCAAACCCAATACGATTTTCTTATTTTGCGAGGTAGCTCAAGAAAAGGTGTTCCGTCGCTTGGTCAGTGGATCAGTGGTCGATCAGTCGTTGTGTCTGAGACCCACTCATAATATTTCATGCAGGTTAATAAGCGTAAAGTTTATTTCTCTTTCGATATACGTTTTCAGCCCACGTCATAAGGAACGAACTCTGAACATTCTGCATTCAATAGAAGTGCTCCATAAAAGTTTCGCTTCTTTTAGACGTCATTTAAACTTAAAAGATTAAACACGTTATAATGCGTCAACTTAATGTTAAAAAAAACAAAATTATAAATAAATAAAAAATAGAGAAAAAAATACAAAAAAGTCAAATCTAAGCCACGGAACAACACGCGACTGCAAAATAACAGCTTGCAACAAATCTTGTCTTGTCTACATCCAACTCGTCGGTTGAAATGTTGCACAATACCATTTGGAGCAGCTCTAAAAGCCTACATTTTTTGATGGTCCGTTGACTACTGACTGACTGAAATCGCTTAGTTTATATCTGTTCAACATATTCGGAAAACGTAAACAATTTCGACTTTTGTTTTTGTTTATGATTTTGGGTGCTTTTTATGATCAGTTTTAACACTTTTATATTCAATTTGCATTAAAGTATTCTATATAATAGAACAATCGGAAAAATTTGTGGTCTTTTTGTGCAGTTGAAGATAGCAGGGGCCGGTGCAGAGGGTATTTTTGGTGGTTCAAATCCCATTCGAGTGACATTTTTTAGTGCCCAGAATCAGTCCGAAAATAATGTTCTGTATGCCCAGCCCACCACCTAGATAAAAGTGCGTACTCTATTTCCCTTTATTCAGGGTTGTCACAGAATCCGATAGATGTCGGAATCAGAATTTTAGTCTACTGAATTTTCATATATATTTCATAGACTGCCGAATGAAAAAGGGTTCTGTGCAACTGAGAACCGATAATAGTCCCGATTGAAAACCAAAAAAATAACAAAATTTTTCTATTCTGTATGAAATTTCGACCGGTTTTGATTCCGATTCCGACAGCTATCGGATTTTGTGACACCCCTGATTGTGTATTTATATGATTTTCTGTTTTAGGGGCTCGCTCCAGTTCGTTCAGAAATGAAAAACTTCATATAAAAAACACTTCAGAAATTTTCTGATTCATTTCTGAGGCGTTCTTTTTTATATGAGATTTTTCATTTCTGACAGAACTAGAGCGATCCCCTTATATGGAAATATCAGAGCCGAGTGGTGTTCAACACCAATTAAGAATGATGATGCTTCTTGCAGCAATTTAGCTCAGAGGTGCGCTTTTTTTTTGTTATCAAAACACCCTGCGAGTGCTTGAAAGAAAATTTATGTGGAGGACGAGAGCTGGCCGTGAAAGACGAAGGGACATTTTTTGGACAACCTTCACATACAGAAATGTATGCTCGTCATGTGCTTGTCGCCTAAAGTCGATCAATTCGACTAATTCTACATTTAAAGCATCGCCCCATCCTTACAAAGGGTCTTTCCGGCTCAGGATGGCGATCGACCGCTGAAATTGGTTTTAAAGTTTTGTTGATTTTTGAATAGGTACTACTGGGAAAAAGCACTGCAGAAACCGAATTTTAGGCTTTTACTTGCACAGTGTCCTTGGAATTTCCTGGAAATGCTTTTTGATAATTTTCGAAATTTTAAGTAAAAGTTTTTGCCTTAAATTTTTGCACTAAGAAAAATTTTTTTTACAAAAAAAAAAAAAAATTTTTTTTTTCAGTGTATACGCATTTTGTGACACTTTTTGGATATTTTAAAGAAATTAATAAGAAAAATTAAAAAAAACGAAAAAGAATTTTTTTTTCAGTGTATACCAATTTTGTGACACTTTTTGGTATTTTAAATAAATTAATAAGAAAAAAAAAAAAGCGAAAATTATTTTTTTTCAGTGTATACCCATTTTGTGACACTTTTTGGTAATTTTAAATAATTTAATAAGAAAAAATAAAACGAAAATGAATTTTGTTTTCAGTGTATACGCATTTTGTGACACTTTTTGGTTATTTTAAATAAATTAATAAGAAAAAAATAAAACGAAAATGAATTTTTTTCAGTGTATTCCAATTTTGTGACACTTTTTGGTTATTTTAAATAATTAATAAGAAAAATTTAAAAAAAAACGAAAATAATTTTTTTTTCAGTGTATACCCATTTTGTGACACTTTTTGGTTATTTTAAATAAATTAATAAGAAATTAAAAAAAAACCAAAATGATTTTTTTTCAGTGTATACCCATTTTGTGACACTTTTTGGTTATTTAAATAATTTAATAAGAAAAATTTAAAAAAAAGCGAAATTATTTTTTTTTCAGTGTATACAACATTTTGTGACACTTTTTAGTTATTTTAAATAATTTAATAAGAAAAATTTTAAAAAAGCGAAAATTATTTTTTTTTTCAGTGTATACCCATTTTGTATTACTTTTCATTTAAAAAATCATTAAAATCCACGGATAGTTTCTTCAGATATTTAGAAAAACGTAGACGGCCTCTTTGCCCTTATTGGATGAGATGTCATTTTACGAAGCGAGGGGCTCTAGGCCCAACTCCCAGCTGAGGTCGGTTCGGGAATGTTTTTTGTACTTTTTTCTGTTTCTATTTTTCTTTGTTTCCCCTTTTATTCGTGGTATCAATATGGGCCAAAGTGTGTCACCCTTGGTGGCAGCCACACTAACCTATGCAGTTCAAATGTGCGAAATATGCTATAAAAAGAGGGCAACGAACTTAATTTTTTGCAAACAACCTTCCAATCTCTGTCCACATAGATCTAATGCTACGGAGTTCTTTTTCCATTTTCCCTCAATGCAACGCACATGAAGTGAAGCATCACAGACAATTTTGAAATCGATTACAAAATATTTGTATATATGCCGACAAGCGATTTCACTTTTTTCCAAACGTTTCAAAACCCACTTGCCATACAAGAAGTTATCAATATTATTGCATGGTACGAATATTTCCAACCTCCAAGGCAGCAATTAATATTGCTCAAAATACACAATAGTTCGAATCAATCCGAAATAGAAGCAGAGCAGCAGACGATCTATTGCTGCAGCCGCCATCAGCACAACATCAAAAGTCTCATGCTATTAATTAATGTCTCTTATTCTTCAATATAGAAAATCGCATGCAGTTCGCATGTTGTGCATAGGCTGTGCATGCAACGCAACAAAAATAAAAACAACAACAAAAACTAGAGAGACACAAAAAAGTGCATTGCATAATATGCACGGTTTGAGAAAAATACTGCCATCGGGCCTTCAGCCAAGAGAGACAAAAGTAATGTAAATTTTTATTTCAACATCTTTGCTGCATTGTCGTGCATTACTGATGCGAAAACAATTTTGTCTTGAGACGGACGGACGGTGCGCGCGATTGTCGTTGCCATTGTCATTTTGAAGAAAACCACTTGCAGAATCTATCTAACTGCAATTCTACTTGATAATTCGTTTAGAATTCTGCTCCATAAATTTCGGCCAAATGCTTGAAGGTCACCTCTGTGGCCATATGCTGCTGCTGCTCGAATGCCTCGAACGACAGTCAGTGTGTCAATGAGACCCTATAATGGAAACTTTCGGCCAAAATGTCGGTCGATGACACGGTCGATGACACTGTCGCTGACCCAAAACGGCAATATGGTGTGCGGCTTCGATCGGGCCAAACAACAACCATCGACGACGAACTATCCGACTACAAAGTAGTCAGAAGCCGTTTTCATGAGACTTCTTTTGATAAGTCGAAAATGCCATATTGCCTTGCGAGATTATTGCGTCTGAAGTTTCTGGTTCATTTGCGAGAAGCGGCTGTGCTTTTTTCTTCTTTTTTTTTTTGCGCCATGCAGTGCTGTTTCTTTGAGTTTTTTCCCCTGTCCCAATTCGCGAAGATGTTACGTTCGGATTCGGTTGACTTGATTTATGATGATTCGCTGCAATTTTTGTTGTTGTGAAATCCGCAAAAATTGCAGTCGGACAATTTAGCGCGGGTATTTTTGAGCTGGGCAATTAAATTGGTGCAAAAGACAACAGTGTTTTATTAAAAAAAAAAAATTTTTATTTGAGCTTTTTATGAATTTCTATGGACAATAAGGACCTTAAGCTCGAAAAAATCCAACCTTATTGCAGACATTTTTTATATATTTTTTAAATATTTTTTTTATATTTTAAATATTTTTTTTATATTAATATTTTTTTATATTTTTGTAAATTTTTTATATATTTGAAATTTTTAAAATATTTTTTAAATATTTTTTATATTTTTTAAATATTTTTTAATATTTTTAAATATATTTTTTTAATATTTTTAAAATATTTTTTAAATATTTTTTAATATTTTTTAAATTTTTTAAAATATTTTTTAAATATTTTTTAAATATTTTTTAATATTTTTTAAATATTTTTTATATTTTTTAAATATTTTTTAAATATTTTTTATATTTTTTAAAAAATTTTTAAAAATTTTTTATTATATTTTATTTGTTTTATGTTTTAAATATTTTTTTATTTGTTTTATTTTTTTAATTTTTGTGTGTCATTATTGAAGTCGAAGTTGAAACGTCATAATATCTTCGTTAAATATTTAGTCAAATAATTTTAAATAAACGCATCAATTATTCGAAAAAAAAATACATTTAAATATGGAATGGGAAAATACTAGGGATGGGCAAAAAACATCGATATTTTTAAAACGATATATCGAAAATTGATGACGATTTTTTTGTTCGGCGATATACTTTTCCCGACATCGAAAGCGATATTTTATATATGTCTATCGTTGTAGACATGTGCTTCACACTTATTTCTCTTGGATATAAATCGGCATTTTAATCGTTCATATCTTCTCTTATCGTATCATATCTTATCATACCATCTGAGAACTCGAAAACGTCCTTTTTTACACTCTAATTTTGTCTAAAATATGTACAGTGTACTCTGTCTTAAGCAGACCCCTACGGGATCCAAATATATGTCCGCTTAACAGAGGTATTCGCTTAAGAGGAAAGTATTTGAGAAGCAGGAGCACAAGAAAATTCCTGAAATCTGTCAGTTTAGAATAGTGTCCGCTTAGGAGGGTTCTCCCCAAGCAGAAGGTACACTGTATTTTAGTAAAATAGTCATTTTTAATTGGTAGTTATAATTCGATATATCGAAAACTCGATAATTATCGTTTCAATTTCGATGCTTTTTAAATAAATCGATACGATATCTATCGATGTATTTTCCCATTTTGCCCATCCCTCGAAAGTACTCGTACGAGCCTCTTTTTGGAGACTCAAATTTACTGAAAAAAAATATAATCAATTTATATTTATTTACACGCTGTTAACGCGAAACTTGAATTCATCCAAAATCTGATTTCCCCACCGACAAAGTAAGTCATATATCCGTTAAAAAAGTTTCAAAATTTAAGTTGACTCAAAAAATCCGAAAACTTTTCGTCAACACCATCGAAGCCAGTATTTATACTCGAGTGACGTTTGAAAACAAGCTGGCTTAAGACAACAAGATTATTTGAAAAAAAAGACCTCTGTTTTTTTTTTTAGACCACTCTGAGTTTGACTTTAGCTCATATTTTAATTTGAAAAAAGAAAAAAAAAATATGTGGCAAAATGCAAAAATCACTTGATTAAGCAAAGAACAAGTTCTTGTGGTTTTGCCTCTCCACTTCAATTGAAAGCATATGTATTAAGGTAAAAACCCTGGATCATCTACTGATCTTCTAATGAAAGTTATCCACTAAATATTCAATTGATGCCAAGATAGTTCAGCATCTTCAAAGTGTTTACAAAACCAAAAAAAAACTAAAAAACACACAAACTTAATTTGCTTTCCTCTGACGTACATTTTCTGTTTTTTTTTGGTTGTTTGTCTGTTTTTTTTTGCCCAACGTTAATGGGATTTTTATGACACCTTTGGGGCTTGAATTTCTATTCATACAGATAAAGATATTGTGGATGGACATGGGGTTTTGCTGTTCATAAAATGGCCTTGAACTTGGAAGTTCAATTCAAAGAGTGGTAACATTTTGCTTCATTAATAAAATGCTTCATTAGTAAATTACAATTTTTAATCGAAATTCGATATTGAAAAAGGTTTGAAAAAAAAAACCAAAAAAAAATTTAACATCGAAAATGTGACATGAGTCTGAACCACAGCCAATGGCCTCAAGAGATCATTTAACACTTTGCCATAATTAAATAATTTCGATCAAATTTTGTTTGTTAATTAATTTTTGGAAACCGGAAGGCAATGGCCATTTTTCTGCTGCAGCAAATAATTTTTGGGAGAATCATTAGACTCTAGACGACCGCAGGCAATTATTTAATAAATTAACTCATTAAAGTAATTAAAAAAAAAAAAGGAAGTGGCACAATAAAAATTCTCAATTTTGAAGCCATCCTACCATGGCCAGTATTTGAAAAGCGCATTTAAACATCCCCTTTGGAAAACAAAGAACCGAAGAAGAAGAAAAAATGTCTCAAAAAAACATAAAAAAAAAAAAAACTCACAAAAGAAAAAAAGAGCGCAAATAACGCAACATCAAAAGCGACACAATTTGACCTGAATTTTTCCTTCACAAAGCAAAGAAACACACAAAAAAAAAAAAGAAAAGAAAACAAAACGCCAACAGTATGCTCCCCTCTCTACGCTCTACGCTCTACGCCAATTGAGATATGTCATTTTTGTAAAGCAGAGCTAAAACGTGCTACTATAAGACGCAAAAAGGCAATAATATGTTGACTGCAGGTAATCGTCAAGATTTTCGCTCCAAGCAATTGTGGAAAACCTTCGCCATTTATTGCCAGTTCAGTCATGTTCAGTTCAGACTCGATGTTTGCCTTAAAAGTAAATTTATTTGATTATTACATTTAATTTAGCTTAATTTTTTTCCGTATTTATTATTTTCAATTGTTTTCTTCTCTTCTTATTATCCTCCTATCCTTTGTCTATTTTCAATTATCTTAATGTGCTGCACTATTAAAGCCGAATAGCGGTCTACAAATTTTAAAAGGTCAACCGAAAAATGTAAATCACGCTCGAAAAACCAGAAAATTAGGTGCTAAAAACGGTCATGAGATGAACTTTATGCTCGCCTGTGGAGAGTCACAATCTTTTTTTCGGTTATTTCTAGTTTTTTATTTTATTTAGATATACCTTACCCAGCAGGCAAAATGAGCTCACAAAATTGAAAATTTCTATTGTAGCTCAAAATGAGCTTAAGAAGAGCTAAATATGAGATTTAAATTGAAAACCGAAAATCAAACTCGTTGTGATCTAATAATGAGCTCAAAATGACATCAATCCTTATGTTTTTTTTTTTAGCAAAAAATGACGTATTTGTGAGCTAATACTGACCGAAAAGAAATTTTCTAATTTATGAACTGATAAAAGGTCCAAAGCCTTCTAGTAGAGCATATTCAAAAATTTGTCACAGTGCGCTTACATATTAACCTCACGTTTTAAATTTATATACACTTTTTAACAAAACATACAAAGCAGTTTCATTGGCTGAGGAGGTAGAGGGTAGAGTGTTGGCTCCATGTTTCAGAGGTAAATAATCCGTAAGACTTACTGCTCTCTGCTTCTTCCCTGTAGTTAAGCTAACGTGGCGAATGGATTCCCCCCAGACACCATCGTCATAGGGTCCCACAGCCATCAGATTACAAACCAAGCACGCTACCGCTACACTATTGACGGCCTTATATTCTCAAGTCTTTAAATCAAATATGAACATTTCTTTTCTTTCTTACTGGACCTGTCAAAGAAAATGAGCTAAATATGAAGTAAATGTGATATATCTATGAGCTATAAATTTATCTCATGCTCCAAATAACTCATATATACCTCATATTTATCTAACATAGCACTATTTTGGACTTAAAACAAAAAATTTTCAAATCATAAATAGCTCATATTGAGCTTTTTTCCAGCTAAAATGCCTGCTGGGTATATTATGCATTGAAGTTTTTGTTCTTCCAATTCAAGCCACAGTACTCGAGAGCATATTTTAGTTTCGATGGAAGCCACAAAAAAAAAAACGGCATTTGCGTGACACAACGAAATGTTGCTTGCACCTATTTGACCTTTTACCCTTTACTAGCAACTATCTTTGATTTTTTCCCCATTTTTCTTTTATGCATTGAATGATTTTTTTATTTATTTATTTTTTTTGTTGATCATAGAATGACTTGTGTAGGTGGTGTTTGCTGGTGCTTCAAAGAAGGCTATTTGAAGTTATTTAATTTTTTTGTGCGCTATTGCATAATATGGGTCATTATCAAAAAATAAATAACACATTGGGCAATAACAAAAATATTGAAATGAATGTATTCTTTGAACATTCTTGAATTGAACATGAAAATGTTGGGGTTTTTTTATTTTCTCATTCCATTATTTTTCCTTCCAAATAAACATGATAAAATAATGGTTCGTTTCCTAAGTCTTTTGTTTTATACTCAATGAAGTTTTTTTTTCTTCGATGCCAAGCAAAGAAACTTAATGATTATGGCTCACAGCACGATTTTTATAAGATTTTCGCTTTAGATAATTGACATTTGATTTACACGAATTAGGTTTGAATTATTGTGTCTGCTATATGGCAACCTTGATAGCCGCCTTCATTAAACCAAGTAAGTCGATGTTTGAAATATATTGAAAGAAAAAAAATTGAAAAAAAAAGTTTCAATATCAAACCTTCGCGTATGCAAGAACACGGAAACATGATTCTTAGAACAGAAATCTTAGTTTTGCGAGAGAAAAAAGTGCATTAAATCTACTACTATGTACAAGTTACCACATTCGAAAATCTGGCAAAGCCACGCTTGCGCTAATAAGCTGGATCGGACGTATAAAGACATTTGCGACAAAAAAAAAAAAGATTATGTCGGTTTCTTTTGTTTTAGTCTGAAGCACAATTCTCACTGCAGTCTGAGAGATCTATTTCTATATGCATGCAGAGTTTTGCAATTTTTTTTTTTTTTCTGTGGTTGTTTTTATACCCACCCGTTGACTCTACAGTGGCGTATCCATTCGAAAAGGGCCCTTACGTGGGAAATAGTTTTGTAGACTCTAATATCAGGAAAAAGAACTTTCTAACTGGCTACGAAAAATTGCAATTAATGACGTTTGTTTAAATCGATCCATCGGTTTTTTAATTGTCCCAATTAAAAATTTCAAACAAATCACGAAATTCGGGAAAAGTTCGTAATATTAAATTTTGAACAAAAATTGTTGATTTTTTGTTGTATTAAATACCAAAATATTAACACTTAACAAAACATGTTGATTTTTGTTATATTGACGAATTTTTTTGAAATTTTGAAAGTGCATATAAATATTTTTCTAAAATTCTCATTAGCTTTATGCGGACTTACATATAAGAAGAGACAAAATAATCAAAAATTAGCTCAATTGTTTATTGATGTTATAATTAATTCTTCCGTAAACTGACTTTGCAGACTCAAATTTTTATTATGGAATGTATATAGGCATTTTTTACTTTTTTTATTTATTTAAAATAATTTGTTGATTTTTTATTTATAACCTTTGGTTGTTGATATAACAAATCGTTGTTTGAAAATGTTTATTGAGTGTTAATACTTCGAGTAATTGTCCCAATTAAACGATTTGTTAATATAACAAAAAGTGTGATAGGCTGAGTTTTAACAACGAATTTGTTATATTGATTAAAAAAATTGTTGTATTTACGCACAAAAGTCTTTCTGATGGGCGTCATTGCTCTAAAAATTGTTAAGAAAATATCGATATGAAAAATAAAGAATTTTAATCGATTAACAACATGGTCAACTAAAGGCTTACACACATTTTACCACGAATGGATGCAAGAGAAAAAAAATTATTCGAATTACGTTTAGAATATTCTTTGCGTTCCCATTAAATCAAATTCCTTTAAATTCATTGGATCGGTTTTTATTTATCAGGGGCCCCCCTTTGTTGTTAGGCCCACATATTCCGCTGTCCTTAAGTCCACCGCTGGCTTATTGTCATTCAGCAGAACTAATTTCTAAATGTCTTATTTTATCTCTTATTTTGTTACTTTTTTTTGTTGTTGTTTGAATTGCTTTATTCAATATGAAATTCACATGAAATTCGAACTGTGGGAAGTGTTATTCAAAAATTTATTTATTACTTTATGCCTTCTTTTTTTAAGAAATCGAAAGCGGAGAAACTATTTTTAAAATGTCGTTTGAATGCAAAAGTAGTAAAATTATGTTCAAGGATAAAATGTTTTTATATTTCTTTGAAATCATCCTTATTTGTATTGTAAAATTTCTGATGCAAATTAAAATCAATATACTTCTTTTATATTGAAAGCGTATCTCAACATCAATTTGAATGATCTCCAGCAGAGCTCAATAGTCATTTTATTATTAAACCCAATAAATTTTACTATTTTGGACGCCTATTGAATTGGGCATTTAAATAAAAACATGCAAAATAATCAAAAGAAAAAAAAATGTGCTTGCATTTAAATTTATGCTTTGCAAGTGAAAAATTCAGTTCCGATTGGAATTTTATGCCAAGCAAAATTCGGCAAAATGAATGAAGAATCGAATTTGATTTTCGAGGCACTAGGGGTATTCACAAAGGCGTCGGAAAATAGGAAAGTCGCAAAATCGGAAAATTTTAACTACTTAAAAAGATGTGCAAGATACGAAAAAAGTTTAAAATTTTTTTAAAAAGTCGCATTTTTCTGATTTACGACTTTCCAACGTTTTTAACATGCCTTTGTGAACACCCCTATTATTATGAAAAAAATATAAAAAATTACTATCAATTGGGCCGCTTACGTTTTTCGATAATAGTTTTTGTTTGTTTTATGAATGTCTCTTAATCGGCGAAATGAAAATCTCTTGCTCATTTGATTTTATTCCATTATTTTAAACAATCATCAAGGCAAGTTCAAGTTTAGCTGTAAAAATCTCATCTACACAGAAATACTTTTGTGCGTAAATAAACCAATTTTTTAATCAATATAACAAAATCGTTGTTAAAACTCAGCCTATCACACTTTTTGTTATATTAACAAATCGTTTAATTGGGACAATTACTCGAAGTATTAACACTCAATAATCATTTTCAGATAACAATTTGTAATATCAACAACCAAAGGTATTAATAAAAATCAACCAATTATTTTTAATAAATAAAAAAGGAAAAAAATGCCTCTTCTACATGTTCCATAATAAAAATTTGAGTCTGCAAAGTCAGTTTACGGAAGAAGATAATTATACATTATAACATAATAAACATATGTGACCTAATTTTTGATTATTTTGTCTCTTCTTATATGTAAGTCCGCATAAAGCTAATGAGATTTTTGAAAAATATTTATATGCACTTCCAAAAATTTCAAACAAATGGTAAGTGTTAATCATTGGTTTCAATATAACAAAAATTTCAAGCAAATGTTTTGTCAAGTGTTAATACTTTTGGTATTTAATACAACAAAATAATCAACCAAATTTTTGTTCAAAATTTAATATTACGAACTTTTCCCGAACTTTCGTGATTTGTTTGAAATTTTTAATTGGGACAATTAAAAAAAACCGATGAATCGAGTTTAACAAACGCCATCAATTGGAATTTTTCGTAGCCAGTTTTTCTGTGTTATGCTCCAAATGCTCTCAAAAACGAAAAGCTTCCAGAAATTTGAACTTCCGAAGAAATCAAAAGGCTTTCCCAATGCGATTAGCTCATGAACTATTGAAATTTTACCTTTTATATTTTCACAGCTATAAAGATTCGTGGGCTTAGCTATTTGAATTTCGTATTTTTTATTTATATAAGATCCCCGAGCCTACATATCGAAATCTCTTTCATCGTTTTGGATGTAACGATTCGTGAATGCATTTCAGTTCAGTTATTTTTTTTTATGACATATATTGATTGGAGTTTATTCATCGAAATCGTTTTCACAAGCGAAGAAAAAATTGTGTAATAGTTTTTATCCATATATAGGGCTTAAAAATCACCACAAAAGTAGTCAGAATCTTCGCAAATATTCCGCGGAAGCCTTTTCATCAAACGATTTAGATCAAGGTTTGTTGATTGTATTTTATCTTTTATTATTTATTTATTAGTTTTTTTTTTTTTGCAAACGCTTCATCAGAAGCCTGCTTCGAACTATTCATGAGAAGGTCTTCTTTATGTGCTAAGTTAGGTCAGCTCTTTAGATATTTTAATTGAGTTTTTTTTTCCTTCCATTTTTTTGCTGCCATAAACTGAACAAAAGAAAGATTTTTGAAAAGAAAAACCATGACATATGTCTATGAAGACGAAGACGAAGCCAAGTCCATCGAAAAATGTGCTGAAGCAAATGTTTTGAAATGAAATTTCCACTTTAGGGGACATTCGCAACAAGAAATAAGAAAAAAAAAAAGCCAAAAAAAAAAAAACATCTCAACCCACATCAAAGCGAATTTCATCATCATCATTGTAATTATCGACATGGTAATTATCATCGCAGACCGACCTCACGTGACGCCTGGAGGGAGCTCACTTGATGCGTTCATTGTCGTAAAAATTGACCTTAACCTTCACGCAGCAGGGCAGACGGGCGGGCTCGAGTTCAATCGTGATGAAATGTTTTTTTTTTTTTATTGAACTTTTTTTGGGCTTTGAATTTCTCGAGCGTATAACGTGTTAATTGGATATGGGAGCGTTGTACGGCATGGGTGCCTTAATTGAAATCATTGAATTCAATGGGTTAAGGGCTTTGTTTTTAAAACAGTTTTAATTAAATAAGTTAAACGATACACCTCATTAAAAAAAGAAACAAAAAACGTTGCTTCGTTAAAATAAATGCAACTGATTCGATAGAAATGATGAAATTTTCACACTTTTTCACAGTTCAGTGGCCTTTTTTTTATGGCAGCGCCTATTCAAAACTAAGTCCAACTTAAAACAAAAAAGACTGCGCCGTTTAATGGTCAATCCAAAAATAAGTTTGAGCTCAAATCTATTTAAAAAAAAAACTATCCGCACTGAACTTTAACGAAACGAAAACACAATCTTGCCCCAAAGGCTCTCCACATTTATACGAAATATTTTACTTCATTAAGAAATTAACCTTTTTAATGCATCATAAATCGCGTACCAGAAGCGCTCACCTACATTTACGATAATCCACTCTGCATAAATGAAATAAATCTCCCGTTGATGGCTCTCTTCGCTATTAAAATTTGCTTACCGTTTTTCATATTATTACCGCATTAGGGCATAACTAACAAACTACATCGACGATAACATCGAAGACAAAGCTTAAAATAAAAATATAAAAAAAAATTAAAGAAAAAAAACACCAAAACACTATGCTTAAGTAGTAGCAACAATCGACAGACTACAAGCAACTGTTGCTCGTACACAATATGACACAACAAGCCAACCCACTTTTGTCGGTTGTCGTCTCATACTCCGAGCGGCCTCACCCACTTGGTTCAAGAAATTCGCATTCAAGTCGTCGACTCCGTCAAAACGGTTTGGGCAATCCGAGACAAAGAGCATTTCAAGTGTGGAAGATTTTTCTTCTGAGCGCCTCCGAAAAAAAAGGCTCTTTGAAACGCTCACATACAGAGCGCTGGCATCTTTTGCTTATTTTTATTCGTTTCTTTTTTTTTTTGTTTTTGTTTTCTTTTTGGGGGGCTTTTGAAAATCTTTGAGAATTTTTGCTAAAGTGCCGAAATGTAATGGAAACATACTTGTAAGGTGCTTGAGGCGAGTTCAAAAGATCAGTCACGTTTTTTGCTGCTGTGAAAATTCAATTCTTTCAGAGCCAAAAAAAAGTTTATAAATTCCAATAAAATTTCTTTGAACGGAATGATCAAGCTTATGAGATATTTGAAGATGTTTTATATACACTGTTGAGGGCTAATTGTATGCGTGGAGGCTTTGTGAAGAGAGAACATTGACTTTGTGGTTCATTTTTGAAATTCCGATGAGTGATTTTTGGGGTCTGTTGCATCTGAAGATAAATTTGAAATGCTTTAAACATTTTTAGAAAAATGATTCATATTTGAAGTTGTCCATGTCGAAATGGCAGTTGGAATGTTTTTAGACAAAATTCAAAAGTGTGTACGATAATTGTTATTCGAGATAGTAGTCTATGAATCTACGATTCGGTGGGACTAAGAATAACCGAATGAAGTCCCTTAGAGGCCGGATGTACATTCCTACACTGAGCGAACTTTACCATGATATTTTTAAAAGGGCGCATTATTATTCACAGTCCTTTTGATTTTCGAGTAGAACGAAAATTTCAAAAGAAAAATGCGTTGAGTCAACAAACATTTTTGGTAATTTAGGGAAAGGAAATAAATTGTTATAATTTTCATTTCTTTACGTTCGTATAATTTCATTAAATGGTGTATGAAATATCGAAATAAATATTTATTCGATACTTTCCCCATGTCAACGTATTTGAGTAAAAACCACAATTGGCGAAAGATCCCACAATCTGGCATCACGGAGCAGTGATGTCATTCTACAGTAGCGAACTTTTCACATAGATTTTTAGGCGATTAGTTTTCAAGTCTGATTTAGCGAACGAAATTTCAAAAGAAAAGTTGATCAAAACATTTTGGGTCGCTGAAAGAACTTATTTTAATCATTTTTACGTTCGCTATAATTCCATTTGTTTATAAAATAGGGCATATAAGATATTCAGCATCTTGAAAATTATTAAGCATTGCGGTAAAAACAGTTACGACAAGGATGAAAAATGGATAATCATCGTGGCTATTTTTGAGGGTTATGTCAAGAGTGACTCTTCCACAATTGCCTACATGAACGTATAATTATTTTTTCGACATTTATTTCTTTTATGGTATTTTAGAAATGTTTTTAATTTTTTTTTGACATTATCTGTCATCTTCCATTATGTCCGTGTTAGTTCAACAATTTAAATTTAAAATCAATTTTGGAAGAAATATCATTTCAATTCAACCTGAAATATGGTGATTCAGACAAGGAAAATCTTTATTCTTTAGTTCAACAAGAATAATTGTTAAATAAACAATATTCCTTGTTGAAGCCGTTTTGTATGTTTTTCCTTTTGATTTAACCAGTTTTCTGGTTGATTTTTTCTCTGTGTAAGTATATTTACAAAGCTATTAAACTCACCAATATGACATTTGCCACAGTAATCTTGTATTGTTAAACATGTCATTACCCTTTCTTTATTTTAGTTAACAATTAAGCGTAATGTTAATAAACCATATGTTATATTTACTATCATTGATTGTCCGGACAACTAAAATGCAAAAATGTGAGTAAAATTGAATTGAATTGAAAATTGAACTGGACAAAATAGATCGAAAATATGAAGTTCTTACCTAAGTAATTTAGATCAAAGTATTTTGTTGACCTGAAGACAAATTGACTAAAAATACGTCTAAGAGTGGTCAAACGGACGTCGAAGTTACGAAATTTTTACCCAAATTGGCCTTAAAGTAAACAAACTCAATAAGACAAGCCGAGAAGAAGACATGTTTTATGTATTATTTCAACACTAAAATTTTGTCCCTTTGGTTTAAGAAATTTATCAAAAATATCTTTAAAAGTTGGACTTGCTTCGAACAATGGTCGAATTGAGTTAATTTCGATAACGAAAAAATTCTTTGAAGTTAGGTCATTTTGAAGACAAAAATTTTGCTGAAAAAAAAAAAAAATTAACCATAATAGGTTGAATGGACTTAATGCTGGTTAAATTGTTGTGCCTTTTTGGTAAGTGTAGACCGAGTCTCCTTCCCGCTAAAGCTATGAGCGCCTGTATGGAACTTAGATATACGAATTTGCCTAGAAAAATGTGGTTCAAATATTCGATTATTGTTGAAAAATAACTGGAGTCTCCAGCATTTTAAAATAAATTTATCAAACTTTTTTTAGTCTCATTTCCGAGAGAGGAGAGATCAAAATTCCTGATGCAAATTTTTTAATCAATAATTCTAAAGTATGTGACATTTTTTATTTAAAAACTGCAATCGTTTTAAATTATTGGAATTTCGCCTTCATTTGTGATTTTTTTGTTTAATGGGGTTTTTTCTTTAAAGAGCACCGATCCGGCTTCAATTTGGCCCATTAATAACCGCTGTGCCTGAAGAGGTACACACATGATCATAATCATAATATCATGATCACATCTTGATATAATAAAGTCGTCCTTGCACAATGAAAAAGAAATTTTCAAATTTTGAGTTTGCGTCTTGGCTCTAAATGGGTTAAGAAGATGAAAGTATTTAACTCAGCAGCGCAAGTTCAAATACCCGCACCGGTTAAAATTCTGGTTAAGAGATTAATTTATAGAATTTCAGGAAGATTGGGGATTTCTCTAATTTTTTTATCAGTGAACAAATTGGAGTAATTAAATTTTACAGTATGTATCTTAAAGTTCATTTAAATGCTAATTAGATTCTGTATTAATTGGAACGTATTTTTAACATGACGCGCAACTTCAAACGAATTTTTTAAATAAATAAAAATAAATAATAATAAAAAATAAACAATTTGGATAATTTATTTTACCATCGAACAAACAAATGCATAAATATGAAAAAGAAAAAAAATTCGCTAAATTTCATTTCTTTGACAACAATGAAAGCAAAGAGTTTCTAAACAAAAGTTTCTTTGATAAAAATTCATAAAAAAATCAAGAAGAGACAACACGAAACCTCATCATATTTATTTTTAAAGCATTCATCTTTAAACTAGAAATCTGATTCGATTAAAAGCAGGAATCCAAAAAAAAAAAAAGGATTGAATAAGAAATCTTTCTGTTTCCCCCCACTCGATCCCATACCTTAAAGAATTGCCTTAATTAAACAAAAGTTTCGTTTCAAATAATTTCGTTTTCCGGCCACTTTGGATTACTCTTTTTAACCACTTCAGATAAATAGATTTAGAAGTAACAATTCTTAAGGGGGTCTTCTCATTGAGCAACTTTTTTTTTCGACTTTTTTTTTTTGCATTTATTTATAGCTTGGGTAGTTGTGAATATGCCCCTAAAAGGATTTTTTGAAATTCGAAATAGTTTAGAGGATATAGCCTTCTTTGTCGAGCAAGATCTGCGCTAAAACGAGTAATTTTTGCGTTGCTTCAAACTTTAAACGCGTTTATCTCGAAACCACGTTTTTCGAACTGGCGGCCATGATATCTCCAGTTCAACTGAACCGATTTTCATGAAACAAAGTGGAATCGACGCAGAATTGTCACCATTCTCGGGTGAACCTCGACCATAATTTAAAAAAATTTTTTACTATTTTTTTTTTACACTAAACTACAAAAAAAAAGCCCGAAATTGAAATTTTTTTTTGAATGGCCGCCATTTTGTCAAAAAAAATCACAAAATTAAGCTTGAGGCTCACCCGAGAATTACATCTATACTGATTATAACCCCGTTTTTTTTCCATTTCGGACGCTCCGGAGACCCGGAATCGTGGCCGCCGTGACGGCACCTTTTTTTTCACCACCAACTTTGAAGTCTCATTACTTTTTGAACAGCCCACGTATCGAGGCAAAAAAAATTTTTTTATTTACTTTGAACCTTTTGTAATACAATAAATAAAAAAATTTTTCAATTATTCTTTGCGTTTTCAAATAAGAAATTTTTTAAAAAGGGTCCAAATAACGGGTTTTCAATGAGAAGACCCCCTTAATGATTCGAGCTTCTAAATCTTCTTGAGTCTTCAGCGGAATCAGGTTCTCCTTGTTGTTTTGTTATTTCTTCCATCAAATTTGTTTGTTTTTTATTTCTTTTACTTTTGGGATAAATTTAAAATTTTTTAAATTATTTAGAATTTGAAAGAAGCCCACGTCATTTGATACTGTCGCTTCGAATCGTTTAAAGTTTTAAAAAAAAATTTTATTTTATTTTAATTTTTCTAATTTGATAAGCCACACAGAAAAACCCAATCCTAAAAAATAATAAAAACTACAAAATCTGAAGTACGTAAAATAAAATCGCAAATTCAAATGGATAGCCTCACACGGATAGCCTCACACGAATGCACTCACACGGATGCAGTCACACGGATGGACCGTACGCGAATATAAAACACTTCATGCCTGACACATACACTGTCGGTGTATCGACGCCGGAAAGCTTTTTTTTAGCCATATTCCCAGCGACACTTGCTTGCTCTCTCTTCCGTCCGTGTGAGCTTTTAATTTCGGTTTCTTGAAACTCTCACTCTCGTTGGTAGAGCTTTTAACTTCGGCAATAATTTTAGCCAAAGATTACGAGTATCTCTGCGTGGTGAATGGTATTAAAAAATAAGATTTTTTTTTTTAATTGAATTTCATTAAAAATGATCCGCAAGCTTATGCACCCCGCCGAAGTGATATAAAAGCTTGAATCGCCTGTTTAAAAACATTCAGTTAGAGTTTTGAGTTTGGTCGGCATTAATTCCGATCTCTGTCTCTGCGTAACGAAGGAGAAGCTGCTGCGACGTTGTCCTCAATTTTTTTTTGTTTGTTTTAAATTCAACCGAGAAAAGAAGTTTTTTAAAAGTGTCGACGGCGGATTGTGTTTTAGAAAAACTAATAAAAAATGAAATCATTGGTATGTTTCGAAAGTGGAAAGAACGAACGAAATTTTTTTGAAGTGCATAATAATTTTTTGGAATTAAAAAAAAAATATTTTTCGACTTGAAAATTGTGAGGTTTTTTTTTTCTAGTTTTTAGTTCCTTTGAAGCTCCTTTCGAAAATGGATTCGCGTCGTTGCATGAGGAACTTTCGAATGAATATTGCAATGTGCGAAAAAAATTCTAGAAATTAAATTAGAATGAAGGATTTTCTTTCAATTGAGATTATTATTTTTTTCTGATTCCTTTTAATCTGTTACTTTTGAGGAAAATAGAATTCCTTAAATTAATTTTTTTTTCAATTGTGATTTTTTTGAAATTATTTGAAATTTTTTTCTAGATTTTTAGTTTAGATGAAGTTCTTTTTATGTTAGCAAAATATATCTCCCTGTTCTTTTCAAGTCTAGGGGTTGCACTTCTCTCATCCATTGCTGGCAGAGCCTTCAAGAAAAAAAAAAAACATTTTGATGTGCCAACTTTGTGGCAACTGTTTTAAACGAGAGCAATGCTATCCGCCTTGTTGGCGTAACAGGAAGCACCAATATCCATTGATCGTCTTTTTAGACATTTCCCATTGAACGCGCTATTCGGAAGCGACTGAGTAATTATATAAAAAGGCAGTTACAATTTCAGTTTCAAAATGCGTGATCGCAGCTAAGTCGACAGCCCACTGAACCGGATGATACGTGACGTTATGCGGATGAATGGCAAATGAGAAATTATGGTAGCATTACCGGTTCCATTACATGCCTAAAGGCGGGAAAATTGTTGACATAAATGCAAAAACGATTTCCTTTTCGATTTGTTTTCTTATTTTTTTTTAACTCAAACCGTACTCTCTCTCTCTCTTTTCATTGCAGATCATTTTTGGGCTGCTAGCCCTTTGCGTCATCGCTAGTGCCGAAGAGGCAGCAAAGAAGGCGATAGAACCGCAAACTAAGGCAGCTACTTCAGAGACAAAACCATCGAGCACAGACGAAAAGAAACAAGAGAAACGTGGCATTTACAGTTCGGGTTACGGCTATGGCGGACATTCTGGCGGTGGTGTATCGGGCTATGGTCACTCCGGTCTAGGAGCAGGTCTCGTCTCGGGTGGTGTTCATGAAATTCCAACATCTTATTCACATAATACAGTGGTCAAGAAGGTCAGAGCTCTACACCGCTCGCTACAAACAAACAAAATTTTCCTAACAAAAAACCAAAATTATTATCAGGTTCCCGTACCATATCAAGTGGAGCGTCATGTGCCCTACCCTGTCGAGAAGGTTATTCACGTTCCACACAAGGTCCTCGTCCCCCAGCCGTATCCGGTAGAGAAGACTGTTACATATCCAGGTAAATTGAAGAATATGTTCTATTTCAAGATTTATTTGGTTAAAAAAAATATCAATTCAACTGAGGGCCGGTCTTTTAAAGCCTGGTTAATAATAACCGAATTTTGTCGGTTAAGCGCATCTAACCAGGGATTTTAGAAAATTGTGTCTCGAAATTTGACATTCGGTTAGTACATATTAGAATTTTTCTCTCCGCTTAGTCGATTGCACACATACCTTTTCATCAAAATATAAAACATGTAAAATCATAACCCTCAACCATGGAAAATGGAGATCATGGTGAAACTGTTAGCATTATAAGGCTGCGAGAAATACTCAATTCAAAATAGTGAACATCAAATTTGGTGGTCATGGTAAAATTTTAAATCCTCTCATCACCTTGATCAAGAATACATGGTCTTCGGTCAGTTACAAACTCCAAGATATTTATCAAAAACTTGTTTTGTTTTGGAAAAATTTCTTGAATTTCTAGACTTGTAAAATATCGTTACTATTCGGTAAAAAGTAACGACTACTGTAGTCAGTAATCAATAACGTCTCGTTACTGATGGAAGTACCTTGTTACTAGTACTTTTTTGCACACATGCCAGCTGATGATTTCCGGAGAATTGAGTACTAAAATAATGGGTCCCCAAAACAGTATGGTAGCAGAGTGAGTTGATATATGATTACTAGCTACTGAATGAAGGGTCAAAGAGCATGAGGGAGCTTTAATTACTTTATCAACCTTGAGTTCATATAGAACCATAGCTGCAACTTCGGCCAAATTTTGCCGCGAGTCACCATTTTTTGGTGAAAAAGTTAAACTGTGGTGAATCACGCCATAGCTCACACTATAGTTTGGTGAACCACGTAATAGAAGTGTGGTGTGCCACGTAAAGTATCCGAAGTAGCAGCTATAGTTCTATATGCTTGAGTTATTCAATGAATGAATGAACAATATTTAGAAAAATAGAACGAGTACTTAGTAACGAGTAATTAGTAATGATTACTTCACCAAAAATAACGAATACGCCCGAGTAGTGTAAATTTTTGCATTTTTACAGCTCTATGAATTTCAAAGACAGATAGACTGGACAAATATTGGAATTCTCGATTAACTTACGGGTTGTTAACCAAGCCCGAAAAATGTTGAAGACACAATTTCTTAGCGATTGATTGATAAACACTGATTAGAAAAATCTCTGGCATATAGAACTATAGCTCCAACTTTGGCCAAAAGCTATGACGTGGTTCACCAAACTATAGTGTGAGCTATGGCGTGGATTCACCACAGCCGAATTAGGCCCAAGTTGCAGCTATAGTTCTATATGATCCAAACCAGAGATTTAATTACATTTCAAAGACCATCATTTAATCATAAAATGTTTTTTTTTTTTTAGTCAAGGAGATTGTTAAGGTGCCAGTTCATGTTCCGCAGCCGTATCCCGTGGAGAAAACGGTCCATGTCCAAGTCCCGGTCAAGGTAGATCATCCGGTGCCTGTCAAAGTTCCAGTTCCCGCGCCATATCCTGTAGAGCGAATTGTTCAAGTTCCGGTGAAGGTATTGATCGAGCGGCCACGTGCCGTACACGTCGTCAAACCGTATCCAGTATACATCGAACGAAAAGTTCCGTACGAAGTAAAGGTCCCCGTTGAACATCCTGTCCCTGTGCATATTGAACAGCCCGTTCCAGTCCCAGTGGAACATCATGTGCCGTACAAAATAGGCGTGCCCGTGCATGTTGAGAACCATGTTGTGCCAGCTCACTCTCATCATCATGAAGAACATGTCTCCTACGGACATGGCCACAGCGGTTATGGCCACGGTGGTTACTACCACAAGTAGAAGAATTTAACGTATTTTTTTTTTATTTTTGACAACGAGACAAAGTTTTAATTCTCTTGATAGAAGAAGTACTTAAGTGTAATAGTGTGTATAGACCGTTAAATCGTGGGATGAACAAACGATTTTCCTCCATCACTCACTCTCTTTTCTCTCAACGATCATCGATGGGCATGAATTATGTAGTTGTTAGTTTGTGATAAAGCGATTTTAAATTATTGGAGAAAGAAAGATTTTCGATATTGTGGTGCGCTTTAGCTCGATGGAGGTGTGCGAATTTATTTTCTTACATTTTGGTTTTATATTTTAAATTTAAAATTCTCTCTGATCGAACCAGCCAGCTTGCCCACTGCACCCCTCTTGCCATCGAGTTAACGCGATCAAATCGGCACGTAAGCTCGCTGCAATTGAAGTCTCTCTTTCTCGAAATTGTTCGTAAAAGTTTTTGTATAAAATTGTACATATTTAAAGTTAAATAAAAAGACACAAATGAAAAGAAAAAAAATAAACATTTGGAAAAAACATAAAAGCTTGAGGGATTCTGAGTTAAATGTGTTCTTAAGGTAAGACTGATTAGTTTTAGAAGAAACTCCAACAGTTCCACAACGATTTCGAAGTTCTGCCTTTACCCCAAAGCTTTGGTTCCAACAAACAGCAGCGATCGCCCAAAAGTGGGTGGCTTTAGTTATGAAAGCCGAAATTAATAAAATGATGGTGATACTTTAGACACACAACGATGATATATAAAGCGTGTAAAAGCGATGAAACCGATAATCAGAACGCTGCGATGACGATCCGACCCATGTGCGGATGGCCTTCACGTTAGAAGACGCAAAATTATGAATTACAGAATTACTTATTCTTCTTTGAAAATATTTATCGGCACAACTTATTTGCAAAAAAAAAAAAATTATTACAGAAGTAAAAACTGTTTAGTCTCGTCTTTTATGTAAGTCCGGATAAAGCTAATGAGAATTGTAGACGGAAATAATCAAACTACCAAAATATCTAATGCTCATACAAACGAATTGAGAATTCATTTTTGCTTTAACTCCAGAAACTCATAACCAGCGCTCGGATTTTAATGACTTTTATAAATTTAAAGCATACTTTATGGGGCAAAAATATTTTCGTACCAGCATTTTGCGAATAAGTTAAGCGAAGTTGAACTTCAAATCGTTATTTTAATTTCAAAAAAATTCATATTGAAGTTAAAAATCGATTTTAATCCTAACTTTAGGTGAGTTGAACAAAATTTTTGCTCCATAAAGTATGCTTTAAAATTATAAAAGTCAACAAAATCCGAGCCCTACTCATAACCAGGGCTCATATTTTGTAAATTTTATAAATTTAAAGCATACTTTATCCCAGCTGGCATTTTTTGAAATATTTTATCAAAAGCGAGTCTTTTTTGAGTCGCCTTTCTGGTTAAAAATGTCAAATATGCCCTCGTTTTCTGATAAAAAATAATAATTTTGTCGGGAGAAATGGGAACCCTAGCCGCGACTCTTCTTAGGGAGTCATATTTGATATAATTTGCGAGTCGTTTTCGAGTCATATTTGTTACTATTTTCGAGTCTTCTACGACTCATATTTGCTATCATTTTGGATTCTTCTACGACTCACATTGGCTATCATTTTAGAGTGTTCTACGACTTTTATTTATAATGGATTGCTTTCCAAATTCAAAAAAAAAATAAGATAAGAGAATGTGCTGCTCTCAAATTCTTTTTTCACCATCGCGCCCCTATCAGGACAATGTCCCACCAGAAGTCACCAATGATATTTTCTAATCCCACGATGACAAGTCACCGGTGAATTCACTGTCCAGCTACTGTACAAATGTCATACAAAATGATCTATGAAGTCGCATGCGGTCCGGCTCCAAAGTCACCCTGACTTCATCGATGATGTTAGTGGGACTTTTCCCGCTAAGAAACTCTGTCAATGTATATCAGTGCAACATGCACACAAATATGAATGTCAATGTATGGGTCTGCCGCCCATTACTGATATGCTGTGATTGCAGTAAAAGTCCGTACCCTTCTAGTTATCAATTTTGTCTCTACCCTGACAAGCAGAAAAGGCGAGACTATCCAGCCGTAACTGTGTACAGGAACTCTTCGAACACGTGCACAGTACAAAGTATGATGTGCACAGTACGATGGACTGGTACCTCAGTAGCCAACAGTGTCTACCGCCTACAAAGTAGACAAGACCTGCCTCTTAGTAGCCGCAAACTATACGAGACGGTAGGCGCACTGCCCACCAATAGATTACAAAGTATATGAGATTGTAGCCGACCGATCTGCCTACTATCAAAAAATCTTAGATTTATTTGACACAAAAGTAGCCAGATTCCGAAATATATATGTATGTTCCTTTTCCAGGTTCACTCCTACGAATTGTTATCGATGTGAAAATTTCTTTGATATTTCGTTTGTGACGAACATACATAAGACTTTCTCGTTATGTAAATTGACTTTCTCAAAAGGTTTTCATACGATGTGATCAAAAATACAAATAGCTTCATACCTTCATAAAAAAATGTCAATTAAGTTAATGTCTTAGAGCAGTAGATGGTAAATTAGTGCACTTTTTACTAGAAGGTCTCACTATTGTTTCGAGAACGCGATGTGGAATCTTCAGAGTAAAACTTTATGCTATGACCTTTCTTAACATATCTTTTTTGCTGGGAGAAAAGGTCCCATGATTAAGTGATTTTGCTCCCTTAAGTATTCCCCAAAATGATAGAAAATTACGTTTTTGCATAAATTTTTAGAGGCATAGTTCAGTGGAAGCATTTTGTCTTTCCTAAAAATATGCTATATAATTTTACTCTTCGTTTCTTGAGAGATAAATTTTTGCATTAATTTTTGAGCCTAAAAGCGTGCTGCGAAATCTTTATGTGGGCTACAGCTTCATGATGAAATGAAATCAAACAAAATGATAACTAATCAATGAAGAAGAGTGTGAAATGCCGGCAATTTTATTTGTAGACAGATTTGAAAACTCTTAAGTTTAATGAAAGCAATCCGGGCTGAATCACTAGAGAACATACCGAACACCCGCTTCTAAGGAGACAAAACTCAGATTTTCTAGTTTTTCAGAAAACGAAAAAAAAAAAAATTGCGTGGAAGGGCCGATCAAAGCAAGAAGAGAGGCATCGATGGGTTTTTTTCGGATTTTCATAATAACAAAAACGGAATAGAATTTTTCGTACAGGTAGAGAGGTGAACTATGATCAAGCTCCTTAAAAAAATTAGAATTTCTTTAAATGAATGCCTTCATATTTCTCTCAAAGAAAGCTTGTATGCTTTTCCACAATTTTGAGTCCATCACTCCTCATCTTGGATTTAATATCAAATTGTAATGAGTTATTGCATTAAAAATTCGAATTGCCAGCCAACTTAATTAGTACACATTCAGCCACGAATTGTGACGTTTATAACATAAAGCCATAACTTTGGTAAACTTAAGGCCCACACATGCTATATCTGTATGTAATTGCAAATTAAAAATCGTCGACTTCAAAAATTACACAGACTGTCCGCCGATATGAACGCCGAACGTACAAATAAAAAACACACCTGCCATCGATATCGTTTAAGCGGTTATTACAACTGGACTTCCTCGTTGCAGGCCAAGACTTTTTGCTTGCGAGAAAGCATTTTACACTCAAGGAAAAATGGCAAGTTAAAAACACTGCACTCGGTGTCTAAATTCAATCGAAAGGCTTCGAATGGAGCAACATTTTGAAATCGGTGTAAGATTGTTGCATAATTTGAATAACAAATTTCTGGTCATTCCACAGAGTTTTTCCACTAAAAAGTATAATCGCATAATCAAGGTGGGAGTGCAAGTTTTCCACACAACCAGTTTCCTTTTTTTGTTTTGTATGGTAGTAGATCAGTAGTTGGCTGTCTGGTGTGAAAAGCTTTAAGCATCAATCCGACGTAAGCTCAGTAACTTGAATTGTCAAGGCAGGGATGAAAGTGTAATCGAAAGTAGGTTTGTAGGTATGTACGAATAAAAACGATTTAAAAACGTTTTGATGTTAATCATTATAATTTTCTATTTACTAGGATCAAATGGAAATTGAGAGAAAAGAAATGAAAAGTGGGTTAACTTAACGAAACAATTGGTTCGATGAGTTCAGAATAAACTTTCAGAGAGCAGTTACAGTTACGTATGTAGGAAATATTTTATTTAGTCAGTCAATTTAAGTTGCCATGTATGTTACTCTGTTAGTATATAAGTTTGTATTTTTTCCAAATAATAATGAAGTTACGTTTAGTTAAGTCACGTCACATCATTAAATTAAGATACGTTAAGTTATGTTACGTTTTTCAAGAAATAATTAAGTTACGTTCCGTTAAGTCACGTCACTTTAAGTTAAGTTACGTTAATTTAAGTTACGTCACTTTAAGTTAAGATTACGTTAATTTAAGTTACGTCACGTTAAGTTAAGTATATTAATTTAAGTTACGTTAAATATAAATGCGATAAGTTACGTTAAGTTAGATACGTTCAGCAAAATTTCGATAAGTCAATTCTAATTAAATTTCATTAAGTTAAGTTACGGTTTATTAAGTTAAGTTATGAAAAGTTAAGTTACGTAAAGCAAAGTTTTTTTTTAGATCAAGTTATGCTTCGGTAATTTCAATTACGTTCGATTACGTTAAGTTATGTTACGTTGAGTTAAGTTAAGCCAAGTTGCAATTAGCCAACGCCAATTGTGCCATTAAGACAACATCGTTAGCATCAGACTTATGTAAACAAAATCTTTGCCATGTTGTACACGTTGTTTTGGATTGTGCGGACGCAGATTGTGTCTTCTTAGTACAGCTGTTGACAAGGAGCATTAATCATACGCACTGCGTCAAATGCATTAATATTTTTATGTAACAGAAATGTCATTTCTTATTACTTTCAGCTTTTTAAAGATTTCAATTTTACTTGCTATTCGTGTAATCAAATTAAGACTTAAGTGATTAATAGATTTCAAATCCAAAAATTGTATTCCATAAGAAAATAAAACGTGTCAAAACTCTTCAGCTGCTATCAGGAATGACAAGAATTGATTTATTCCATACAATTTGTATGAAAGTTTTAAATGAAGAAGAGTATGGCAGAAGACACTTTAAAAAAAATATTCCTATGTTAAGATATGGTCCGCTGTGCCATGATTACTAGATTCTTAAATACAGGATGTTAAGGTACTTAAAATAAATTCTATATAAAGAAAATTCGGTTAATCGATTTAATATAGTTTCACTTTATTTTAGCTTGGGTAGTTGTAATATGCCTAAAAAGAATTATTATTTGAAATTCGAAATAGTTTAGAGATATACCTTCTTTGTCGAGTCAAGATCTGCGCTTAAAACGAGTAATTTTTGCGTTGCTTCAAATTTAAACGCGTTTATCTCGAAACCACGTTTTTCGTAAACTGGCGGCCATGATGCATCTCCAGGTTCAACTGACCGATTTTCGTGAAACAAAAGGAATCACGCAGAATTGTCACCATTCTCGGGTGAACCTCGACCATAATTTTAAAATTTTTTTCTTATTTTTTTGTTACCTAACACAATAAAAAAGCCAATTGAAATTTTTTTTTGAATGGCCGCCATTTTGTCAAAAAAAATCACAAATTAAGCTTGAGGTTCACCCGAGAATTACATCTATACTGATTATAACCCCGTTTTTTTTCCATTTCGGACATCCGGAACCCGGAATCTGCCGCCTGTGACGGCACCTTTTTTTCACACCAACTTTGAAGTCTCATTCTTTTTGAACAGCCCACGTATCAGAGGCAAAAATTTAATAATTTTATTTACTTTGAACCTTTTGTAATACAATAAATAAAAAAAGTTTTCAATTATTCTTTGCGTTTTCAAATAAGAATTTTTTTAAAAAGGGTCCAAAAAACGGGTTTTCAATGAGAAGACCCCCTTAAATAAAGGATGTTAAGGTACTTAAAATAAATTCTATATCAAGAAAATTCGGTATAAGGAGAAAGTAAAGTACACTGATTTTGCGGAGACGATCTGTATAGATTTGCTAAAAAGAAATTATTAAAGAGCTTTGAATTCAAAATATTGCAGACTATTTTTTAGGTCAAGAAACACTTAACCGATATTTTACTACATCAAATGTTTTATTTTCACTATCAAAATTTTTAGCGTTAAAAGGAAGTACTTCGATTGCATGGCATGACTGTCGTCAGCAAAAGCTTTTAAAAACTTGACTGCATTGATCTTGTCCTCAACTTGAAATTCGTCTACTTACGCACAGTTAAAAGCAAGAAAAGTATAAACCAACCGTTAAATAAAAAAAAAAATCTGCAATAAGTACGAAGAAAAAGACTAAGATAAATAAGATATTCACGCGCAACGGAAATGCGAACATGACTCAGAAACACTAGATAAAAAAAAAAAAAAAAAACGATAAATAGACAAAAGAAAACGAAAAAGAAAATCCATTTTCAACTTTTCAATGCGTCTTTTTTCGCACTTTTTTAATTAGACCGCTTGCACGGCTTGCAGCACCGTGTGCCGTGCGCCTTTCGATGCCCACTCGAACTGGACTGGTTTCGATCGTATTCCTATTGAAAGTTACGTCAGTGGCGTGTGTAGTCTGGCGGTTAGTTTCCTTTGATTTCTCTGAAATTTTCCACCCGTTTCGGGGGTTTTTTTTTTTAAACTTCAATTGTTTTTGGCCATTTTTAGTATTTTGCATTTTGATGCAACGAAGTCATGGCAATACAGTCAATCCTTTTGCTTGAGCCACAAAGGTCAATTGGTCGTCAGATCAAACAATGGGGCAATGGGAAATCGGTAAAATATTAGAGAAAAAAAACCAACCACGTACCTTTCGAACGACAATGCGCTGCTGACGTCGCTGTTGCTGAGGACAGTCGAGAATACTGCTACTGAGAGATGATAGCTTAAGCTGATGCAAATTGTTCCAACGTTGCTGTAACAATCTGTTGTTGTACAGGTTGTGTTCTTTTAGGAAAAATACGGGATTTCGCGCGACACTCTCGGATCACTTTCGAACAAAAAGGATGAAAAGCATTCCCGTTACGCGGTCGACTCGTGGAAATTAATCACTCGCGGAAAAACGGAAGAAAATTCGCGTTATTCGATCAACGATTTGAACTTAATGAATCACTCGAAAAAGACAAAGGACGCGACACGCTCGACGGTTTCTGAATAAATAATAGGGATGTCGTTTGAACAGCGATGCATCGAAAATATCGATGTTTCACTTCAATGCACCGATGTTTTTGTGTTCGATGTAGAAGAGCCCGATAACATCGATGTTTTTCCCAAAATACTCATCACCAGGGTTGGAACTTGGCGAAGAAGAAAAAGCAGCAGTTTTAACAAAAAAGGCAGTAGATTTGAGTTTTGCGCAGTAAAAAAATCATTAAAAATCTGATTTTTATAACTAAAATATATTTTATTCTTTTCAAATAAAAAGAAAAAATAAACAAAAAGTGCATTTCATGGAAATATTTCTCCATATTGCGCGTCTTGCAATGCTCAGCGAACGCTTTTGACAAGATTTTTTTCTGTTATATCAGCTGTCAAACTGTTAATATCACGACATATAAGCTTAAATGGAAAATGCAAGATGTTAAACAAGGACGACAATATGTAGTATTTTTGTTACAAATAGAATTGCGGTGTTGATAATGTATAATCAAAATTGGTACTTCTTTGGTAGTTATCGCTAGGAGTTTTGTTTGACAAAAAAAAAAAAAAATAGAGTGACACCAGGGACGAAAATCGCAGTAGATTTTAAGCTTTTCGCAGTGTCGCAGTAGATGTCAAAAATTTCAAAAAAAAAAAAACGCAGTAGATCTACTGCAATTGCAGTAAAGTTCCAACCCTGCTCGATGTAGAAGAGCCCGATAACATCGATGTTTTTCCCAAAATGCTCATCACTATTCCTGCCAATTCTCTTTCACGTCTAGTACGCTTTTTGCACGTTTATGGGCTCTACGCAGATATGCAGGAAGTAAAGAGCTCGTTCTTGTGAAGAAAGGAAATCAGAGTTGAAATTTCGATGACAGGTCGACAGAAATATAGAAAATGTATGATTTAAATGCAACCCTGCATGTTCGATTGCTTTTAATCTGCGTATTTGTTGAAGTATCAGAAGTAACTCAAAGTACTTCTTCGTCGGAAATTTACTTCCTTTATATCTGCGTAGAGCCCATTAGGCATTTCGATAATGAAACACACTTTTTGTGGGCTTGGGACGCGCGGGGATGTGGTATGGTAGCGTTTTTCTCTCTTCCCCCTGCCTCCCATGCCATCGAAAATTTGTTTCATTATCGAATTGTCTTAACGTGTAAATAGCGTACATCAATGCCGTTCGATGCATCGAATATCGATGTTTTTTTTTTATAAAATTGACATCCCTAAATAATAATAGTTCTAAACAACCGGTGTTGTCCATCAAGCATTGCGGGAAAAAAGCCCGAGCAGTCGAGCTTTGAGTGCTGCCCTCCTTTTTCCCGTTTTTCGCCGCTGTCAGGGTTTCGTTGCGTAGCTACAGCGGCTAAAACGGACACATTTCTTCTAATGAGATTATTACAAATAAAAATATTGCAAATAGCAAATTTCCCCACATAAACGCTGAGTTGAATTCTTATTTGCAAATAAGTAAACGTCGCAGACGTATATATTAATCGCGATTAAATTTTTTCAATCACTTTTAAAGGAAAGAAAAAAAATTAAAAAAATTAAAATAGAAAGTTTTAAAAACAAATAAGTAAAAAAATTTTTTTAAAAGGAGGAAACAACTCGGTGCAAAATTTAATATCCATACAAAAAGATAAATTAAAAATTATAAATTTATTTAATGATAAAAAATTTTTTAACCAAATATAAACAAGGTTGGAATGGTAGCCGAAAAAGAGTTAAAATTTTGTAATTTACTAAATACAATTTTTATTCGCATTTTCCTAAAGAAAAAAATTTAGAAAAAACAGAAAAAAAAAGGTTTTAAAAAAAATTTTTATTTATTATTTTTTTTTTTAATAATTTGGTTTCCGAATTTTCTTTAAAAATTATACACTTAATTATTATAGCCAAAAGTTTAAATTTTTTTTAAATTTTTTTTTTTAAATTATTTTAAATTTAAAAAGCCATTCCAAAGTATACAAAAATACCCATTAATTTAGAAATTTATGGGGAATATTTGGGTTATTCTGGAATCGAATTATAAAAAAACTGCTTTTTTTTTTGCTTTTATTTTCCAAAATTTTGACGGAAATTTAATTTCATAATTTAAAAAAAAACACTAAAAAAAAAAATAAAAAAAAATAGAAAAAAAAAAAAAAAAAAAAAAAAAAAACGATAAATAGACAAAAGAAAACGAAAAAGAAAATCCATTTTCAACTTTTCAATGCGTCTTTTTTCGCACTTTTTTAATTAGACCGCTTGCAGGCTTGCAGCACCGTGTGCCGTGCGCCTTTCGATGCCCACTCGAACTGGACGGTTTCGATCGTATTCCTATTGAAAGTTACGTCAGTGGCGTGTGTAGTCTGGCGGTTAGTTTCCTTTGATTTCTCTGAAATTTCCACCGTTTCGGGGGTTTTTTTTTTAAACTTCAATTGTTTTTGGCCATTTTGTATTTTGCATTTTGATGCAACGAAGTATGGCAATACAGTCATCCTTGCTTGAGCCACAAAGGTCAATTGGTCGTCAGATCAAACAATGGGGCAGGAATGGTAAAATATAAAAAAAAAAAAAAAACAACCACGTACCTTTGAACGACAATGCGCTGCTGACGTCGCTGTTGCTGAGACAGTCGAGAATACTGCTACTGAGGATGATAGCTTAAGGTTGCAAATTGTTCCAACGTTGCTGTAACAATCTGTTGCTGTACAGGTTTGTTCTTTTAGGAAAAAAGGTTTCCGCGACACTCTCGGATCACTCGAAAACAAACAAAAAGTGATTTCATGAAAATTCCATATTCGCGTCTGCATTCAGCGAACGCTTTTGACAAGATTTTTTTCTGTTATATCAGCTGTCAAACTGTTAATATCACGACATATAAGCTTAAATGGAAAATGCAAGATGTTAAACAAGGACGACAATATGTAGTATTTTTGTTACAAATAGAATTGCGGTGTTGATAATGTATAATCAAAATTGGTACTTCTTTGGTAGTTATCGCTAGGAGTTTTGTTTGACAAAAAAAAAAAAAAATAGAGTGACACCAGGACGAAATCGCAGTAGATTTTGAAGCTTTTCGCAGTGTCGCAGTAGATGTCAAAAATTTCAAAAAAAGAAAATATCGCAGTAGATCTACTGCAATTGCAGTACGATGTTCCACCTGCTCGATGTAGAAGAGCCCGATAACATCGATGTTTTTCCCAAAATGCTCATCACTATTCCTGCCAATTCTCTTTCACGTCTAGTACGCTTTTTGTCACGTTTATGGGCTCTACGCAGATATGCAGGAAGTAAAGAGCTCGTTCTTGTGAAGAAAGGAAATCAGAGTTGAAATTTCGATGACAGGTCGACAGAAATATAGAAAATGTATGATTTAAATGCAACCCTGCATGTTCGATTGCTTTTAATCTGCGTATTTGTTGAAGTATCAGAAGTAACTCAAAGTACTTCTTCGTCGGAAATTTACTTCCTATCATATCTGCGTAGAGCCCATTAAGACATTTCGATAATGAAACACACTTTTTTTGGGCTTGGGACGCGCGGGGATGTGGTATGGTAGCGTTTTTATCTCTTCGCCCTGCCTCCCATGCCATCGAAAATTTGTTTCATAATCGAATTGTCTTAACGTGTAAATAGCGTACATCAATGCCGTTCGATGCATCGAACATCGATGTTTTTTTTTATAAAATTGACATCCCTAAATAATAATAGTTCTAAACAACCGGTGTTGTCCATCAAGCATTGCGGGAAAAAAGCCCGAGCAGTCGAGCTTTGAGTGCTGCCCTCCTTTTTCCCGTTTTTCGCCGCTGTCAGGGTTTCGTTGCGTAGCTACAGCGGCTAAAACGGACACATTTCTTCTAATGAGATTATTACAAATAAAAATATTGCAAATAGCAAATTTCCCCACATAAACGCTGAGTTGAATTCTTATTTGCAAATAAGTAATACCGTCGGCAGACGTATATAGTTAATCGCGATTAAATTTTTTCAATCCACTTTTCCAAAAAACCCTGACAGACGACAAATGGTGGATTAAAAAATGTATGATCAAGCAACCAGCTTTTTTTATGTGTAAACAATTTTGATTCCACCCAATTAAATTTATTATTTAAATTCTATTTGACAGCTATCACCAAGGTTTCTTTGTCAAAAAGAACGATTATGCATATAATCGCGCTTCTAAAAGTTCGATTAAAATGGAATTGATCCTACTTTTATCTATACATAATTCATCTTTAATCGGCAAAACGGAGATAATCGCGATTATGCTATACGTCTGTCTAGGCTATTAGTCGCGAAAATAAGTCGGGAATAACGAAGCTATTTGCAAATAAAGCTCTTAGGTGCTGCCACTTATTTTTGACGATTTTCCTATTTTCTACGATATGGTAGAACTAACCCATGCAAAAAACAAAGGGTTCCGAGAAATGCAAATGTTGCCACGCAATTGTATTTTCTAGTCAGGCAGCACTGAAAAGTTTCGGTATTTGCGTATTTGAACTGCCGCATAAGCAGTAGTGGGACTCATGCAGCTTCGCAAATTGTGCGAAATGAGAAAATTTGTCACACAACTGTCAAAATTTATATGAAAATTTACGATGGGAAAAGTTGCGAAGGCATTTGCGAAGCAGCATGAGTACCACTATTATATTTTATTAAAATTAACTTGAAGAATTCGTAAAGACCGAAATACATGGAATGTTAATAGCTCAATCAATGCCGGAAAAAAAATTTCGAACAAATTGATATTGAAAATGAAAAATTCACATTTTTTCCATAAATAATTCTGCTTAATTAGGCTCTAAGAACTTGCGTAATTCCGCCGTTCTTCGTTCAATAAAACAAAGAAAAATTTTTTTTTTCAAACCTAAGTATAGCTATCGGTGTAAAACATAATTAGCCGCATTATTGGGCAATCTCCGAAAAATTTTCCACAGCTTTAAATCGTTGCTGCTCATTGCACGAAGGTGCTCCTCCATTCGTTTGGTTCGTAGTCGTCAAGCAAAGAGTAGCCTAATGAGTTAATACGATTGTAGGGGTATGTGGACTATTAATTGATATACGCCTGAGTGCAAACGCGAAGTTCGGTAATTGAAATTGCACCAAGCATTGTAATTTATATCTCAACAAACTTAGAAAAAAAAAAAATTAATTGAAAAAAATAAATTAAAAAATCTTAAAAAAATAAAAAAAAACCACTTAAACTATTTTCGGTTGTACTGAAAGATATTTTGAAGGTATCTTTTTACTTTTATGCAATTCAAATTTAATTTATTACGATAATTTTGCCGAATTTTTCTAGCTATAGGGCTCTACGCTCTATAGAAGCAAGTAAAGTTCCTCTACCAAAAACATGTAGAAAAAACAAAGAAGTACTTTGGCTTACTTTCGCTACTTGAACGCATACGCTGTATAACAAGTAATCGGACTCACAGGGTTGCATTTAAAGTCATAATTTTCTATATTTCTGTCGACTTGTCGTCGAAATTTCAACTCTGATTTCCTTTCTTCAAAATAATGAGCTCGTTACTTCCTTTCAATTTACTTTAACAGCTTTGAGCCCTTATGCAGTTACCTTCAATGGATAAAAGCGAAATCCGAAAATATTTTTTAAGGGGGTCTTCTCATTGAGCAACTTTTTTTTTCGACTTTTTTTTTTTTTTGCATTTATTTATAGCTTGGGTAGTTGTGAATATGCCCCTAAAAGGATTTTTTGAAATTCGAAATAGTTTAGAGGATATAGCCTTCTTTGTCGAGCAAGATCTGCGCTAAAACGAGTAATTTTTGCGTTGCTTCAAACTTTAAACGCGTTTATCTCGAAACCACGTTTTTCGAACTGGCGGCCATGATATCTCCAGTTCAACTGAACCGATTTTCATGAAACAAAGTGGAATCGACGCAGAATTGTCACCATTCTCGGGTGAACCTCGACCATAATTTAAAAAAATTTTTTACTATTTTTTTTTTACACTAAACTACAAAAAAAAAGCCCGAAATTGAAATTTTTTTTTGAATGGCCGCCATTTTGTCAAAAAAAATCACAAAATTAAGCTTGAGGTTCACCCGAGAATTACATCTATACTGATTATAACCCCGTTTTTTTTTCCATTTCGGACGCTCCGGAGACCCGGAATCGTGGCCGCCGTGACGGCACCTTTTTTTTCACCACCAACTTTGAAGTCTCATTACTTTTTGAACAGCCCACGTATCGAGGCAAAAAAATTTTTTTTATTTACTTTGAACTTTTTGTAATACAATAAATAAAAAAAGTTTTCAATTATTCTTTGCGTTTTCAAATAAGAATTTTTTTAAAAAGGGTCCAAAAAACGGGTTTTCAATGAGAAGACCCCCTTAAAGTTCGTTGCTTCCGTCTTTCGTTTTCGATTATTCGATATTATCTAAACGGATCGTTTAAGAACTTGGAACACCGTTTGCTGCTGTTGTTGTTAAGGCCTTTATCTGTTTAAAATGACATTTTGAGCAAAAGCTCGATCGCCCATTATTTTTCGATTATACAATGGAAATGCTGAATTCATTCGAATGGTCGAGCAGCGAAAACTTGTTTTCAATTTGAGCGTCTCAGTCAGCCCGTTTAGTTAGTCAGTCAGTCAGTCGTCAGTCAGTCAGTCAGTCAATCGGGCAGCAATTTCTTTTATTGAATTGCATTTTCCAAAAGATTTCTGGCTCTTTCGCTTGCCGTCCGTCCAAACGCATTTCGAGGCATGCAGACACAATGTTCATGGAAGCAATAAAGTTAGATCGGCATAATTAGTGGCAGTTAATCATGATTACAACTCTGGTGATACAACAGATGACGGCGGTTAAGGCGAGTTTCTTGCAACTTCCTTATGCGGTGACATGTCACAAAAGGAAGCGAAATTTTCATTCGAAGATTTTTCGCGCATCTTATCGATTTATTTTGATTGGACATCATTAATGATGCACCTATGAATTGTAAGTGATATCGCCACGAGTCGCGGGTATGCGCCTGCGCGAAGGCATTCTCTTTGATATATCCGCAGCATTATCACAACAATGGTCGACGACCTGGTGCCAGTTTTGCTTTATTGAATTTAGAAAGCAAGTTAAGGTTTATTTATTTGTTTATTTGTTTTTTACCTTTTTTCATAAATCTTCGGGACCATCTTGAATGGCGCTAAGCATTAAAATACTGAGCATTTCGAATGTAAATTGAATAAAATTATCAATTTTTTGTATGGCTTTGACATATAAAATTTAGCAACAAACGATATTGAATTATTGAAAATCAATATCTGCAAAGAAAAGCTGGAATTTTTATTTATTTTTTTTTTTTTCAAATCATTTATTTGCAGTAATTTATGCAATTTCATACAATATCTTTATATTGAACGAAGAATGGCAAAGTTGAAAAGGGGACTGAATGAATGAGCCTTTAAATTTCAAGGTCAAATTGAGAGATATGAGAACGAAAAATCTGTGTTACTTGTATTATCATAAGATATAAGTATGTCTCGGAATTTGAATATGTAAAAAAATTAAAAAAAAAAATTCAAAAAAAATATGTGAAAAATTTTAAAAAATTAAACAAACAAAAAATTGCAAAAAATTCAAGAAAAATCAAACAAAAATGCAAAAAATTCAAAAAATGCAAGAAATTCAAAATATTCAAAAAATTCGAAAAATTCGAAAAATTCAAAAAATTTCAAAAATTCAAAAAATTACAAAAAAAATTCAAAAAACTTAAAAAATTAAAAAAAATTCAAAAAAATTCAAAAAAAAAATTTAAAAAATTTAAAAAACTCAACAAATTCGAAAAAATTAAAAAATTAAAAAATTAAAAAATTCAAAAAATTCAAAAAATTCAAAAAATATTCCAAAAAATAAAAAAAAAATTCAAAAATATTCAAAAAACATCAAACGAAAATGCAAAAAATTCAAAATATTCAAAAAAAATTCAAACAAAAATGCAAAAAATTTAAAATATTCAAAAAATGCACATTCAAAAATTCCAAATCAGTTCGATTTAGTATGCCTATTAAAATGTTGAATTGTCAAATTAACAAAAAAAGCCTACTTCAGTGATTAAAATATTCAAAAAGCACAGTTAAATGCAAAAAAATTCAAAAACATTTAAAATGTTCAATAAATTCAAATAATTCAAAAAATTCAAAATATTCAAAATCCGAGCTCTAGATATAAACTTGAAGAAAAAAAATTTTTCTTTGTACAAAAATAAAACTGAATTCTTTCTATTTTTAATAAACTATTCCTTTTATTTCTATACAGGGTGTCTCGTTGGGACGTATATTCCTTAATAGGGGTGGTAGGGGGGTTTAAGATGAACAAAAAATCGAATGTGAGGGGGCGGGGTCCCAAATGCACCGCTGAGGAGTTATGTATAAATTTTTTTGCCACTAAATCCAGAAAAAGAATTCTTCCACGCCAATGATTAATTGTAGAAAAAATTTTTTAATGCAGTTTGAAAGCCAATTGTATGTGCTTTTAGGAAAAATTAAATTGAAGGAAAAATAACCGGTCAAAGTGAAAAATTCTGAAAGAACTTTAAATTTTTTTTACTTTGGAAGCCATTTTGTTATGAAAAGTGTCCAATTAACACCCGAATTTTTTATTTTATTCAAAATGCTGGATCAATTTTCTTTAATTTGGTACCATGAAGTAAATTAAAAAACAAACCTAATAAAAATTTATAGTAACATTTCAATGAATGTTTAATAAATTCACATTGGTTTTAAGTATTCCAAATTTAATTTAAATTTTTTTTTATTTTATTATTTATTTTATTTTTAGAACAAGTATGCCGACTGTTCTAAAAATTATTGATTGTGAAAATTAATTTCATATATTTTGATTTAATTAATGTTTATAGTAAAAAAAATACTGAAATTCTTTCATTTAATTCTTCTATATCTTCATTTTTATTATTTTACAGCCAAGCACTGCACTTTGACTTGAACATCTTAAATGACTTTTAAATTACAATTGAACTAAAATGGCTTTTCCTTCGGTCATTCATTTATTTACGATTAACAATGAATTTTTCTGCATTGTAACGTTTTTAATTAAATAATTTAATGAAATTTTTATTTAAATGAAAAGTTTTGTTTTAATTACTTCTCTAAACAATGGAAGTGTCTGCAATGGAGGTCACCCCTTTCGTTGAATTCGTAATAATCATAATTTGAATAAACGTTTTAGGGTCAAATTTAGTTTATGAAACAATGAACAAAATTGGGTTCAATAGAAAGAAAAGAGGGTTGGTAAAAATTTTCAAAAAATTATGGGAAGGGCAATAATGTAATAATTTTGCAACGAAAAGTGGTATGTCTTGGAAAAGCAACCACTGGATAGTACCATTGGATAATACCATCCATCTTATGGTTTAAACCTTTTGAGCATTAAAATAAAAATATAATAATAAATAATTTTTAGTCAAAAATGCAATTGAATGCTCTCAAGTCCAATTGAATCCATAGAAGTGATGCAATTTTCCTCATAAGTTCAAACCACAATTGTTGAGAAAAACCTTCTTCATTATTTTGAATAGAAATTCAATTTTGAAAAGAAGCCAGCTAATCACCACATTTCTTGAATTTCATCATTAATATTACAGCATTCTTGACCTATTCCAATTAAACGTGCTCCATGCGTTTAAAGATTTCCATTCATTATCGAAAAATTTGAAGAAAATAAACCAACGTCCGGTTTCAAGGTCATAGACAAAGGAAAAACTGCCGTCATCACTGTGAGCAGAGTTTGCCAAACAGGAAAAAATTCAAAAATAAAAAAAAAATTAAATTTAAGCAGCTTGAAATCGTTGTTTGCCCGCCCCTTTTGGGCTACTTTAACGGTTTATTAACCTACAATTTGTTACCGTTTAAAAGCCAAGCTTATTGTATTTGCTTTCGCTCCATTGGCGCTGGCCATCAAGGTTTTTGCATTGGCTAAGGCTGGACCGTTTTCACGCAGCAATCGATTGGGCTTACATTCAAAAAAGTCAGAAAAAAATAAATAAAAAATAATAAACATTTTCCGAATGCTTATCAATAAGCAACGTTCATTTTTGTTTTTCCAAATAAAATTTAAATAGCTCCATTGAGCTTTTTTTTGTACGTATTTATCCGATCCAAGATTTATTTATGTATGGCGTTAAAAATCTTAGAACTGAAACGCCAATTGAGGAAATAAAAATACTATTAATTAGCTCAATGCCAAGCATTTTAGTTGAGCTTTAGATAATTGCTATATTATGAATCGATGGGAACACAATTCACTGTGAAGAGTTTACCTCATTTTCTACTTAGGCATTGAATTCCAATTACCTTCCGATTGAAAGAAATTTTATCAATCAATTCGATCGAATCTGAGAAGGTCTAAGGGTCAATTTGAAGAGATCATTAAAATGCTTTCTAGCGCTTCTCTAGATGAACTAAAGCAAACTTGAAAAAAAAAAAAAATCAAAATATGAGCCTAATTGAACGAACTTAGCCAATCTATCCGAACGGCTCCAATCATTCAAAATCCACGTAAATTTAACTGCCCACAAAACCTTGACCGAAAACAATAAGCCGTAACCAAAATCACTGCAATCTCTTGCAATTTAAACAAGTAGAGCAAAGCAAAAGTTAAATGAAATGAACCTTTGAAGGTAGCTAAGATTATATGGAGGAAAAAACCAGAGTTTTTTTTCGTTCGAAAGAAAAAACCAAAACTTAAGTTGGATTTTCCTATGGCAATTGAAGCGTTAAATTGACAAATTGTGACGGCATTTCAAGAGGAGAGCAGAAAAAAAGTCAACAAACTTCTCAACTTGACAGTCGCTTGTCAACAATGGCACGTTGGCCAGCGTTGGTCCGTTGTCAGGTAGCAATCAGTGCCCCATAGTGATCAAAACAAACAAAACTGGTATGCCCACGAGCTTTCGACGAGCTATTTATGGGTATAAGCCAAGGGCTTGAATTTTACAAATGACAAAAGTTGAAAGAAAATTTGAAAATGAAAAACAAAAACAAACAAAGATACCCCTCTTGCGATTTTGAGTGCTTATTAATGGCTTAAAATTTATGACTGAAGTTAAGTATGTATAAAGACGTCGTTTTGGAATCACCCCATAAAATAAAGGCACACATTCAGAGCTTTTTTTGTCGTACATGGGAATGCAAAAACAAAACGACACAAACTTTCCCACTCAAGGTCAAACGACGAATCCAACTAAACACCTTTTTTTATACCCGATACACTGTGTCGAGGGTATATTGCGTTTGTGTGGTTGTGTGTAACACCCAGAACCAGTTGAGAAAGACCATACAAAATATATATAGAAATGATCATCGTCACCAGGAGATTCGATTTAGACATGTCCGTCCGTCTGTCCGTCTGTCTGTCTGTCTGTCTGTCTGTCTGTCTGTCTGTCTGTCTGTCTGTCTGTCTGTCTGTCTGTCTGTCTGTCTGTCCGTCTGTCTGTCTGTCCGTCTGTCTGTATACAGTTTTCTTATCGAAGGAGTTGTGCTATCTCGACAAAATTTGGTATGCGTGCTCACGGGGACATGAGTAAGAACAAGTTCGAGAATGGACCCGATCGGATCATTTTTCGGGGTACCTCCAGTACTAGGGTCTGTTACGAAAATCACAAAAATTGCTCTAAAATCGAAGTTTTTCAACATATTTCGATGAAATTCGTCAATTGAACATATTTAAAGGTCAGTAATATTATTTCCAAAAATTGAAAAAGTGGGCGTGGCAGAAGGGCGTTTTTCGAAAATTGTCTCCTACACCCGAAATTCAAATGGGACTTCAATTTTCGGCACTTATGCTTCCTTTGTAGCCATAAACATCCTCCCAAAAAATTTCCTTGATCGGTCCATTATTAAGGGTACCTCCAGTACTAGGGTCTGTCACAAAAATCCCAAAACTGCCCAAAATCTGGACTTTTTCGAAATATTTTAATGAAACTTAGAATTTGAGCGTATATTTAAGCCTCCGATAATAATTCCAAAAAAAATTTGAAAAGTGGGCGTGGCAAAGGGGGTTTTTCATAAAGAAATTAACAAAAGTCGGTATATGGGGCCCCTTATGGCCTTAAACACCTCTTGATATTAAAAATTATTTGAACATGTGTGTCTGTGTCGGGTATTTTATTGTGACTATAACACCCTTACTTGTTTTGGTTTATTTTTTTGTTTGTCATTTAACTTGCTAATCGTTTGTTTGACAATTTTCCACTCTCAGACCGTTGAGTACCCAATTAAGTGTTTATTTAAAAGCGAACGCATCGCAATTTTAATAAAAAAAAATTTTTTTCTCAAATTTCGTGGTTCGTCTTATCATTTTTATTATCTTCGCAATTTTTGTGTTTTGAGTGCATGACTTTTTGGCAATTGTTAAATAAAAAAATAAAACAATTTACCACTTCCAATTTACATAGTCTTGCAACTTGAAGTCATTGACCCATTAAGGGTAATTGTGCTCTATAAGAAATGCCATCTGAATTTTTATTTTCTTCGTCATTTTTTCCGGTTTAAAATGCCACTCGATTTGGGGATATGTTGGTCTCATATGAGATCCTTAAGGACAAAGGGTTGTTAAGCCTTTTCAAACTTTTTCCATTGTGTACTCAATGGTTTTGATGTGAATATTTGGAACAACTGTTCAACGAAGAATTCACACGGAAAATTTTAGCGTCATTTTTGAATTTATAAGAAAACAGCCAGCTAGAAAAAGGTTAAGAAAAATTGCCTTCGTCCTTGGCTGGGACATATGTACATCCCTCTGTCATCAATTGAATTCGATTTTTTAATGTTTACATATTCTTATTATTCATTGCTTTGATTACTTCTTCATTCATTAGCACTTTATCACCATCTCCAACGACCCTCTTATCCTCTCTTTTTTGATTGCCGCGGGGAAAAATTTTTATAATTATTAGTATGCCTCGGAATTTGAATATGATAAAAAAAATTCAAAAAAAAAAATTCTAAAAAATTCTTAAAAAATTCAAAAAATTCAAAAAAAATTCAAAATATTCAAAAAAAAAATTCCTTGCTGAAAAATATCCAAACTATCAATAATTCATTTTTAAATTTTAATATATTTCAAAATATACTTCAAAAATATTCAATAAAATTATCAAAAAAAACACTCAAAAATCAAAATATTTAAAATTCCAAAAATTTATTAAAAAATATCAAAGAAAAATATAAAAAAATTTAAAAAAAAAAATTCAAAAATTTAAAAAATATTCAAAAAAATTCAAAAAAAATGCAAAAAATATCAAATAAAAAAAAATTCAAAAAAAATTCAAAAAATAAATCAAAAAAAAATTCAAAATATTCAAAAAAAAATTCAAAAAAAATTCAAAAATTCAAAAAAATTCAAAACAAAAAATTCAAAATATTCAAAAAAAATTCAAAAAAAAAATTCAAAAAATAAAATTCAAAAAAAATTCAAAAAAAAAAAAAAAATATTCAAAAAAAAATTTCAAAAAAAAATCAAAAAAAAAATATTCAAAAAAATTCAAAAAATTCAAAAAAAAAATTCAAAATATTCAAAAAAAAAAATTTCAAAAAATAAAAATTCAACAAAAAAAAAATCAAAAAAAAATTCAAAAAATTCAAAAAAATCAAAATAAATTCAAAAAAATTACAAAATCAAAAATTCAAAAAAATTCAAAAAATCACAGTCAAAAATTCCAAATTAGTTCGATTTAGTATGCCTATTAAAATGTTGAATTGTCAAATTTAAAAAAAGCCTACTTCAGTGAATAAAATATTCAAAAAGCACAGTTAAATGCAAAAAAAATGCAAAAAATTCAAATTCAAAATTCAAAATTCAAATAATTCAAAAAAAATCAAAATATTCAAAATCCGAGCTCTAATTATTAGTATAACAATAGCTACTATGATAAGCTAATTTCCATTGGGTTTTCAAAAAAAATTCAAAAATTCGAACAAAAAAAAAATCTCATTAATTTGTACAAGGTTCAAAGCGATTGACACAGTTACAGTGGGTCACTTGGCCTGGCCCACTGTCCTATTAACCAATAAACCCACTCCAATGCTCAACAAAAAAAAAAAAAAAACCGAACCATATGTAAGAGCGATTTTTTATACTACGAGTATTTCCCTCGAATTGCAGACACCACTGCCGCCTTTCCACGTATGTAGCAAAAGTGCAATGTCCGTTTCAATATTCGAACCGTAACATCACCGTTATTGTACACGTCATACACACATCCACTCAGACACACTCACAGTGCAAACTTATCGAAAGAGCTGCCATGTTTCCCCACAGCCAGTCATGCAGTTAGCCAGTTTTCGCGCTTAGCGATTGCATCAAAAGAAGAAAAATACTTAAATTTATATACATACATACATTCACATACGAATATACACATATGTATCAACATATATATAAACACACACATACATACGTCTGCAAGTTTAAACTTGTTCACACAATGAAAAGTGTCTTACTAAGAGCGTCTAATTTTACAACTTTGATAGGCGGGAATGTTGAGCCAGCAGCGTCTCGTATTTACCTTCCTCGTTATTATGTCAATGGGTCTTCGGCATCGTATTACCAATTGGGAAAAAGTTGCAATATACAAATAGAAAAAAATTATTAATAATATGAATAATAAAATATAAAAATAAATAAAAACGATTTTACATCGCTTTTCAGTCCGTCTCGATTTTCTTAAAATTTTTCATAACATTTTTTCCCATTTTTTTCCTACACATATCCATTGTTGTTGGTCGCTTTTATTTTTTGTTATGCTAAATTTTGTTGCTTCCATGATTTTGACCATATTTTGCGCCAATTTCAAACTTGCTCTCAAACAGAGGACGTCGAGCCAAATGTGACTCTTTGTAACAACACATACACATAGACATATCTATGGGAATTGGGGACTTAGAAACAATAATGGTCCAAAAAGGAAAAAAAACCGTTCACATTTGAATTATCTGTGCAAAGTAACAGTCACACATATGTACACTGAGAGAACTTTACCATGCATTTTTTGAAAAGGGCGCATTGTTATTCACAGTCCTTTTGATTTTCGAGCAGAAGAAAAATTTCAAAAGAAAAATGCTTGATTCAACAACATTTTTGGTTGATTTAAAGGAAAAATTTTTAATTACATTTCTTTTCGTTCGGTATAATTCTCATTTGGTTTATAAAATTTGATATATAAGACATTAATTCATCTTGGAACTTTTTAAGCATTGCGAAAGCAGTCACGACTATTGTTCAAACGATACCATGAAAGTATCGATACCAGTACTCATTTAATCTATCGAGATTAAGTAGCGATACCACTAAAATACCGAACCAAAACTATCGATACTGGTTAGTACTTGCTCAAAATTAAACAAATTTTTATGATTCTTGGTATTTACACATCATAACCATGGGCGTAGCTAGGGATTTTTTCTAGGGTGGTCAGATTTTAATATATAATTATATGATATACCTGTTGGTATAGTAAATTTAAAGTACTACTGATTTTTCTAGGGTGGGAAAAGAGGTTTTTAGAGTGGGAGTTTGAATTATTGTTTCTTGTCAGTGCTGCCAATAATTTGGCGTAGGTTTAACCTTTAGATAATTTATAAAAATCCCTTTCCCTTGCGAGGAAAATGGTTACGAAAAATCCATTTCAAAATCGAAAAAGTCCCAAGAAAAGGGAAAAACTACTCAAATTTGCAGCACTAATACAAGGAAAAATATTATAAGTAAATACCGACATTAAAGTATCGATACCGCGAAAATACTTGGTGGTAAGTATTGAGTACAAAATATACTCAGTATCGACTAAAAGTATTCGATATCAAGTCGTATTTACTCATTTGTTTCAACACTAGTCACGACAACGGAGTGACAAAATCAGATGAAGTCCATCCGATGGCTATTTTTTGGGGTTATGTTCAGCAGAGGGATCTGTGGTCATTTGCTATGAACGTTGATTAAATTTGTTTTGACATTTCTTCTTTTATAGGTATTTTAGAAAATTTTTTTTTATTTTAAAAATTATCTTGTCATTTCAATAACGTCCGTGGTTGGTTCAACAATGTAAAGCCCAAAATCCAACATTGCGTGAGCCCGATGCGAGAGCGCGTGACGAGACGCACACAAATCTCAATACATTCAATCATATGGTTCAAGCTGCAATGTATCGCACTGCGAGAACTCGTAGCGAGAAAATTTTGAAAAATTGAAAATTTCTCGTTGCGAGGCAATTTTGACAGGTAAATGATGTAGTTATTTTTTGAGTACTCGCTATTGGGTACTCGTTTAAACTAATAAAACAAAAACTGTTCATTGTTCCGTGAAAAAGAGCTTTTAAAATATTTCGCGAGCTTTGGTTCATTTTGAAATTTTTTTGAAAATTTTGAATTAAAATTTAAACTCAAGTGAAAGCGTATAATTTTAATGAGTACTCGGTACTCGTTAGATTGGTACTCGGTTCAAATATTGCATTACTAGAAGCGAAATTATTTTATCATCTGCGTGACGCAAAACTCTCATTGGAGATTGAAATGCGTCACGCAAAACATTTTCGTGACGTCGCGCACTCTCGCATTGGGCTCTCGCAATGTTGTATTTTGGGCTTAAATTTAGATCCATTTTTGAAAATTATCATTTTAATTCAACCTGAAATATGGTTGATTCAAAAGAAAAATTTTTTAAATTAAAAATATTCCTTGTTGAAGGCGTTTTGTATGTTTTTCCTTTTGATTTAACCAGTTTTCTGGTTGATTTTTTTCTCTGTGTACATATATGTATTGTACTTTGGTTTGCTCCGCGGGCAAGCTTCATTTCTGAGTATCGTATACACATGACATGTGTCATGATGCATAATTTTTATTGCCAGGTAATAACAATTGAAATCGACTGTAGTGGCAATTTTCGAGCCCCCGCGCTTGCGCTCAGCCGGGTTAAGGAATTAAGGCAGTAGTCTTAAATTACACTAATCCAATTTATGAACGCTGTGTGGTAAATCTAGTCCCACTTCCTTGATTTATTTAAATTTCACTACAGTTAGCAAGCTTTGTGGGAAATACTATGGCTGCAATTTTGTAATTCTATATACATATTTTATACATAGGTACATATCTATATATATAAAAGGTTCGTTTTATTTATGTTGCAGAAGTTATTATTTAACTTCGTTTTATTACATAAGTGTATTCGAATCGGAAAGATATCTTGCTATTGAGGATTTTATGGTAATTCAATAGAGCCTGGCTGTGAGTAGTGGGAACGGGGGGCAGCGGGAAATTCTGTTAATTGAAAGCAGTTTTAAGATTTCTCGGTTTTAATCGCTTATAGCCGCTCATATGTACTAAATTGGGAAATAAAAAACCTATAAAAAAGACATTCTTTTAGGGAGCCGGAGGACTGTGATACATTCATTTCAATCAGCGATGTCACAAAATCCGATAGCTGTCGGAATTTAAATTTTAGTCGACTGAATTTTCATATACTTATATTTCATAGACAGCCGGATAAAATGGGTTTCTTATAAATGTAAATTCCCTATTAAAATCCGATCGGTTTTAATTGCGATTCCGACAGTTATCGGATTCTGTGACAGCCCTGAATGATTATTTATCGACTCCATTTTTAAAAACAAGAACGCAATCAACCGTGCGATGTGCTTGCAACCCTGACAGTGAATGATTTTGCCATAATTGAAAAATTTTGTTAGTCCTTGTAAAAACAATCAACCGTTTTACGATCATCACTTGTGATTGAAATTAATCCTGCTAGTGCCTTAGGACCATTTGGTCCAATATGCAATTTTTTTGTGGCCAATATCTGGAGATTCATGAAATATATTTACTTTCAGCCATAACAATCTTCTTGTAAAGAGCTCAAATTTATATGCCTCGCTTTAACTATATCTTTCGAGTGCTTTGTAGATTTAGTCGGAAGGGAACACTGGATTTGAAGGTAATTTTGTGTATTTTTGCTAATCAATTTTAAATCAATCGACTACAAAAGCGATTCCTAATGAATTATTTTACACAATTTTTATAAAGAGATTTTTAATTTTTAATTTTCACTTTGAGACGTCTTAACCCTCTAATGCCACAATTTTTTTTTTTCACTGAAAAGTTCAGATAAGACTAATTTCGGGTAGAAAAATATGAATTATTAGGAATTTTTTTTTTAGTAATTTGTTAGAAACCAGTCCGTCTAGAGACGGAGCCAGGAATTAGAGGGTTAATGAAATCTTTCATTTGTTAGATATTGTTATTAATTAATCAAATTTTTCTTCTTCTGGTCAGCCAAAATTTCGACTAATTGACTTTAAAGAAAAGAAAAATGCTCGAAAATCCTCTCAAATCCAGCAAAGAACACAAGAAAAGAATTAACCCTCAGATAGATGTAAAAAGTGCGCAAAAACCAAAGCCGAAAATAGCACAAACGAAACTAAGAGTTCAAATAAACATGGTTAGCAGCCATGCTGCAACATCACATAACATTGTGTTGTGTGTTGTGTGTTGTGCGGCAAAAGTGAAGCTGATTTTGTTGGTTCACTAAGATCGAAAGACATTCGTGTGCGCACAAGCTTGCGACGACGATGGCGCTATGGCTTTAATAGCAATAAAAGCAGCGAACAACAACAACAACAACAAATATATGGTAACAATAAGCACGATGCATGCATACAGACTCGTTCGTTCGGTGTCAGTTCCCCTCACTAGCCACGCTTTATATATACAATTTTTTTTTTTTTTGTATTTTTTTTCTGCTCTTTTTGTTGCAGTTTTATTTAACATTTGATTTTTCGGCACAAAGGAAATTTAACTATAAAAGTACGTACGCTGGCCTAAGATTGTATCATTAAACCGTTAACTGTAAGACCATTCACAACTAAGCTGTGCAGACAGCAAACAAACAAAAATCAAATCCAAGGCGCGTTTTCAAGCTTCAAAAAAGACTCACTTTTGAAGGCACCAAAGACAAAAAAAAAATATATATATAAAAAAATATATACCAGCAAAAGCGAGTTCGTTGCTTAAGTCTTTCGTTTTTTCATTCGCTTTCATTGGTGTATCAAAGAAAACGTAACAAAAGGATTGTGATAAGGATATTTCCTTTTATTTTTTTTTGTAAATAAGCAAAATGAAGTTGTTGGTATGTATTGCTGGTGGAATTCGATTGAATTAAATTGAATTTAAATTGAATTGGAATTCGCTTGGAATGGAAAAAAGAAAATTGAAATCAAAATTGGAAATTCAAATTGATGACGATAAAGAAAAAAAGCAAAATTGTGGATCGTGAAATTGAAAATTTGAGCAAAAAAAAAAAAAAAAAAAAAATAAAAAATAATATGTTGCATAAGATTGTTACATAAAAGTGCAACAGAAAAAATATGTGCCAAAGTGATGAAGGAAGGTCGTGTGGAAACTCATAATTAATATGAAAATCAAGAATTAGTTCATCGTATATCAAAGCGAAATGGCAAATGGATTGAAATTCAATTGAATTGAATGGAACTAATGGCAAGAAGATCACATGAGTCTTTAATAAAGTCATGCAGAAATAAGATAAATGACTGAAACATTTTTTTTTTTTTTATAAATCTATCCTGGCACTCAGAAAATACTGAGCACTTTTCAATTCAAATTTTTCTTAAGACTTTTTACATAGTCAATTACTGAGCTGACTGAGGTATGTGAACACCTTACTTCACGCTGACGATAACTTTCGACTGAGCTCACAATCAGCACAAAAATACTTATTCCAATCAATCACATTTTACTCCAACTATTCTATTTTTCTTGAACTTCAAAAGTCTCAATTGAACTCTAATCGTTGGCATTGTAGATTCCCGATTTATTTTTTTTTTCTTTTTCGTCCTTCAATCCTAATTTTTTTTGATTTTATTATTAGCGCACAGCATCATTGCTGGCTTTGGTGCTTCTCATAGCCACGGCCAATGCCGAGGATGAGAAAGAAGTTGAGAAGAAAGCAGCCGAACCAGCAGCCGAGAAACCAGCTGAAGAAACCAAGGACACAGCAGCTAACGATGAGACAACGAAAACCAAACGAGGCCTTCATCATTACGAGGACTATCATCATCACCATCATCATGAGCATCATCCAATCCATGTGGAGAAAACTTTAACAATTATCAAAAAAGTCCCAGTACATATACCGAAAGTCCAAATTGTCCATGTACCGGTTGAGAAGCATATTCCTGTGCCAGTTGAAGTAAAAGTACCGAAACCGTATCCAGTCATAAAGCACATTCCATACACAGGTAAGTTTCAAATCAAGCAGAATATGTTTCATACACTCAGAGAAAAGAACATGTTAAACTAAAAGGTTTTTAATTATTTTCCATGTTAATTTTTTTCTAATCTACGGATTTAATATGGCTAGCTTAGGTTAAAACAACAGTCTAAAATGTTAATATAAACAGCGGAGAGTGTCCTTTTGATCAGGATAATTTAACATAGCGTTTGGGTAAAAAAACGTGTAAGCTCAACCAGTCATTTTGCAATGTTAAAGGAACAGTTACTACATGTTATATTAACATTATTAAGATCAACCTTTCAGCAGGTTGAATTTAAAGACGACCTTGTTTCGGTATTTTTTCTTAATTTTGTTTTGTTGCTGTAGGCTTTTCGGCCGTAATTAGAAGAAAAAAGCAGTATTTACAAAAGTAACTCATAGGAAAAAATATCCTGATGATTCACCAAAATATTAGTTTCGACTTCTGTTGATTAAATGCACGCAGATCAATTTTTGCTAACAAAAATTCTAGCCAGTTTCAATACAAATTTCTACACTGAGCGAACTTTAACCATGACTTTTTTTTTAAAAGGGCGCATTGTTATTCACAGTCCTTTTGGTTTTCGAGGAGAACAAAAATTTCAAAAGAAAAATGCTTGATTCAACAACATTTTTGGTTGATTTGAAAGGAAATGTGCTTAATTACAATTTTTTACGTTCGCTATAATTCTCATTTGGTTTATAAAATATGACATATAAGATATTCAATCATCTTAGAGCTTTTTAAGCATTAACAATTCAAATTTAAATCCATTTTTGAAAATTATCATTTCAATTCAACCTTGAAATATGGTTGATTCAAAAGGAAAATCTTTATTTTTTCCAACAAGAAAAATTTTTAAAATAAAAATATTCCTTGTTGAAGCCAGTTTTGTATGTTTTTCCTTTTGATTAACCAGTTTTCTGGTTGATTTTTTTTCTCTGTGTACTGAAACTGGCGGTAAAGTTCAAGTGAAATATTATTCAGAATAGAGGTGATTATATGTTCAATAGATAGTAGGCTTTTTTTTTGGACTTCATAAACTCGAACATAAACTGAAGGAGATATGTTATAACACGAGCTCGATTTGAACAATATGACGCTATAGCTCATTATATTATGGAAGATTTTACTCCTGAACGTCAAGTTAGTGCTTTAACATGTAACGATCTTGTTCGTATTAAGTAACTACGGATAACAATGTAATAACAATGCTGTTAAGTGTTCTGTTCGGTGGACAAGCGGACGATGTAGAAGGCGTGCACACTGAAACATTTAACTTACTTAAATGTAGGTATTGCGGTGTTTTTATTAAAGCGTTTCAGCATTAATACAAGTGGTAAGGGGGTATTCTTTTACCAGTAGATTTTTTAAATAGTTTTGTTATTGATGATGATTAATGGATACTCTGGTTGTATGCTACTTTGATAAATCATTTTAAGTACTACTTTGTTTTGTTTTAACTAATTTTTTAATTAACAAACAGTGAAGGAAATTGTTAAAGTGCCACATGAGATCCCAGCGCCGTATCCGGTTGAGAAAAAGGTACATTCAAGAAATAAAATTGTTTGGAATTTTCACTTTTATTTCATTTATCATTATAAAAGGTACACTACGCCGTCCATGTACCCTACGATCGTCCAGTACCTGTCAAAGTCTTCGTTCCAGCCCCATATCCTGTCGAGAAAAAGCTTCCGTACCCAGTCAAAGTCCACGTTCCAGCGCCATATCCAGTAGAAAAAGTGGTTAAAGTGCCAGTCGAAGTCAAAGTCAAAGTGGATAAGCCATATCCTGTTGAGAAGATTCTGCATTACCCGGTTAAAGTACACGTTGACAAACCCGTTCCTTACCATGTAGAGAAACCGGTTCCTTACCATGTAGAGAAACGAGTCCCTGTTCCAGTAATCAAAAAAGTTCCCGTTGGCAGTGCACGTTCCATATGGTAAGTCACATGTTCTTTCTCTGCTCTCTTCGAATTTTCAAACATTTTCATTCTTAAAAAAATAATGACTGCTTCGATGGGGTAATTAACCAGGTTTAATTGATTTGGTAGCTACGAAAATTAAAGCGAAAGCTGGTAACTACCACCCTATATGATTTGAAAAGCATCACTTGTTTCATTTAGTCATCAAAACTTGTTGAAAAGAATCCTGGTAGGTTCTCGACTGATGTTAGCCTTGCACCCGATATCAGTGTTCCTCGGGCAACATTGAAGCTCCTTATATAACAAGAAAACCTTAACCTAGCGAACAAACGCTGGGTCGAAGAAGGCCAGCAATGAGACAAACCTGGACAACTCGGAATAGGAGATGGCAACTGCCTATTCGGCAGACACGCAGCAAGGCTAGCTGTCGCTCGGAAGAGGAAGAGGATTCTTTCCTTCATCTCATGGGACAATGCGAGGCTCTAGCAAAAAGATGATTATCCGTATTTGGGTGTTCCTTCTTTACCAGCCTCACCGGTTCATAAGAAAGTCTAACTGGCTTTCACAAAAAATATCAAAGGGCAACCCTGTTGTATCACAATGGGCCAAACTACTGAGCCTACGTGAGCTAACTCTTGCCACCCCTACCTAGCTACCTAACTACCCACCCATTTACTATCTAAACTATATATGTTATAAGTTATATTGAGAGCGAAGTCATTCAATTAAACTCTTTTTAAATACTCTTCAGATCGTCCAGTGCCTGTACATGTTGAGAAACCAGTTCCATACGAGGTCAAGGTGCATGTTCCAGCCCCATACCCGGTACTTAAGGAAATTCCGGTGAGTACTTTTTATAAATGAAAGAAGTAAGAAGCTTAAACGAACAGCTAATAGGTTAATAGATAAGATAGATAGAATAGATAAGATCAAAGTCTAGTAAGTCCTGTTCCATTCTAGGCGACAGTCGCCGAAGACACATTTTGTTTTAACGAAAAGAGAGTGCCGGGGAAGAGAGAAAGGTGCTGTTCTCTCTCGGTCTCCGGCCGTTCCCCGGCGACTGTTGCCTAGTATGGAACAGTATTAAATTAAGTTAGCACAATATCGATGATTTTAATATAGAAACAATATATGGGCAATTCCACAAGAAACTGTCCCACCTGTGACAGCTACTCTGAGCACAAATTATGTAATTTAAATGGGACCGTATGCCCATATGGGAATAATATTTTTCGATATTGAATTAATATTAGATTCATATTGAACTATATTATTGTCTGATTGAAGGAAGCAATGTGGTTTCTACATTGACTTGAAGAGTTGTTCACTACCAATTTAAAAAAGTTTCGTATTTCCCTGAGTTTAAGTAGTAAAGGACCTTTTTTTCTCCAAACAAGTATTGAGAACAAAAATTATTCTTATATGGCGAGAGCTTTAGAATCCCTTGGTGCAGCCTTTACGCCTCTCACAATAAAATGATCTCTTTAATATGTTCTTAACTCATTTTTAGGTGAAAGTAGAGAAGCACGTCCCGTACCCAGTCAAGGTGCCAGTTGAAAAGCCCGTACCAGTTCACATCGAAAAACACGTGCCCGAGTATCATGAAAAGCACATCACGTACAAAGAACCCGAATTCATTCATAAAAAATACGTCAGCCATCACGAGGAGCCTCATCACGAGCATCACGAACATCACGAGCATCAAGAGTATCACGAACCAATCCATCAGCATGAAGAAGAGTATCACCATGACGAACACCATGAGGTAGAACATCATGACTTTGGTTATGGCGACTATCACGATCATGGCTTCTAATTGTGTGATCTCTCTTTGCCTTTTCGTTACAGGAATAGACATTTGGTTTTTGCAATTTTTTTTTTTTGTTTTTCATTGGCTCCTCCGGCAAGGGTGCAAAGGATTCACGATAAAGATGATGATGAATTTCTGTTCTCGTTTTCCAAATTGTGATCCTGTCGCCTTTTATTGTAAAATACCGATCAACGTTTTGGGTAACGAAAAGGTCTCTCATGAAAATTGATATTCGTCAGTTTGGAAGGATTCATTTGCGAGAGTTGTTAATAGAAATAATGTAGTAATATTTTTTTTTTTTTTTTAAATATTTTTATGTTGTGGACTTACAGATAACGGTTTCGAACGATTTCTAGTTTAAGCTATATTTTTAGCTTTCCAATTTGATTTTTAATGTTATTAATTTTAATATAATATATATATAAATATATGTATATTTTACATTTACCAAGTATTAGAACATATTTGCTAATTAAGTGATAGCTAGAATATAACACATTTGGCGGCTCATACGGCGACCCTCGGCGATGCTAACATCTAAATATCGTCAAACATTGAACTGAATCGAACCTCCTCATCCTCCTGCGTAATGTCTCCGTATGATGTTGCAACTTAAGTATAACGAACGTGATCTAGGTACATCCATACTTGATGTATGATGTGTGAGTCAATGGAATGAGTATAAGACTTGTTTAACTGAGATTTATTTTTTTTATATATTAAGTTAAGCCCCCATTTAAATTGTAATTTAATTCATCTTATTTAAATTAATCATTTAAATGCTTAACACAATTTTGTTTCATTATTAAGTCTCATTGTTTAAAATGCAAATGTGCAATATTTTAAGAGAAGAAAAAAATGTGTTGTAAAGAAAAGAAGAAAGAAAAAAACTCGCTAACCAAAAAAAAAAGAAGAAAAGTAATGGAACAAACGAACCAACGAATAAAACTGAAAGTGAACGACTTTAAGACATTGAAAATTTTGTTTTTCTCTTCTATCGACAATGGATTGAATAATCTCAATACCATTGATGGGATTTACTTCGTAACAGATTGGAGAATCCAAATAAACATAACCATAAAACCCAGCGGGAAATGTCACCCTGACATCACCGGTGAAGTCAGGGTGACTTGTCACCCTGGCATGCGTGACAATTTGTAGGACGCCTAGCATGACATTTGTACAGGAGTTGGACAGTGATTTCACCGGTGACAATGTCATGCTAGGAGGTGCGATAGCGAAAAAAGCATTTGAGAGCAGCTCATTGCTCTTTTTCTCTTTAAATGTCAATTTATAGAAAACCAGTTTGATCACTGTCTTCTTTGCGCTCTCTTTGAATATTTCGAAAATTTTAAAAAATCTATTTTTAAGAATTTTTGTTCGCATCAGCCAGGGATCGAACACGCGATCTTCGGATTCTGAGTCGAGCACTCATCATCTACGCCACCTTCATGCTAACGTTCAATTGATACTAAAACCTTATTTAAATTTCAGTAGCCAATGAGATTCAAGCACATGAACAGCATCCCTCCACGACGACAAGTCCTCCAATATGTCATGCATGACAATGTCACCTATATGTCATCGATGACATCACTGATGACATTGTCATGCAGGAGATAATTTTCTGCTGGGAATTAACAGAGCTGAGATATAAAATCAAAAAATCGGCGCAACTAATCCAATGAGTTTCAAAGCATTCGAGGGGGAAACATAACGGGTCTGCTTTTAAATCGCCAGTTTAAGTGGTGTTTGGAATGAAACTTGTGTAGCGAAAAAGAAAAAAAAATAAATGTAATATTTCTTATGAATAATAACAAAAAAAAAAAAAACAAATGCAAAACCATTATTTTTTGAGAATTTACTTTGAGTTCAATGCGAATTTCCATACAATGCAATGTAAACCTAAACACCAAAAAAAGAAGTGTTTGTAGTATTTATTTTTTTTAAATAATTTTATAATCCAAAGAATGTACAACATTATATACCGTAAGAAAGGCCAATCTTCGGTCAAAAATACAAAAATTCTAACTTTTTTCTTCTAGAAGAAAATAAGAAAAATATTCGATGTAGAAAAAAGACAATATTTTGCTGAGGAGTTAAATTTCATACGAAAAAATCCGCCAAAAATAACGGAAAAAAAAGTTTCACAAAAGTAAAAAACTTAAAAATTATTTAGATTATTGTTAATAATCTGCCATCAAAATATTATCCATATGTGTTTTTGTTTGGACAACACATTATTCAAAAGGTTTCAAGCGCAAAAATGACCTTCAAACGATTTGTGCCACACCTAGGGGTCAAAATTTTTGGGGTCTTAAAATATTTTTCTTCTAAATTAGGGGTAGACCTTTCAGAAAATGGACGCGCACCGAAGAATTTCAACAAGAATTTCAAAAAAAAAAAACTGTTCATTAAAGCCTGTTTGAATTAAACAACTTGCAATTCTGGGTTGAAAATTCGAGGCTTAAAGAAAAGAATTGTTAATTCCAGGGCTTAAAAATATGAATTGATAATTCCTTTTCACAAATCTTACAGTTGAATTATATTTTCAATTCCTAATGCCTAGGCTTGAAATCTAAAAATACAATTCATGGCTTGAATTATGGGGGATTTAAGCTCAAAAGGAATTAATGCCTTTACAGCTCTGCCAATTTCCAAAACTTCAACCTCAACTCGGCACGGGTTAACATCATCTGAAGGCAATAAAATTTTATACCATGGTGGTAGTAAAAAATATGAGGGGGTATGCGTTCCCGAAATCGAAAAATAAAATAAGGGAAACTCTAATGTGAAGCAATGAAATGGCCCATTTGTACCAAAATTTCAAGTCACCAACAAAAGCCTTAAAACCCTTGCAGTAACTCCTACTACATTCCAAATACTCCCCGACCAGCCAGAAAAACCCCAGGACTACTCCCTTCTAATGTGCCAACCAATGCCTTAAACTGTCAGCCCGATTCTGAATATTCCCGGGGAATTTACTTTTCTCGAGACTAAAATTCTCCTTTTTGAAATAGATAGGGTAAGGAAAATTATGGGTATGCGTCAAATATCAATTTCCCATCAAACTTCTCCCCCCAAATATTTAAAAAAGAATAATTTTACTCTCGAGAAAAGTAAATTTCCCGGGAATTTGTTCCCCGGGAATATTCAGAGTCGGGCTGTGTATATTTTTTTTTTAACATTGAGCTGTCATTGACAAATATCCCTTGCCATATTTAACTGTGCCCTATGTCCAAATAGAGATCACTTATCCCATTTGTACCTGATGGTCTAATTTTTTAGCTACACTTCTTCTAGACCAGTCACTGCTACTCAATTTAAAATTTCTCATAGTTAAAACCTCATATAACCATATATGTCACTCTCATAGATTTTGGGCGGGACGTTTTGCGCCAGTTAGAAAGAGATGTTACTCGGCAGGCAAAAAAAGAGCGAGAGAAATACTTTTGGTGAATACCTAAGTGAAAAATGCTCATTTTGGTGGGTACCCAAGACCGTGGTGGGTACCCAAGACCGTGGTGGGTACCCAAGACCGTGGTGGGTACCCAAGACCGTGGTGGGTACCCAAGACCGTGGGGGGTACCCAAGACCGTGGTGGGTACCCAAGACCGTGGTGGGTACCCAAGACGTGGTATGTACCCAAGACCGTGGTGGGTACCCAAGACCGTGGTGGGTACCCAAGACCGTGGTGGGTACCCAAGACTGTGGTGAGTACCCAAGACCGTGGTGGGTACCCAAGACCGTGGTGGGTACCCAAGACCGTGGTGAGTACCCAAGACCATGGTGGGTACCCAAGACCGTGGTGGGTACCCAAGACCGTGGTGAGTACCCAAGACCATGGTGGGTACCCAAGACCGTGTTGAAAAGAGCCAAAATTGAAACGGCTCCTGAGTGACATATATAGTTATATATGGTTAAAACACTTTATATTTTGACCAGTCGTATTCCGAGTAGCTTCAGAGAATTCCTATTTGGTAAATTGACTGGAGGGACTGGGAGGGGAACGTGTGAAAACTGTCATTCTCGCAATTCGCTGTTCTCCTTTTACGGCAATCTGTCCAAGCCACATGAAAACAGATGAATGAACTAAGCTACAGATACTCGGACGTTGGTGGACTCTTTTTTTCAGCCGCAATTTGAATAAGTCCATTTCAAATATGTAGGTATATATATATTATTTTTCCTTAACATTTACTTATGTACAATGTAAATAGAAGCAGTTCAATGTGGCATGTTCTCGGAGCCGACATCGATGACGTGCTTACGTATAAACGTGTCCATGCTTGTACATACATACAGTATGAAACGTTTGCTGGTGACTAAAACTTACAACTTGCATGAAGAGGCAAGTCGTCTGTCTTTCGTTTTGGATATTGATTTTCGTTACGAATTTCTTACTTGCAACAAAACAAATACAACAACAACAATAACAATAACGAAAGCAACAACAAATTTAATGCTGAATGTTGTATATGGACTTGCATAATATATAATGATAACTGTTGCGATTCCATTTGTTATAGTTTGGATTGCCTCGTTTTTCTTTTGGTGTTTTTCTTTTTTTTCTTTTCTTTTGTTTTAACAATCGCCGGTGTTGCAATGAAGTGTTGAGTTTTCATCGAAAGCAGCTCGCTTCCAACCGAATGCATTCAATTGTGGTCTATTTTGTACACCATTTTATTTACTTATTTTTATATTTTTTTATTTTTGTTGGTCTTTCTTTCTTTCCTAAATGTCGATCGCTTACTTTAATGGTAGTTATAGAGTTAAAAGCTTATTTAATGCAAATTTTATGCTAGCCACTTTGAGGTACATAGATTTTGTAACACAAAAAGAAAATCGGTCAATTCGCAGTGCAAGTGCTCTTTAAATTTTGGCATTAAATGGGGCACAGAAAAATTTTGCTACAGGCCGTGTCGAGTGCAACAAGAATCGGGGTATGAAATTTTCCAAACACCTCTAAAATTTTAAAAAACGGTTAAAAAAAACCGATTTTACATACCTGAGAGCAATTTTTCGGCTTCAACTTATTTTCATCTACTACTACTACAACTACTACTATCAACTGATTTTCATTTACCAGTTTACCAGGTATAAAAAAAAGATAGATCGGCATTTCCATTGATATTTATATTGTTAAAGGAAACTTAAAGAAATTCTGTCTTTTAATCAGGGGCGGACTGGTGCCAGTGCCCTGTGCTTTTTAGCTGTTAGGTTTTTTTTCCTCAGGTAACGGGGCACCCATTTTTCAAACGCCCGGTGGGCCCTTTGACCTCCAGTCCGGCCCTGCTTTTAATCGATCAAAAACCAAATTGTTATGATTTTTTCTAAAATTTTTCAACTTTGGCGATAGTTTAAAACACAATTTAGTAAAGAAGGTCTACCAGATGTGAATTTATTATCAGCCCAATTCTGATTATTCCCGGGGAATTTACTTTTCTTGAGACTAAAATTCTAATTTTTTAAATAGATAGGGAAAGGAAAATTACGGGTATGGGTCAAATTCCCATTCCCCATTAAATTTATTCCCCCAAATATTTGGAAAAGAAGAAGTTTACTCTCGAGAAAAGTAAATTCCCCTGGAATTCGTTCCCCGGGAATATTCAAAATCAGGCTGTATGAAGGAACGTTAATCAAGGAGTAAAATGCAAGATCTTTATTCAAAAAACCGTATTAAATTAATTAAGTTATTAAACTTTTCATCAAAACAGAATTTTTGAAAAATAAAATTTTTTTAAATAACCTTGAATTGAAAAGAAGAAACGGTCGAGCAAATATTTCTGACGTAATTAGGATAGGTTCGAGCATGATACAAGAAAACAAGATAGCGCCACTTCAGTACCGCTATTTTGAGGCTCTCTTTGAGAGTCGAAAATTGAGTTTGTGACGTCACTGAGCGAGAAATTGTTGTTGTTTCCCATGCTATTCAAAAAAGTAAAAAGCCGGTTTAACATGGGAAGCAACAACAACGAATCGCGATTTTGAGTTTGTGACGATTCCTCTCTCAAGTGGCGCTATCTTGTTTTCTTGTATCATGGGTTCGAGCGTCAGCCATCCGTGGCACTGCGTCTGTCAAGACTATTGTGACGTTATTAAGAAAAATTGGTATTTTTCAAAAATTTTACTCTCCAAATAGAGTAACTATTTTGATGTAATTACTTAGTATTAATACTCAATGTTCAAAAACTGAATTAATACTGACATATGTTTGTAATTGTAGCACCAAAAACGCCAATAGGAGCTTAAGATGCTCTATCTTAATATATCACAAATTTGCTTCAAAAGTGTCACAACTCAAAATTGGTCAAATTGGGGTTAATGAAGGAATTCGTTCACAGGTCACCTGTCTACCTAATCGCACACTCATATTTGTGTTTTTGTTATTGAAAATCAGAGAAAAAACCAATTATTCGGCCTCTTCGTCATACAAATGCACCTAGACTGCATCGAATAAACTGGATTTTTTGAAAAATTGCAAATTTTGAGTTGTGACACTATTGAAGAATATGATGGAGAGAAAAAATGTTATTTTTTTGGACTACCTGCTAGTTGACAGTTAAGTAAGAAGCAGCGCTCAAACTTTTTATGGCAACAACCTTATCGATCAGTGTAATCGTTATTTGAATTGGGTTTAACTTTAAGGGAATAGGCTTATTGTACAAGTTAATCAATATTAAAATAATATATGGAATAATATAATAAAAAATATATAGATAAATATAATAAATAATATATAAAATAATAATAAAAAATCACTTACTTGATATACGGAATATTCGCTGGGACATGGTACTTCGCTCCCGGATCGAAATCCATTTCGGATCGCAATAGCGGTGGCTTTATTCCTCCGTATCGCTCTCTTTAAAAAAACGATTTAAAAAAATTTAGTTCCATAAACAAACTTTTTGGAAATCTATTAGGTTCTATTCTCACCTTAAGTCCCAAAAATGGCAGTTCATCGTGTGCTTATTTGCGCGACCACTGAAAATGTCATAGCGCCAATTGTCCAACGCTAAGGCGTACGGCAGGAATGCGATCTGAAGGAAATGTTATAGTTAATATACTTATTAGCATAATCATTGAAGACCCACTGATTACCTTATCGATCGCCATTGTAAAGAGATAATTTATATCGTAGCTAGCCTCATCGACGGAACGTTGGAGCAATCCAAGAGCCTGAAAATGTTTCGGCGTCGAGACGGATAGTGCGATTGCATCTCCAATAGCTTGATGGAAGGCTGGAAAAAAAAAAACTAAATTATTTTATATTCATTTGTTATAAAATGTATGCTCACCTGGATTGGCTCCATTGCGGAAAATTTTTGGCAAATGGCGATACTGAAGGAAATACTGAATATGCGACATTTCATGATGGGCGCTTATGAAGCCTTTCTGATTAATGTCGGAACAAGTTTTGACACGAAAATCATGACGATTGCAAAAGTCCCAAGCAGATGGTTCACACAATACCTGACGATCTATCGGTTGCTCCAATAATGAATTCTGATAGAATGACGGCTCTATGGCGGACATATTAATTGAACGGAAGAATTCCTCTGCCAGCTGAAACATCAGCAATGGCGTATAGCCACGCTCGATCATGCGTGGACTTATGTCGATTAGTTTTCGACCAGGATAAGGTATAACGATATCCAAAATATTTGACCACGATTGCCCGAACATATTCCCAAGTATATGAGTTGGTATGGGTGCAATTCGATTGATACGTTCCGGTCCGTAATAATCGCGTAGCTTACGTCGAACATACGCATGCAGAAGTTCGTAAAGCGGTCGTATTTGCTCCCAAACAATTTCAACGTCTTGCCGGAAATTCCCCGATTCATAGGCCAAATACCAATATGCACCACCGTCGGTGACATCTGAATGAAAGGAGAAAAAGAAGAATTTCATCATTGCATTTAGAAACGTTCCATTCTTACTATTGACTGCAGCAACCTCGTTCATCACATCGATCAACTGTTCATAGCCATCACGCATATCACGTCCGGCCTTTCGATGATACTCTAACCAAGTATGCTGAAGTTCATCCCAGTCGCGACTTTTCGCCATGATTTCCTTCAGATCTGGTATATAATGTAAATCACATTGAAACGGCTGCTGATAGCCACAAATGCCCGCACTGTTGTATATATACAGCATTTCATTTACCAGGCGATTGTACTGTTCGGAAGGACATTTGGTTGATTGAACTTTTCAGTTTTTTTCGAATTTTCTTATACAAAATTTTATGAGCTTACTCGTTCAAGACTTCCAAAGGGTAGGGCATTAGGTCCAACCTCGGAAATCAACATTAGCTGACGATACAGTCGACGATCGAATATGAGATCCTTGTTAATGACTTTTGATTGCTCGGCAATGAGACGCTGGAACTCAACATAGCGCTGTTGAGCGTTCAACTAAAAGGGAAAAGAATATATGGAAAATATGAAGTTCGACATACATTGGTTTTTTAATTGTCCCAATAAAAAATTTCAAACACATCACGAAATTCGGGAAAAGTTCGTAATATTAAATTTTGAACAAAAATTTGGTTGATTATTTTGTTATATTAAATACCAAAAGTATTAACACTTAACAAAAAATTTGCTTGAAATTTTTGTTATATTGAACACCGAAGGTATTAAAACTTGACAAAAATTTTGTTTGAAATTTTTTGAAAGTGCATATAAATATTTTTCTAAAATTCTCATTAGCTTTATGCGGACTTACATATAAGAAGAAGAGACAAAATAATCAAAAATTAGCTCTTATATGTTTATCATATAGAACTATAGCTGCAACTTCGGCCAAATTTTGGCGCGTTATGGCATGATTTGGTGAAAAAGTTCAACTGTGGTGATCCACGCCATAAGTCGAGTGTTGTGGTGAACCACGTAATAGGAAGTGTGGTGTACCACGTAATAGCTTTTGGCCGAAGTTGCAGCTATAGTTCTATATGATGTTTATCAAGTATTACAGTATGGGAAAGCCTGTCAAAATGCTATATGGCTCCAAATGGTGTGGTGAAGTTGAGTAAAAATCAGCTGACTGTCAAAAATAAGTCGAAGAATTTGCGATTTTTAAACATGCCGTAACTTTATATTTTGAACCTTTTTAAGTAAAATTGAAGTTGCAAACAATAAAGTAGAGATGCTCCTTCATTTTAGAGTGCATTTGAGTATCTGCGACCCCCGCAAAGCAGTATTCAATATTGCATTTAAATTGAACGACTTCGTCAGCGATGCACAAATACTCTAAGCGCAAAGCTTTTATCGATACTGAATCGAGTACTCAAAAGAGTTCTTAAAACATAAAACCAAATAAAAAGCAAGATGATTCGACATAAATGGAATATATATATTTTTAAAATGCATATTTCAAAATGAATAAAAGTAAGGGTGTTATAGTAAAGAGAACCTGGCCATAGAATACCTCACTCAGATAAACAGCTATTAAAATTTTAATCGGAGGCTAAATATAAGCTCAAATTCCTTATTTCATGCAAATATCTCGAAAGATTATGACTTAACAGCAGTTCAGACGATCTTTGAGGCTGATCTTAGTGCTGGAGGAGGTACCCTTAAAATTTGTCCACTTAAGTCAATTTTTGTAGAGGATGTCAACGATTAAAAAATAAGTATTTATACCGTCTTTGTTTCAAGCGCCATCTGAATTTTGGGTGTAAAATTCAATTTTCGAATAACGCTTTTTGGCGCGGCCACTTTTCTATATTTGGAATCTACATTTTATGCCCTTAACTAAGTCCAAATAAATAATTCCACTAAGTATATAAAAAAATGTTTGTTTCGGAGTAGCATTTATGAAATTTATAACAAACCCTAGAACGAAGGGATACCTTTGAAAATCAGACAGACAGAAAGAAATCCTGGACGATGATGATTGATGATAAGGGGGGTAGGGGGTCTAAAATGGTCAAAAACATGCTGACGTAATATATGGACGGCCTCTTAGCTTTGTTGAATTGCCTATTAGCTCGTTCTCATCATGTAGACTGTAGTCTAACTCTTCTTCTTCCAATCCTGCATGTGTTTAAGCTAACGCTGCTTCAATATGCATATAGCATGAGGAAAAGAGAAAGCACGCTATGAGCGAAGTCTTTACTTCTGCTGTGGTGAATTGCATTGCACATTTAAATTTTAATATTAGATTTTCGAGTACTTTACATAAAAATATCTTCTAACTCATAAAATGCCAAAAAGCTTGAAAAAATAAAAATTCAGGAAACTCAATATTAAGGAGAAATAGAAATTGTTTTTTTTGTCCTACCCTGTCACATAACTTTGATCACACTTTTCAGCAAAAATACTAAATTCATATACCATCAAATTCGTAGCGTAGTCAAAATGTATTTCAAATTTTATTACAAAATAAAACTTCGTGCACTTAAGCAAAAGTATATCGTAATATATTTATTAAAGCTCAATTAACTTTTAGCTAAATATGGACTTATGTCGATTAGTTTTCGACCAGGATAAGGTATAACGATATCCAAAATATTTGACCACGATTGCCCGAACATATTCCCAAGTATATGAGTTGGTATCGGTGCAATTCGATTGATACGTTCCGGTCCGTAATAATCGCGTAACTTACGTCGAACATACGCATGCAGAAGTTCGTAAAGCGGTCGTATTTGCTCCCAAACAATTTCAACGTCTTGCCGGAAATTCCCCGATTCATAGGCCAAATACCAATATGCACCACCGTCGGTGACATCTGAATGAAAGGAGAAAAAGAAGAATTTCATCATTGCATTTAGAAACGTTCCATTCTTACTATTGACTGCAGCAACCTCGTTCATCACATCGATCAACTGTTCATAGCCATCACGCATATCACGTCCGGCCTTTCGATGATACTCTAACCAAGTATGCTGAAGTTCATCCCAGTCGCGACTTTTCGCCATGATTTCCTTCAGATCTGGTATATAATGTAAATCACATTGAAATGGCTGCTGATAGCCACAAATGCCCGCACTGTTGTATATATACAGCATTTCATTTACCAGGCGATTGTACTGTTCGGAAGGACATTTGGTTGATTGAACTTTTCAGTTTTTTTCGAATTTGCTTATACAAAAATTTATGAGCTTACTCGTTCAAGACTTCCAAAGGGTAGGGCATTAGGTCCAACCTCGGAAATCAACATTAGCTGACGATACAGTCTACGATCGAATATGAGATCCTTGTTAATGACTTTTGATTGCTCGGCAATGAGACGCTGGAACTCAACATAGCGCTGTTGAGCGTTCAACTAAAAGGGAAAAGAATATATGGAAAATATGAAGTTCGACATACACAGAAAAAATGGCTACAAAAAATTCCAATTAATGGCGTTTGTTAAATTCGATTCATCGGTTTTTTAATTGTCCCAATTAAAAATTTCAAACAAATCACGAAATTCGGGAAAAGTTCGTAATATTAAATTTTGAACAAAAATTTGGTTGATTATTTTGTTGTATTAAATACCAAAAGTATTAACACTTACAAAACTTTGCTTGAAATTTTTTGAAAGTGCATATAAATATTTTTCTAAAATTCTCATTAGCTTTATGCGGACTTACATATAAGAAGAGACAAAATAATCAAAAATTAGCTCCATATGTTTATGATTATATAATCGTATAATGACTCTTTATCTTCGGCGTAAACTGACTTTGAGTACCAACATTTTTATTATGGAAATATGTACGAATGAGCATTTTTTCCATGTTATATTTATTAAAATCTAATTGAGTGATAAACCTTTGGTTGCTGATATTACTAAATCTATGTTATGAAAATGTTATAAGTGTATAATATCTTCCGTAAATACTTGTCACTAACATTTTTAATTAAGAAAATGTGATAGCTGAGTTTTTAACAACGATTTTGTTATATTGATTAAAAAATTGGTTGTATTTACGCATAAAAATCTTTCTGTGTACGTGAAAAATTTACTAGGGTGACCAAACGTCATTTTTTTAAAGTACATGTCCTTTGTTTTGCCAATTTGGAGAAAGTAATTGATCGGGATTTGATTGTCCTTTATTTTAGTATTTTTGTTTGTGAAATTAAAAAACCCTGTTCCAGTGTACTGGAAATTGTGTAAGGGATGTTGTAAGGCAAAAAATATAGTTTCATAATGTAGTGAACTTCGAAAATCGTTCTGCTCGAAAATCAAAAGGACTGTGAATAACAATGCGCCCTTTAAAAAAAATCATGGTTAAGTTCGCTCAGTGTATAATAAAAAATGTCTATTCTTAAAGTAACGAAAAAGAATTCTCTCTTTTCTGACCTTCCACGTCTACGCATCATGCGAAAAATTCGCTTCAGACAACCTTGAGCACAATCAAGAAGCCGTACGACAACTTCATTTGAGAAACTTTTGATGCAAAGCCTTTTACTCGCAACTCACAAAATCACAAACCGGCTAACTAAATTATGAGAAAATTCTCACCACATGCCAAGTTAATCGCGTGCTCAAAAAAAAAAAAAAAATTTTTTAATTAAAATACAAAAACCTCAAACCGAATTCCAATTGCAGCAAAGCCTCAACCCTTTACTTACCGCTTCCGCTTGTGTGAATTCATTGACATTCGTCTCGAAATTCCATTGAGCGGCGACATTCGCTGTGCATTCGATGGAACCTTTCTGATCAGTCTCCACCAAGAGGTTGCGTAGTTTTTCCAACTCCATTTGGAAGCGTTGCTCCTTTTGTTGTCGCTGTCGCTGTTCATAGAAGCGATCGTTCAAATTGAATCGGTCCTCGTTATTGACGAGGTAAGGATTTTCAAAAGGTCTGGCGGTGCGGCCGTCTTGTTTGTTTGGTTCGTAACGATTCGGATCCCGATCGATTTGTGGGTTTCGATCAAAACTATTTGGCGGACGTTCATCTTGTGGATTTGAATCATCGAATCGACTAGGAGCATGACCATTTTGAGGTCGAATCTACCAGGTTCACGTCCATCTTCAGGATTTGAATTGAATCGATCATCATCATGATCACGATCACGTGTGTTTTGTGCGCCGAATCGACTAGGATCGCGTCCATCTTGAGGATTTGTATCGTACCTACTGGGATAGCGTCCATCTTGAGGGCTTGTATTGAATCGGCTTGGATCACGTCCGCTCTGAGAGTTTGGATCGTACCGACTAGGATCGCGTCCATCTTGAGGATATCGATTGTAAGGGTTCAAGTCGCGTTCATCTGAAGGAAATCGATTGTATGGATTGTTTGGATCAAAACGTGTATTAAAACTATTTTGGGGAATCTCCACATTTGGTCGATAGTTCGGTTGTGGTCCTGGTTGGTCATTGAACCGATCACGTTCATATATATTATAGCCATTAGCATATCGATTGTCATCGTAGTTTGTTTGATCGTAATTATGATTTGGATAGCGAATATTGACATTATTTTGTTCGACGCCACCATCACTAAATGCTGACTCACGTGTGAAATTCACTTGAGGTCTTGGATAAGCGTATCCACTACCAAAACGCCGCTCGTTCTGTTGACCGAACTTTCGAAGAAGTTGAGTTAATTTCAATCAGTACCTACTAATTAAGTAAATTGCTCACTCACCCGAAAATCGTCCGGTCTGTCGTCATTCTTATTATCATCTGGATAGGGTGGCCCATATCGTGCATTGCGGTCTACATCACCGCGGACCTGTGTCGGCGTTGGTGGCGGCCTTCCGAAAACTAGATCTGCTGATGGCGATTCTATGTTCAATGGAGGTAGATCTAATTGCGGACTAGCAATAGCTTTGTGAAGAAATACTATGGAAATAAAGCTTCGGAAAAGCATTATATTCGCTCTTCTTTTCGAGGTCATTTTATATTTTTTTTTTATATTCCTTAATTTAAACTATTTGGAATTCGATGAAGATAGTTATAAAGTTTGTTTCTTCACTTCGGTTCTAGTTTTGAAATCTGGAAATTGAATTCACCTTTTTTCCTTATAGTTTTTTTTTTTTTGATTAGTTAAATGGCAGGGACACTTATTAGGTCCACGGAGGCCAGGATGTACCAGCGATAGAAAGGATCAGATCCTTAGTCAGGATAAGCACTATCGGTACTACCGATGGAAAGGTGGTGCTGGCGGTGACAGAGGGCTTTCTTCTTTTTGAATTGAACAGATTTCTTAAAATAACCTTGTTGAGATTAGGGCGGGAGACGCTCGAAAATTTCTCTTTCGATTAACAAAATTATCGATTTTTTAATTTATGTTATCGGAAAATATTAAAATTTTGACTATTCGATTATATAATTCAAGATATTTATAGAACCGATCGATTAATCGAAAGATTCGATTATCGATACTATCGATTATCGAACTATCGAAGCCCTCAAGGTCTATCAAACCAATAAATAATGCAAACCTACACACTTTCTTGGTTCATCACGTCCTAAAAAACCTTCAGAAATTCTGCGACTCTTATGTATCCCATTTTATAAACCAAATGAGAATTACAGGCGTCATGATAAACATGCTTGTGAAAAGAGTCTACTATGCTAAATTTTAAACGATCTTTGAATGTTCAAATTCAGAAAGAAGAAAGCATCTCCGATGTTGCCGCCATATCCCTATAGGTTATGATCCTTGATCAGTCGAAAAGTTTTTTTTATGTCTGGCCAGGTGTTGGCAAAACGTCTCAAAAGGAGGAATAGCAAAGATTGCTTGGCAACATTTGACGGCGGCATGCTATCGATCGATACAGAGAGCTTTAAAAATCTCGCAACACATATAAAAATGTATTCAGTGTAACCAGGACATTAGACATATTTCCACTAGGCACTAGCAATGGGGAACCGCTTTTAGAAAAATATTAAGCACTCAATGTTTGCTGTCAATTTAAAAACTCGTTGGCAACTTGAAAAAGCGGAAATATTAAGTTAGTAATTTAGATCAATATTATTTCTGTCACAAAAAAGTCGAGCTTCCGGTCTCAGTTTGAATTTAAAGTTTTTTTTTTTCGAATGCTTGTAGATTTTGGTTTCACTTCGAAGTTTGAATTTCTCCCGTTTCTAATAGTGCGTTTCCATATAGTGTTTAACTCTGAGATGTTTAGCTAAACACTTCGAGCGTTTCCACGTATGCGAGGTGTTTAAGTTTGGCAGCTGTTTGTTTATTTACAATTGCAAGCATTGTTGCCATTTGTAGGAAAATCACTTGAAGGGAAAAAGGGACAGATTTATTGAAATGGGCAAAATGTAGGGAATTTTGATATATTCAAATTATAAGATATATTTTGAATATAGTTTCTTGTCGATCAATTAAAACGATAAAATCAAACGTCTCGTCTCGTGGAGTTGGAAGTGGAAAACCCAGAAAAAACTATATCTGAAAGAATTTAGGAGGATTTTATTTTTTACACGGTTTTCAAAATCGATTTCTGTGACATGGCCCATAATCTTAATTTTATTATTTTTGGTAAATACTATCGTTGAGCATCGATACTCTACCAAGAATCATACAATACAAGATTATGCCTTGCGCATATTATACATCTTTTGTCGAATTTTGCCGTGTTTAAAAAAATTTTGGGGATTTTTTGCAGTTTGTAGGGAATTTTTATTTTTGCTTTTGGCAACATTGCCATCGATTTTTGTTTTGGTTTTCTTTTGACAGTTAGATATGCATGAAATTCCGATACGATAAATCGATTTTTTTTGCTATCGATGAAAGTATTTATGAGGTGTTTAAGAGATAAACACTTCGTTTTCGCGTTTAACTTTTGTATGTCAAAACACGAGTTAAACACCTCGTTTGGGCCCTAAACGCTTAAACGCGAGTTAAACACCATATGGAAACGCGCTATAAGACACTGAAATTTTTCTCTCTACACGTTCTCGGAACTATTTTTTAGAATTTCACTTAAATTTGCACATCTTTCTTTTTTTTTTTAACTGGATTAACTTGCTCACAAGTCATGGGATGCGTTTATCTAACTCATCACCTTGCTAGTCACCCATTCACTTCATTAGCATCTTCTTTCAAGTCTTTTTTTGTGTGAGCCTCCAAATTATTCATGCACATACAATGTATGCCGCAGTTACTTGGCCCGGTGTCCATTCATGCGTTACGAAATTTGCATCATCAATGGCAAAATTAAATTATTCCATTTTTGAGGATTTATTCAAATAGATTAACACTTTCAGGAGCACAATTTGTCACTTATTAATTTTTTTCTATTTTTTTTTTTTATCTCACGTTAATGACCTGTTTGAACTTGATTTTAACTTCATCTCCTGCGAATTATTCTACTTTGGCATCTTGATTTCATGAATTTCGCCGTAAGCTCGAGAAGTTCCAGTGGAAACGTTTGTATTGTGAGGCGGCTTAAACATTACTGAACAATTTTTTCACATAAGAACTTAAAAATTTTTGTTTAACTTCAATTTCCAACGTCAAAGCAAATGTGCACGACGACGCGTCGCGGCAGCTATGAGATAATCAAAATTAGCACTACGTAATAAAGTACCTACCTATGCATCTACGAAGCATACTGCGTACATGAAATGAAAAAAAAAAAAAAATAAGGTGGATATTCCTACCCGCAAAACAATAACAGAGAGAATAAGTCACAGTATTTAAGTGAAGTATTGTTAAGTACGGGTGAAGTGATTTTTTTTTTCACTGTCAGTAGATAAACATAAAAACCCAAATGATGTTCGCATGCATACGAGTACATGCAATTATGCGAGAGCGAGAGAGAGGGAGTGAGGGGTGGCAGCTCTGTGATAAAAAATTAAGTTAAGTAAATGAGTAATCGCTATATCGATGGAGTAACTTATTGTGTGTATTGCTATAGAATTGAACGATTCGGTATGCTTTATTGCGAAAATATGACTTTCTCGATCTCGAAACAAGGAAGCTCAGGTTGAGCGTGAAATTTTTCAACGATTTTCGTAAGCAATCACTTGAAAGATCAAATCAAATCAAATCAAAAAATCGTAATCAGAATTTTGTATTCCGTAGAATATTTTGTTCAAAATGATGTTGAAGTTATTTTATGTTAAATGGGTGTTCGAATAATGATAAAATGAATAGTGATAGGCCAACAAAAAGTGTCCCAGCAGGCAAATATCTCCTGCAGGATAATGTCATCAGTATGCCTCGGAATTTGAATATTAAAAAAAATAAAAAAAAATTCAAAAAAAATATTTAAAAAAATATTCAAAAAAACTCAAACAAAATTCAAAAAATTCAAAATATTCAAAAAAAATTCAAACAAAAATGCTAAAAATTCAAAAAATTCAAAAAATTCAAAAATTCAAAAAATTCAAAAAATTCAGAATATTCAAAAAAAAATTCAAACAAAAATGCTACAAATGCTAAAAATGCTAAAAATTCAAAAAAATTCAGAAAATTCAAAAAATTCAAAAACATTCAAAAAAATTCGAAATTCAAAAAATTCAAAAAACTCAAAAATTCAAACCAAAATGCTAAAAATTCAAAAAATTCAAAAATTCAGAAAATTCCGAAAATTCTAAAAATTCAGAAATTCAGAAAATTCAAAAAATTCAAAAAAATTCAGAAAATTCAGAAAAATTCAGAAAATTCAGAAAATTCAAAAATTCAGAAAATTCAGAAAAATTCAAAATTCAGAAAAATTCAGAAAAAATTCAGAAAAATTCAGAAAATTCAGAAAAATTCAGAAAAAATTCAGAAAATTCAAAAATTCAAGAAAATTCAGAAAATTCAGAAAATTCAGAAAATTCAGAAAATTCAGAAAATTCAGAAAATTCAGAAAATTCAGAAAATTCAGAAAATTCAGAAAATTCAGAAATTCAAAAATTCAAAAACATTCAAAAAATCAAAAAATTCACAGTCAAAAATTCCAAATTAGTTCGATTTAGTATGCCTATAAAAATGTTTGAATTGTCAAATTAACAAAAAAAGCCTACTTCAGTGAATAAAATATTCAAAAAGCACAGTTAAATACAAAAAAAATTTAAAAAATCAAAATATTCAAAAACCGAGCTCTAGTCATCAGTGATTTGACCAGCAAATATATCGGTGACATTGTCCCGCATGACTCCATGGCTGGCTATTTCCCTGCTCATTTTGTTCAATCTCGATGGCTGCTTGAACTTGAATAAAAAAATTTTGCTTCACTTGAACAAAAGCATTCCGTGGCGAAGGGATAGCGTCTGAGCCGAACAATCTGAGGCGATCGAGTTCTCGATTCCGCCCTAAGGTAGCAATAATTGAACATAAAAAAAAAAGATTGTAATTATTCCAATGATGTCAGGGTGACTTTTCCTACTAGGTTATAGCTCAATTACGTGCGGGTGTAAGTCTAGCTTCGCTTTGACCTAAAGCCATGCGAAGAGTTTCGCTTTTTATCGCTTTAAAAAAATCCCGCAAAGCACAATTACATGACAAAGTTTTCAATGTTAAACGACAGACCAGCTTTCAGCAGGGACATACATACATAGGTAGAGAGGGGCGATCAAGGATGACCTTCCATGACAATTTTTGCTTTTTGACTTGAAATAGGTACTCGAGATCAGCTCATTTGATTTGTTTATTATGAAAATTCTTTCCCCGTGGAGAAAAACTAGCTTAATACTATTTGCATTGGTAATGATAATTCTGCAACCCAATGAAATAGTAATATTTATATGTCAAAGTATAAGATTGGATCAAGATAGTTGACCATTGCACATTGGACGATCTTGGTTGGGAGGAAGGCGTTAAAGCTTCTCAGTTCTAAGGAGATATGTATGGCAAACATGTCTCTAATTCAAAAGGATAGGAAGCCTAGTCTTTCACAGCAAATCTATAAGCGAGGCATAATTTGCCTCTAAAAGCCTCCTTCAGAGAAACTGTTCTTGGGATTCTTCATTTAACAATAAGGACCAATATACAATGGAAACGATGGAGTTTATATGTACATTAGGCTGTCCCGAAAAACATTTTTTTTGAGCTACAGATTCGCCTCCGGTGTCAAAACTTGCGTAATTTTTCACAATAACGAAACAGGTAAAAAAAAGTTCATTTCAATGTCATCTTGAGGGCTCTACCTCTCTTTGAAGTTTTCAATTTTTTCGTTTTTTTTTCCGTCTTTTTTTTATAACTCCCCAGAAGTCACCCCTACGTACATATAATGTATGACCGAATCCCATTATTTTTTTACCCCAAACATTTTTTTTGAACAAACCTGCCCCTATCTCCCGCTCCTTGAGGGGGTTCCCATACAAAAATATTTTTTAAATGAATTTTCCCCCCACCGTCCTAACTATGCCCAGGGTCCCCCTAGAGGGGTCAAATATATGACCGACCCCCATTAACTTTGTCCCCCTAACATTTTTTCCGACCATACTGACCTTCTATCTCCCCTCCTTAGGGGGGCACCCATACAAAATTACACTAATTTTATCACAATTTCACTCAAAATGGCCGTCACTGCAGTCAAACCCCTCCTAGGGGGGTGATATATATGACCGACCCCCATTATTTTTTTACCCCAAACATTTTCTTCAAACATACTTACCCTCTATCACCCCTCCTTAGGGGGGCACCCATACAAAATTACACTAATTTTATCACAATTTCATACAAAATGGCCATCACTACAGTCAAACCCTTCCTAGGGGGTGATTTATATGACCGACCCCCATTATTTTTTTACCCCAAACATTTTCTTCAAACATACTTACCCTCTATCACCCCTCCTTAGGGGGGCACCCATACAAAATTACACTAATTTTATCACAATTTCACTCAAAATGGCCGTCACTGCAGTCAAACCCCTCCTAGGGGGATGATATATATGACCGACCCCCATTATTTTTTTACCCCAAACATTTTCTTCAAATATGCTTACCCTCTATCACCCCTCCTTAGGGGGGCACCCATACAAAATTACATTAATTTGATCACAATTTCACACAAAATGACCGTCACTGCAGTCAAACCCCTCCTAGGGGGGTGATATATATGACCGACCCCCATTATTTTTTTACCCCAAACATTTTCTTCAAACATACCTATAAACAGCGGTTCGTTTGACTGTAAGGAAACATACAGTGGGCTCTCAACTCAAAATCCATTGGAGCAAATATTCGATGATAGCTTCTTGGCATGTATGTACGTGTCCACATAAATACATTGTTGCTTCAGTCAAAGTTCGACTTTATCGCCAGGCTTTCGGTTTCTACATTGGAACGTTTACACTTCATTCTGAAAGGTATGCTATCGACTTAAAATGCAGTACGGGTAAGATACATACATAGATTGTTAAGCTGCCAAACTGCAATCAAATATTTTCTCACGCTAAAACGGCGAACGACTTGCTGTGTGTTGAAACAATTTTTTATGGGGGTTCCTATATTGAGAATTTGTGCTTGTCAACAGCGACGATGAGCGCCATGTCGAGCTGTGCACCTGAAATGAATTGTAGTAAAATTTCAGTGAAGAGTTTCAACACTTTGTGGAAGCATTAGCAATGGCGACAAAGCTTTCAAATAGGTACATACTTAAGTTTTTCTTCTAAATTTACTTCAAATGTTGTTTTCTTATTGTTGCTCCATTAAAATGGTTTTGAAGGCACTTCCCAGTAGTCAGTGGAGCCACCACAACACTGGCGATTTAACTAGTCACTGGGTGTCGGGGACCGGTCCCTTTTCTATCCAAGACGCTGGCGAATTTAACATTGCGATCTCATTGTCGGGGACGGGTCGTCCTTTTATACGCCATCTTTAGCCAGTCATTTCGCTAGCGATTACAGATGGGGATTTTCTTTAGCCACGAAGGGGCAGCTATTTAACTAGAGAAGGGGAATCGATCATTTCATACGAACATATATTTGCTGAAGCGTGTAATTTTCTGCTCCTATAATTTTGTCCTTGCTACCTTGAATATATTATATTTTAAGGGGACCTTCTGGTCTAGAATTTTTTAAAAATCGATTTTTTTTTTCTTATATATTTCGGAAGAATAGACTTCTAAGAATATGCTGGCAAAGTTTCGTGAAGATATTGACAATATTTTCTTTGCTACAGCCTTTTTAGAAGGTGAAGAGAGCAGGCAGCGCGCTTGATCAAAGCAAGTTTGAACGCGTTTATCTCAAAACCACTTTTTTTGAAATGGCGTACATGGGAACAAAAAACCAGATAAGAGTAAATAGGCTGAGATGGGCGGTGCACATAATAAGAGCCACTGATGACTATCCCCCCAAGGAGAATACTATTGGGTAAATGCAGAGAAAACCGATCAAGAGGACGCCCCAAGCTACGATGGATTGATGGAATTGAACAAGATGCGCAAATCCTTGGTATTCGATCCTGGAGAACAAGCGCACGGGACCGGACAAGTTGGAGACTTAAGCTACAGCAGGCGAAGACCCGGCAAGGGTTGTAGAGCCACCTATGATGATGATATTCACAACATCAATGGCTATCGGGTGAGCTACAACCAAAATTTTATTTCAAGAACTTCATATTTTTTCATTAAAAAAATTGTCAAAAAAGGGCGTGTTAAATTAAAAAATGGGCCATTTTGTAAATTTTTTTTTTGGTTTTTTTTGTTGTTGTTGTAGCTCACCCGATAGCCGCATTCATTCTGATTAATAATACATTTTTTTTTTTTTTTTTCAGATAACCCGAACTAACGAAATCGTGTACGCTACGGAGGTACTTTTTCAAAAAGCGTCTTTTCGCCGCCATTTTTAAAATAGAAATAAAAACAAAAAAAATACAACAACATTTTTTTCGGATTGTCAATGAATAAAACAATAATCCTGCAAACTTAGAAACCCATTTTTTATTTGGCTTAATACCAAGAAAAAATCATGAAAATACCCTAAATTTTCGTGCTCTAGACCATGATACAAGAAAACAAGATAGCGCCACATGAGAGAGGAAACGTCACAAACTCAAAATCGCGATTCGTTGTTGTTGTTTCCCATGTTAAACCGGCTTATTACTTTTTTGAATAGCATGGGAAACAACAACAATTTCTCACTCAGTGACGTCACAAACTCAATTTTTGGCTCTCAGAGAGAGCCTTAAAATAGCGGTACTGAAGTGGCGCTATCTTGTTTTCTTGTATCATGCTCTAGACCAGTAGGTCCGCCTAAGCCAGCGTTGCCACTTTTGGCCTTTTCCTATCAAAGCAGGTAGGTATTTTTTTTCTTAGGTAGGTTGGTAGGTTTAATCGGATTTTGGTAGGATTGCGGAAATTTTTTCATTTTGATTAAAAACATTTGTAAACATATCTGTTATCGAAAAATACACATCGAATTTTGTCAACCCTACCTTGAACGATGTGGAAGAGCATGTTTCATATCCATCTATCTCTGTCTCTCATGTTGCTTATTTCCACAGAAATGTATAGAAATACCCTTAATTTTCGTGCTCTAGACCAGAAGGTCGTCTTAAACTGAGCTTTTTGATATGATAAACTATGTCGAAACGGAAAAAATAGTGTCATTTGCCGCTCCTTAGCGAACTATTCACTTAATTTCCCGAAAAGAAATGCTTGGAATTTATTGAACACGCCCTTCCCCACCCACTATGAATGCGTATGAATAATTTCCTTAATATTATTTTTGTCACGAATGAAAATTGAAATCATTTGATTTGAATATCAAACATTGTAGCGATTAAACGATCGTTTAACTTTTCTATTCTATTTATATTTATTTTCCAATTCATTGCACCCATCAATATGCCATATTTATGCTAATTAATAAATCAAATGGAATTACTCACCGATCGGATCAAAAAGTACTTTCGATTTTTTACCCCCTTCTTTGAACTCCCAGCAGCCAAGCCGAGTTGTTAATAAGGCGTTGCCGCTAATTGATTTACGTTCATTATTATAACAATCATGCTTAGTACTTCAATTCATTTTCATCAAGTTTCGAATTTTTTCTCGAGCGATCATATTTTATGATATTTACTATCGCACGCATCGCCAGTCAGTCCGAGTCTCAAACAAAAACTCAGTAAATAGATGACATGATACTGTAAATTCAATACAAAAACTACAATTCATTCGTTGAAAATCTCATTCATCTTTTTATTGAACGATGATGCCGCTTGAATGGCATTGTATTCATTTGAAGTCATTACGGTGGGCCTTAATGAAATTTAATCCAAGTCGAGAAGCTTCAATGAGCGATGCTTGAGATGATAATCTGAATGAAAATCGATCTCAATTTGAGGCGAACTTATGTATATTAACCCAAGAAAATATCCTTTAATTGTTTTCTAAAGGGTATAGCTCTATAAGCATAGTGGTTTGGTCAACGGAAGCCGATTTCAACAAATTTTTTATGTTTTGCTTTTTAGGACAATATATCTTATATATTTAGCGATCCTACTGAACCGATTTTTATACAAAAAAACGCCATTGGAAAGATATTTTTTTATAGATGATTTAACATTTTACAGATTCCAAATCGGTTGAAAACTAAGGCTACAATTCATGTATAAAGTTTTCCATAGTGTTGTTGTTGCATGCTCTTCAAATAGCAAGACTGTCGAAATTTACTTATGTGTGAGTGGCTCTTGTTGTTTTCGTTATTGGTTCCTTTGTACATCACGTGATATGCTCTTGCACTTATTTGACTTTTTTGAGCGAGGGAGAGTAAAATCAGTCATTTTTTTGTTTTTTTGTTTTTGCGTAAATTTCATTGCATTCGTGTAATATTTTGGGGATTATGGTTCATTGTGATATGCTCTTAGGAGAGGCAGCGAAAAATCAAAGACAATAGAATTGTTTTTTTGTTTTTGCGTAAATTCAATAAGAATTGGTGTAATGTTTTTGCAATATGTGGGAGAGTGGACTTTTTTAGTTGGCGTTTGTAATTTCAGTGCATCGGAACGTTTCTATTGAAAATAAATGAAGCCGAAAAGTTAATAAATGAAAACGACAAGTGCGCTTTGAATGCAGCTCCGCGCCAATTTGAACCTTTTAATTGTGGTTCAGTGAGTGTAATTTGTTGCTATTGTGGTGCTAAGCATTTTAAATCGGAAAAAACATGTTTTCACTTTATGTTGCCACAAAGGCAAAGATTCATTTGTCGCCTTTGAACTCAAAATTCCGGAACAAACATTCAAGAAAGTGAGTATTTTATTAAGAACATCAGTATTTTAGCAAGGACAGCTGTATGTTGCCGCCTGCAGAGTTCGCTCAATTTATGAATGGCGGATTTTTAAATCTGAAACTCCACACTAGGGTTATTTGCCTAATGACTCCAGAACTTTTACGAAAAATGTTGTAAATAACGAAATTTTTCTCTCTTAAAAATTTTATAAATTTAAAATGTCAAATGTCGACCGCAACTGGCACTCCTAGTTACATTTAATTTGCGTCGAATTTTGGCTCTCTATCTCCTATATATAGTTCCTGAATATCACTGAAAAAATTGGATTTTTCAGAGCAATTTAAAAAAAATTATATCTCAGGCATTCACAGAGATAGAGAGAAGACTTAAAAGCCCAAATTTAGAAAATTCCTCAAAAAATATTATAAAATTATGTCTAAGGCGATTTTTCTAAAATCAAGCTCCTGTGGAAGCATAGTTTTGTTGTTCCATCCAAAAATAATCACGAAAATTGATCAGTTTTCTAGATCTTTAAAATTTCCTTCAAAGAATATATTCCAAAGCTATCGAATCTCACACCACATTTTATCCAATGACTTAAAATAAAAATGCAACGATTTTTCCAAGCTCGCTTAATTATTCATTCGCACCTTGCGGTTTGACTGTAGAAAAACTAGCATGAATAATCCACAATTCAAGGAATATAGATGATCGCTTGTGTTGCAACTTTCTGATTACCATCTAAACATGCCATTAAAATTGACAACGATATTCAGCGATATTCGTGAAGAGACGTGCTGTCATGCTGTATTCTACACGGACTTCATAAGATACAATGAGTTCCTACTACAAACAGACATAAGTAAATCGAAAAAGCAATGATGAGATGTTTACGCTTTAATTAATTACAATAATTTAGGTCCTACAAATGCTATTTTATTAAAGCAAATAATTGAACAGAGTCCGACGCTTGTCTCGGTTGTTGGCAAGGCTCATGACCAACCTTAACCCGGTAGCGCCTACCGATGCCACATGGCATCACTTACAGACTTCGTTTTCTGTCATCGCCATATCTGAACGGTTCATATTTTATTTAATTTTTTATTTATATGTATGTATATATTTTATTTCAGGCGCTACCGGGTTAAATTTTAAGCAATATAAAAATGTTGGCAAAATTTTTATTTTGAGGAAATCGAAACTCTTTTAAAATCTCAATTAGTTAGAGCCGGAGAAGCATTCGATACCACTATCGATAGTTTCAAACTATTCGATTACGGAAACTATGGACTAGTGACACTATCGACTATCAAACCTATCGATTATTGAAAATATCGATTATTGAACCCATCAAATATTGAAACTATCGATTATTGAACCTATCGGTTATTTAGACGATCGATTATCGATTATTGAACTTATCGATTATCGAAACTATCGATCATTGCACCTAGAGAATGTTGAAAATATCAACTATCGAAACCATAGCGTATTGAAACTATCGATTATTTAGACCATCCAAACTATCGATTATTGAACGTATCGATTATTAAGACTATCGATTATTGAACCTTTTGATTATCGAACTATCGATAGCCCTCCACCTCTATCAAACCCATGCATCACGCCATTGAAAATCTTCGGATATTCTGCGAGTCTTATGTGTCCCATTTTACACACCAAATGAGAATTATAGGCGTCATCAGGACCGTAGAGAGAAATTTGGGGCCCGGTGGATTTTTTTCCGGGGTCCTCACAGAATTGTGCGACCAAGAAAATAAAAATATCCCCATGCCAATTGTGGGCCCCTTCATAAAGCCCGGGCCCGGGGGAAATCCCCCTTTTCTACCCCGCTCACTACGGGCCTGGGCGTCATGATAAATATGCTTATAATATGGTTACAAAATATGGAAAATTAAGTAACTTCTGGATTAACGAAAGTCCTTCAATGATGAGTTTGTATAATGCATATTTTTTTAAATTCTTCTGGGTTAAGAAACATCTTGGAAATCCGTCCACTGCCACGCCCACCTCCCATATCACGACACTTTGAAAAACTTTTATTTGTTTGCCTTGATACATTAAATGAGAACGAGACACGATTGCGATCCAAGATTGTGGCGAAAAATTTCAAGTATTTTTTACAATTGAGTCATTCTGAAAGCATACTTTTTGGAGCCGATCGTGCTTAGAGAAGACACGAACCAAAATTGTTGATTGACTTCATTTTTTCTAATCATTGCTTTCAATTTTTGTTTCCATTATTTCTCATTGATGTAGGTGCATTCTTCTCGGCTCGCTCTTGTAGGGAATAACTTTCTTATAAAGGTAGTTAGGAAGTATTAACCTTTATATCGTATATACTACATACGTAGGTTGAAGTTCTTATGTCGGGGAAAAAAGTTGAAGTTTCACTTTAAAATGCTTGCGATTTTTGGTCTTAATTACCAGTCGACTTGCTTCTGAACTGCTCAATATGAACGCTCTTGTTAATGTTGCAACATTCAATTTTGATCTCATGAGCTCAGAGCTTACAGATATCAGTTTGTTGCGAATCATCGCTGGGAAAACACTTATAAATATTTTAATCCAAACATTTGAAGTCCTAAGACGAAATACATTTCAAAGCAAGAGGCCCAGAAAGAGAGAACAGAATTCTAAATATTGATATTTAAAACTTGACTTTGACTTGGACTTTGAACACAAGGTCTTGGCATTGATTCAATGCTTGAACGTAACTTTACATTTTAGAGACTTGAGCTTAAAACTGGTGCCATAAAATGATCAGAATGCTGAAATTTTGTACGATTTTATTGCTGGTATGTTTCAATAGAAATAGTTAAATGCATCCTTTTTTTTCAATTAATATCAAAAAATAATTTATATTTCATCCTTACAAATAGACTTCAGTCTCTCATATCACCCTGGCAGATGAAAAATCAAGAATAAACTCTGAGCTGTCTAAATTCTTGGCCCAAGTTAATGGAAATCTAACGCAGCTTTACAACAAAGAACTTTTCGCGAATTGGCAGAATGAAATCAAAGGACCAAATGATCTGGTGGCTCTTCTTCAATCTGAGATAGCTGCGATGCAGATAGGAAAATACATGAAAAGTATCCAATCGAGAGTACACGAATTCAAGAGACTTAAAAAAGACGACGACGAGCTGAGACGACAGCTGATGCAAATACCAGACATTGGATATGAAATCTTAGATGATCAGGATTTAGAAGAAATGTATGAAATAATAACAAATATGAGCGATATTTATAGGAATGTAAAGCTGTGTGAATTCGAAAATCGAAATCAATGCAATTTAACCCTAATTCCTGACGTACAGCAACGAATCCATCATAGCAATAAAATCGAGGAAATTAACTACTATTGGCTAGAATGGCGTCAGAGAACGGGCCTTCTGGCAAGTGGAAATTTCGAAAAGCTCGTGAAACTCTATAGAAAAACAGCTAAACTACACGGTAAGTTCCTAATAGGGCATTTACATATACGTTTTAGCGCTACTCGTTTAAGCTAAAACGACCAAGTCAAAACGGGGTGTTTACATATGCGCATGTGGTTTTGTCATTTTGTGGTTATCTTTTGTTTGCTCAACACGTGAAATATGAGTGAATATTGTAATTAAGAAAAGAAGCGTTTATTGAAATTGCGTTCGTTGTCTACATTGGTTGTGGAAACAACCTCACAATTTTTAAATTAGAAATTTCAATGACGATATGTTTTGCATTTTTATAGTGATGACACTCGGATTTCGATATTTTTTATCAGTTATAAGCAGGATTTATCTTGTTTAGCACTTGTTTTAAATTAAAACAGGAAAGTTTCTCGTTTTAGTTTTGTATGATAAAACGGGAAAAATCTAAGTTGTTTTAGAGCTAAAACGGGCAAAGTTGCTAAAACGCGAATAAAACGGCATATGTAAACGGCCTACAAAAGAGTCACCACACTAAATTTTAAAAAATTCTATTGAAAACTTTTTCAGGATATTCGAAGCCTTCAGATTTTTGGTTTCGGAATTCAGGAGAAACCACCAGCGAAGAAATTATGAAAATGATTAACAAATTCGTGAATTCTTTGCATCCACTATTCGAAAAATTTCATGCCTACATCCGTCAAACGCTGAGAAATTCATATAGCCTTCAAAAGGTACCTTTGGATAGAGCTTATCCACAGAATCTAGCAGAAATATATATCGGCGAAGCATTCCGAGAAATTCAATCAGGGCAAAGTTTGAAAGAACTACCCTACCCACATGTGGGCGTCCCCAACATAACTCGGGGTCTGATAGAGAGACGTGTTTTAGATATGCAAACAATGTATTGGAACGTTACACAATTCTATAGATCTCTCGGCATGGATTCCCTCCCAAGGTATGCATTTCGTTTCTTATCCTATCTTCTATAACCTTTAACATCTATTTTTTGACAGTAACTTTTGGCTGGAGAATGCGTCTCCCAAGGCGAAATCCTGATTATGTCCACGCTAGTTGTTGGCACAAGGCCTGGAGTTTTTATGGTCTTAAACAACAGAAATTATCCTATTGTCCAATCGTTGATGAAGAGCGTTTCTTTAGCATGTTTTCAGCTCTTTCCGATATCTATTACTATCGTGCGTATGAAGATAAGCCCGTTTTGTTTCAAGGAGATCCAATTCCGAACTTCAGTGATGCACTGGGGAAGGTCTTCAGACTTTCAGCAACTTCACCAAGTTATTTGGAGAAACTAGAACTGATTGATCGGGGGGCTTTCACCAAATGGGAGGCTCGTATCAATCGATTGTATTTGCAAGTTAGTAGCTTTGTTTGGTTTTTCCAATATGATCTTCCAGCTCTCTCTCATTTCTGTTCGCAAAAGGGTCTTCGTACAGTGTTCTTAATCCCTGTTTTCTATATACTCGATCGTTACCGGACAGACGTTCTCGATGATAAAATCAAGTCTACGGATAATTGTGTTTTCTGGGAACTCGTTCAACAATATACTGGAGCAGTACCGCCTTTTCAGAGGTCTAATAAAGACTTTGATCCGCCTGCAAAACTTCTAATCGCAGTTGATGATCAGTATACCAGGTGAGTTGATTTGAGTTAATTGCAAAGAGAAATATTTCTTCAGCTTTTGGATTATGTCTATACCACAGCCAAATCATGAGTATCGTCTTGCAATATCAAATATTCAAACGGTTCTGTGAACTTAGTGGTCAATATGAAGAAGGTAATCCAAGTCTTCCTCTGGATCTTTGCGACCTTTCTGATCAGCGAAAATTGGGACCTCGTGTGAAGTAAGTTTCAATTCAGATCTTTTTTTTAGTTTGGTGACCGTTAACGAATCACTTTCAGTCGAGCAATGTCCTTGGGCTCCTCAAAATCCTATAAAGATGTTTTACAGGCCCTAATAGATGAGAGTGAACTTAAAATCGATGGTCTTTTGGAATACTTTAGACCCCTGGGAGAATGGCTTTTACTAGAAAATAAACGCAGAGACTCAGAGCTTGGTTGGACTCCAACTGCAGGTAAATCAAAGTACTTTAGCATGAGGAAATTATTGACTTGATGCTTATTTTTTTGTAGTGTGTATTTCGGAGCAAGAAAAAAATTAAACAATGATATGGGGTAGGTCAGCCACGATTCCTCCGTCATAGTTTTTATTGCTGTAACTCCAGTTGATGTCTATTATTTTTGATATTTTTATTATGAACCATCGTTAGAGCGGCATTCTGTAAAAGTGTAAAAGCAATTCGAAAATATATTCCACAAAATTCTATACGAAAGAACTTACTGTCCGAGGCAGTCCAACCGATATGGACATTATTCCGTTTGTTTTCCTCCTCCAGCCAAACTCGCAATGGCTCAAAATATTCAGCGATGGCCTTGCCAGACATTATCCGTTCTCCGTTGAATGCTTCTAATGCATCCGGCCATGGTTTTGAGGCACCCATTGAGAGCATATTACTGCAAAAGAAATATTTTATTGAATCTAGATTCCTCTATGAAGTGGGACAGTGGGAAACCTACTGTAGTGCATTGCCCGGCTTCGATGCTTCCATAGATATCACAGTTGTCCAATGGCAATTCAGGATTTTTCGGATCATACTGACCGGCTTTTATACACGCCGACTTATAGAACTGGAACTGAATGATGAACGAGACGAGATACCTGTACGGGGATGATGGGAAATCTTATATCAGACCTGGACGCATTTCAGATGGTGGATTATGTCTACGAACCTCAAATATTCAACATCGGCCGAGATGTGGTATTTGGCTGGCGCATCAAAATCTTTCTCCGTCCGAACGACTGGCGGCTCGATTCCGGAGTACTCTTCGCGCAGCTTCCAGAATGCACAATTCCAGTTCTTCTTGTCGACTTCTCCGCGGAAGATCTTCCATCGATATAAGTCCAGAGTATAAGCGAAGGGTAAGAAAACAATTTTATCCATAGCCTAACACAGCAATGAAAAAATGAATGATAATCGAAGGGTGGATGATATCCACACAAGGGCAGAGACTTACGATCGTGAATAGATTATTTAATCTCGCTTCGTTATCTGACTTGTAGTCTTTGAGGAGACCAACTCGCTGCAAATGCTTCGGAGTCGAAACAGAAAGCGCAAGGACATCACCAACGGCCTCATGGAATCCAGGATTCGCTCCCGTACGATACACGAACGGTTGATGCTGATATTGCAAATAATACTGTATGTGGCCCAATTCGTGATGAACCGTGATGAACTGTTGTTGTGTAACACGTGTGCATTGCTTGATTCGAACATCATCGTTCAAAAAGAAATCCCAAGCACTTGCATGACAAATGAGATCCCGACCATCGTTCGGCTTTTCGATGATACTCTTCTCCCAGAAAGATCTACGGAACAAGTTTACGATTTTTGAGGAAAATTTTTCATTTTCTCCAAAATTGCGACAATTGATGGCTACGGACGCGACATAATGGTAACGGATGCGACATTGTTTCTCTATATTATGGTTACGGATGCGACATTGTTTCTCTATATTATGGTTACGGATGCGACATTGTTTCTCTATATTATGGTTACGGACGCGACATTTTTTATTTATAATGGTTACGGACGCGATATTTTCTCTTTATTATGGTTACGGACGCGACATAATGGTTACAGGCGCGACATTTTTCTCTCTATAATGGTTACGGACGCGACATAATGGTTACGGACGCGACAATTTTCTCTCTATAATTGTTACGGACGCGACAATTTTCTCTTTATAATGGTTACGGACGCGACATAATGGTTTCGGACGCGACATTTTCCTCTTTACAATGGTTACGGACGTGACATTTTTGTCTTTATAATAGTTACGGACGCGACATAATGACTCCGGACGCGACATTTTCTCTTTGTAATGGTTACGGACGTGACATATTGACTACGGACGCGACATAATAGCTACGGACGCGACAAAAATCTACTAACTGCTAGTTAGATTAAAAAAATTAAGTCTGGCAGCGCCACGTAATAGCTGTAAGTGAGTTTGTATACATTTCTCATACAAACTTCAAATGGTTATAACTTCTAAACTAGATCTAGCGACTCCCAAAAATCTGATTGCAGATTTGAAACCAGGGTTCCATTCTTCGTCTATGTACCAAATATCCCAGAAATGCCCGTAACGTAAACTTAAGCCGATCTGGCTACATATAACGGTTTCTTCGTGAGTATGAGCTCCGGGCACTTTTTTTAAAAAAAAAGATACTGTCAGACTTACTGTGGCAATTTGACAAGCCCCATTGAAGTAAAGAAATCATCGCCCATTTCAAACATCTTCTTGGGTGTATATCCTTGTTTCACCATTTCATCGGAAACATCGACAACAGGCTTACCAGGAAACGGTGAGACGATGTCTGCGATATCCGACCATTGTTGTGCCCACATGTTGCCCAATAGGTGCATTGGAATCGGTCCCTTTTCGGAGACAATATCATTTCCATAATGCTGACGCAAACGGTGACGGACGTATCCATGCATTTGTTCATACAAAGGACGAAGCTCATTGAATATTTCCTCTAACTGCTTTTCAAATGAATCATCCTCGTACTCGGCGAGCCACATCTCGGCGCCAGAGGTGTAGTCTGAGCAGAGGAACGAAAATCATAAAAAAAAAAAAATCGAGTTTATACACTAAACCTACTATTCAATTTGGCTGCCTTCCTGTTCAGTTCGACGTATTTCTCAAAAGGTTCGCGGACTGCTGTCCCTGCTTTCTCATAGAATTGCGTCCAGTAGTATTTCAATTCCTCAGGATCGCGACTTTTAGAAAAAACCTCATCGATCTCGGGCTCCAATGAAAGATCGCATTTCTTAAAGTCTTTGTAATCGCAGACACGAACCTTCGCGTAATTCGAACTCATCGTGGACATCACTTCCAAGTAGTCATTATACTCGGTTTCGGGTAATGCGGCGTATCCCAACTTGGAAAGCTTTTTGAATTGACGCCGCAGATCTTCCGACTCAAAATTACGCCAGTTAAACTTTTCAATGTCCTTGGAAACTTCTTTCATGAATTTCGCATACTCGGCAGAAACGTCATTTTTGAGGCGATCATTCTCATCGGTTATGTCCGATTCATAGTTCCACGAAGCAACCGTTTGTAGATTTGTACGTTTCGCTATTTCGAAATTGAGATTTCGCATATATTCCGCTGCAGAGATTTCCTCTTTGACAACTGCTCCACAGACCTACAATCGAATTGTGATCAATTAATCGAATAATTTATGACCATTGACCACCAACCTACCGTCAGTATTGCCAGTAAAAAGCTGACCACGTAAAATTCCCTCATTTTATTTTGCTCTCTGTGAATTGAAAAATATATAAATAAAATATGGAAATAGAAGAAAATATAGATGGACCCGTTTTTTTTTTCTTTTATAATTTCAATATCAAATAAATATTTCAAAAAAGTTTCTCGAATGCTTTGCTCGGCGAAGAAAAGTAAATGTCAATTCTTTGTAATAAAATTTAGGGGTATTCACAAAGGCGTGTTAAAAACGTTAAAAACTTCTTAAAATATTTTAAAACTTTTTTTGTAGCTTGCACAATTTTTTAAGCAGATAAAATTTTCCGATTTTCCGACTTTACTATTTTCCGACGCCTTCGTGAATACCCCTATTGAATGGGATTTTTGTTTTTAATTGAGTACCTTTGATTTCTGCACTTCGCCGAGCTTTTATAGCACAGGATTCCAGGTGTATTTAAAAAGGTGAAAGCAGTTCTACAAACAAGTACAACTCGACAAAAACAACAGGGAGGTTTTTGTTGTCCCGAGTACGTCCAAATGTCAAATATGTTGTTGTGAATACAGAAATTTCAATATCAAATAATGAATACAAAATCAAATTTGTAAACAAAAAACATATGTGACAATTAAATCGGAGTTTTAAAAATAAAATCAACAATAAAAAGTGGAAAATAATAAAATAATAAGAAGACATCTGTGCTACTTCTAGCACCTTATTAAATACACCTTGCCTTGGGTGATAGCAGTTCTACAACAAGAAAAACAAATTCAAAACAAACACATTGCTTTGTTGTTGCAAAGAAACTAAAAAGTCAAAAATTTTCATATAGTTTGACAGTTTAGTTTCAGAAAGAAGAAGACAAACTTGATAATGACACCACCTTATTAAATACGCCCTGACAGGATCCCAGTGTTCAATCCTGCAGGTATCTTTTTTTTATATAAAATTAATTTCAAATGAATCTTGAGAAAGTTGAAGTGGATCAATGAGAGGTTGCCTTTTAAAAATTAGCCGCAATTACCTGTAATTAATTGAAGAGTAATTAATTCGCTAGTATAAATTGCGGCTACGTTTATGTTTTTTTTTTTAGTCAATTTTACGTCATTTGAAAGGATATGATGTAACGAATTGAAAAAAAAAAACCTGACTACTACTTTTGGTAAAGGCGGGCAATATTTTTGTTATGTTACCTTTTACGAATTTTGAAATGTTGCGAAAGGGTCATGTAGTGGCCGCAGAGACGATGTTTTACAGTAGCTCAAATTGTAAGCAAAGCTTTAAGTGCAAAAATATGCTGACGAAGTATCAAACGCATTTACCGTTTTAATGCTCCTTTTCAACGGCTCGTTTCTGTGACCACCGCACTTAGCATTTTGTTTAAAGAATAATATGTAAACAGTAGAAGTAAGTGCTACGTGTCGAAGACAATTTCCTCTCTTTAATGAAGTAAACTTTAAGTCTTCAAAATATGTGAAATAAAGAGTGACTTCAGTTGCCGTCTAAACACAGCTCAATCCGGTTGTTTCTTTTATTCAGCCTTACATAAATGGAGTCCTTTTCGAACTTATCACAATCAAAATAAAAACAAAACAGCACGCCTTTTTGGTATTCAGATTTTAATGTCCTAATTATGCCTAAAAAAATTTAAGATTAAATTAATAATCTTATACATATATTAATACGCCAACACAAATCTTTTCCGCGTTCGTTTTACGATCCTACTGAACCGATTTTTATACAAAAGAACGCCATTGGAAAGATATATTTTTATAGATGATTTAACATTTTACAGATTCCAAATCGGTTGAAAACTAAGGCTACAATTCATGTATAAAGTTTTCCATAGTGTTGTTGTTGCATGCTCTTCAAATAGCAAGACTGCCAAAATGCACTTACATATGTGTGAGTGGCTCCTGTTGTTTTCGTTATTGGTTCTTTGTACATCACGTGATATGCTCTTGCACCTTTATGACTTTTTTGAGCGAGGGAGAGTAAAATCAGTCATTTTTTTGTTTGTATTTTTTTTGTTTTGTTTTTTTTTTGTTTTTGCGTAAATTCATTGCATTCGTGTAATATTTTGGGGATTATGGTTCATTGTGATATGCTCTTGAGAGAGGCAGCGAAAAATCAAAGACAATAGAATTGTTTTTTTGTTTTTGCGTAAATTCAATAAGCATTGGTGTAATGTTTTTTGCAATATGTGGGAGAGTGAACTTTTTAGTTGGCGTTTGTAGTTTCAGTGCATCGGAACGTTTCTATTGAAAGTAAATGAAGCCGAAAAGTTAATAAATGAAAACGATAAGTGCGCTTTGAATGCAGCTCCGCGCCAATTTGAACCTTTTAATTGTGGTTCAGTGAGTGTAATTTGTTGATATTGTCGTGCTAAGCATTTTAAATCGGAAAAACCATGTTTTCACTTTATGTTGCCACAAAGGCAAAGTTCATTTGTCGCCTTTAACTCAAAATTCCGGAACAATCATTCAAGAAAGTGAGTATTTTTTTAAGAACATCAGTATTTTAGCAAGGACAGCTGGTATGTTGCCGCCTGCAGAGTTCGCTCAATTTATGAATGGCCGATTTTGAAATCTGAAACTCCACACTAGGGTTATTTGCCTAATGATTTCAGAAATTTTACGAAAAATGTTGTGAATATTTCTTTTTAATAATATAAATTTTGTTCTGTTGAATTAAGTTTTTTTAAAAATAATTTTGAGGTTTTTATACGTATAAATACGTTATTGACTGACTGTAAGTCAGCCGAACGAAGTTATTTTATTGATGAAATTGATAGAGAGGATCCAGACCAATAAAAAGTTGGTCAATAAGTGGATTCGATTTGGGAGTTTAAGGGTTAAAACTCCTTTTCGAACGTTTGTTAAAATGGCTTATATTGAAAACTATTTTACGCTCAAACCCAACGTTTTGTAAGTAGACCTCGAGGGAAGGTTTTAAAGTTTATTGTATGAGTTTCCTTTAAAAAAAAATATAAATCGTCCTTCACGGTTTCACCGAACATTACGCCCACAAAATCGAAATTTGGTAAATTTTTCGAAAATTTTCGGAGTTTTGCAGTCAGTTTTGATAAGAAACAGACTAAGGCATCAATAATATTGATTTAAGTTCTCTGTAAATGATGTTCATTCAACTTTATTTGGTGGTACATAAGGGAAACGGTTTTAAACGGTTTGATGGGAGTCAATTGACAGCCATGGACTTATTGACCCGCCCTAATAATTTAATATCCTTTTCGACGAGTTCAAAATAAAGCAAACAGACCTTTAGATCCCAAGCTTAACACAATAGAACCTTATGAGTCGCAGTACGCAGTACAGTAGATTCCAAGTTGATGTCAAAGAATTGTTTCTCAATTTTAATTATTTGAGCTTTTCCATTTTTGGCCAGAAGTACTTTTGATCGTACAGAAGTTAAGATATCTTATCAATAAATTGTCGAAACAGAAATGCCTGGTAATTTACAAGTACCTACTTAAGAGATAATCTCAATAGGCTTCAATAAATTGTGCAAAATAAATAGTTCTTGGTTTTATGAGTTTCACCAGTAGGCTGGCAGTTTACTCTTTGGGGGTCGAGTTTTCCCCACTGCAAGTCCAAAGCCACAATCCGATCAAAATACCTGATTAAGTTCGCCAGGAATCAAGCCTATGTTTTATTTTTTTTTTGACAATTATTATTCAATGCAGATGAGGACTTAGACCATTTTCCACTCTGTCTCAAAGAGGTACAACTTTTTTGCCCCATCGAAATTTTATGAATGTTTTTATCTTCATCAGGTTCATTCATAACAAAAAGAGGTTCTTCTGTAATAGAAACTATGCCCTTCTTACATTTTTTTTCTTCAGATCCTTTCTGCAATTGTTCTTTCACGAGAAACACTGTACTCGAATATTTTCACCACATTAACCGAATCGACTTTGCAGCCGTCTTAATCCAAACTGAACGTTCACGTTCTCAAAACTAAGAAATGCCAAGTCTAAATTTATCTTAAATACCTCAAAAAGCAATGCCACCGGTCATTACGGACCGGTTATCGCACGAAAGAGAGAAAATATTCTCTTCAACGCACAGCACTTTATTTGTCTTGGTATTTCGATAAGCAAAACCATCAAGAGTTTAATATACCGTCAAGAACTGGCAATAAGTGCGCTTAGCCTTAGCCACGTCGGACTCGCTCAGGAAGCGGTTGTAAAGGCATTTGTATTTTTAAACCAAACAATATGGGAAAGCTTCTCTGAAATGTGGGAATTATGAGTGAGCGTTAAGATCCATTATGACCCGAAGCGTGGGCGAAAGAACGAACGAAATAGACTTGAATAATTAAAGATTTAGCACAGTAGCGTGTCCAGAGAAAGAGTGCTTTGATAGTGCTTATATTTTCCACATTATAAGACATTAACCCCAAAAAAATTTTGGAGGGCTTGTGGCAGTTTAGAGAGATATAGACCAAAAACCAAAAAAATCCGAAAAAATCATGGCGTCCGATTTGGATGTAACTTTGTATATATAATAAGTGAAAAATTCTAAGAATTCAAAATTTTTTCAAGAAACCGATTACAACTAGTCTAGATAGGGTCTAGTTCCAAACTGGTCCAAAAAGGAGCAGTGTTTTGAAAAAAATTTTAGTGTTAAAATTCTTAGATTTTTTCACTTATTCTATATATAAAATTTCATCCAAATCGGACGCCATGAATTTTTCGGATTTTTTTGGTTTTTGGTCCATAACTCTCTAAACTTCCTCTAGCTCCCCCCCCAAATTTTTTTTGGGTTAATGTCTTATAACTGTTCAATATACCACTGTGGAAAATATAAGCACGACACGCCACTGATTTAGCAAGGACGTATTTGAAGGGTGCCGATGGGGTGATGGACCGATGGGGTGATGGACCCATGGGGTGATGTACCGATGAGGTGATGGACCGATGGGGTGATGGACCGATAGGGTGATGGACCGATGGGGTGATGGACCGATGGGGTGATGGACCGATAGGGTGATGGACCGATGAGGTGATGGACCGATGGGGTGATGTACCGATGAGGTGATGGACCGATGAGGTGATGGACCGATGAGGTGATGGACCGATGGGGTGTTTAAGCCAAAATTAGCTTGAATATCAAGCCATAATTTTAAATCTATTAAGATTAATTTTGAACAAATAAAATTAGGTCCTCCTTCGTCATAGCCTGGATACCGTCCTTGGGATTGAATGATCATTTTCAAAACACATTGCATAATGCTTTAGTACACGGAATTTTATTTCCAAAAACTGGTTATTCGTGACAAGGATTTGAAGGAAAAATGTTTATAACTATGTAACAGTGTGCTTGTTTAACATTATCAACTTCCTCGCTGTGCCCCTGGCGACTTCAGTTTTCCCCGCTGACACATTCTGCAAAACAAATATTCTTGTGTGCTGAATTCATTAAAAAAATTTTATGTTTTGCTTACTGTCCGAGGCAGTCCAACCGATATGGACATTATTCCGTTTGTTTTCCTCCTCCAGCCAAACTCGCAATGGCTCAAAATATTCAGCGATGGCCTTGCCAGACATTATCCGTTCTCCGTTGAATGCCTCTAATGCATCCGGCCATGGTTTTGAGGCACCCATTGAGAGCATATTACTGGAAAAGAAATATTTTATTGAACCTAGATTCCTCTATGAAGTGGGACAGTGGGAAACCTACTGTAGAGCTTTTCCCGCTTCGATACTTCCATAGATATCGCAGTTGTCCAATGGCAATTCAGGATTTTTCGGTTCATACTGACCGACTTTTATACACGCCGACTTATGGAACTGGAACTGAATGATGAACGAGACGAGATACCTGTACGGGAGTGATGCGAAATCTTATATCAGACCTGGGCCCCTATTATCGTTTGCGTTGCGTTCGAAAATGCGTTGCGTAAATAATTCGGTATTATAGAACTCGTTCGAACAGAAGCAATGTTGCATACTATGTTTTCAGTGGGTAATACTTACATTTACTTTCAAACAATTGTCAAAGAATTGCATTTTGATCGAATCGGGAAAGTGTTAAGTTGTGTGTTTAGTTTTGAAGTCTAAAAATTCATATAAATAAAGAGTGCAAAAATGGACTCCGCGGCATTATGGTTGGATGGACGTTCGGGAAGGAGCGAATCTAACGAAAGACGAAATCGGCGAAATAATTCGAACATTATGAGTCTTAGTGAAGAAAGGTAAATATGTGCTGAAAGATTAATATATTTTTCTTTTAGCTACGTTAAAAATTTTGCGGCTTTCCAAAGAGGCGTGCACATATGTATTAAGCGAAATTCAAAGCGAGCTTAGAAATCCCATTCGTTCCTTTGCGATTACAGCCGAAAGGAAGCTAACAACGACGCTGAAATCCCATTCGTTCCTTTGCGATTACAGCCGAAAGGAAGCTAGCAACGACGCTGAAATTTTTGGGATAAGGTGGCTACCAACATCAAATTGGGCAAGATTTTCAATTCAGGATTAGCTCAACCTACCGTCTCTATGTGCCTGAAAGAAGTTTGTGCAGCCACCATACATAAGTTAAGGAAGCTTTAAGACTTAAGAACACCATAAGTGTCAAGCGGTTTAACAGTCAATTTTTATCCAAAACTCACGAAAATTGTTTTCGGCAGGCAACATTTGAAAAAGCCAGGTTTTGACAGGTAGAAACGCGAACCGTAATTACCTGCATACGCAAATCGCGAAAGGGAAAAAATGAATTGCGTTTCCCGCGAGCACATTGTTGCACATTTCGCGACCTATAATACCGAATGTTCGATTGTGTTCAAACATGTTGCGTTTACGCAAACCATAATAGGGGCCCTGGACGCATTTCAGATGGTGGTGGATTATGTCTACGAACCTCAAATATTCAACATTGGCCGAGATGTGGTATTTGGCTGGCGCATCAAAATCTTTCTCTGTCCGAACGACTGGCGGCTCGATTCCGGAATACTCTTCGCGCAGCTTCCAGAATGCACAATTCCAGTTCTTCTTGTCGACTTCTCCGCGGAAGATCTTCCATCGATATAAGTCCAGAGTATAAGCGAAGGGTAAGAAAACAATTTTATCCATAGCCTAACACAGCAATGAAAAAATGAATGATAATCGAAGGGTGTGTGATATCCACACAAGGGTAGAGGACTTACGATCAGGAACAGATTATTCAATCTGGCTTCGTTATCTGACTTGTAGTCCTTGAGGAGACCAACGCGCTGCAAATGCTTCGGAGTTGAAACAGAAAGTGAAATAACATCACCAACGGCCTCATGGAATCCAGGATTCGGTCCTGTACGATACAAGAGTGGCTGATGCTGATATTGCAAATAGTACTGTATATGTCCCATCTCATGATGAACCACAAAGAGTTGGTCTTGTGTGACACGTGTGCATTGCTTGATTCGAACATCATCCTTCAGAAAAAAGTCCCAAGCACTGGCATGACAAATAAGATCCCGACCATCGTTGGGCTTTTCGATGATACTCTTCTCCCAGAATGATCTAGAAATGGTGACGAAATGATTTCAGATATCTCCTTTCTTCAGAACAAATTTTAATGCTCACTTTGGCATCTTTATAAGCCCCATGGAAGTAAAGAAATCATCTCCCATTTCAAACATCTTCTTGGGTGTATATCCTTGTTTCACCATTTCATCGGTAACATCGACAACAGGCTTACCAGGAAATGGTGAGACGATGTCTGCGATATTCGTCCATTTTTGTGCCCACATGTTGCCCAATGGATGGGATTTTTGTTTTTAAATGAGTACCTTTGATTTCTGCACCTCGCCGAGCTTTTATAGCACAGGATCCCAGGTGTATTTAATAAGGTGAAAGCAGTTCTACAAACAAGTACAACTCGACAAAAACAACAGGGAGGTTTTTGTTGTGTCGAGTACGTCCAAATGTCAAATATGTTGTTGTGAATACAGAAATTTCAATATCAAATAATGAATACAAAAACAAATTTGTAAACAAAAAACATATGTGACATTTAAATCGGAGTTTTAAAAATAAAATCAACAATAAAAAGTGGAAAATAATAAAATAATATGAAGACATCTGGACTACTGCTAGCATCGTTAGAGCGGCATTCTATAAAAGTGTAAAGCAATTCGAAAATATATTCCACAAAATTCTATACAAAAGAACTTACTGTCCGAGGCAGTCCAACCGATATGGACATTATTCCGTTTGTTTTCCTCCTCCAGCCAAACTCGCAATGGCTCAAAATATTCAGCGATGGCCTTGCCAGACATTATCCGTTCTCCGTTGAATGCTTCTAGTGCATCCGGCCATGGTTTTGAGGCACCCATTGATAGCATATTACTGGAAAAGAAATATATTATTGAACCTAGATTCCTCTATGAATTGGAACAGTGGGAAACCTACTGTAGAGCATTTCCGGCTTCGATGCTTCCATAGATATCGCAGTTGTCCAATGGCAATTCAGGATTTTTCGGATCATACTGACCGGCTTTTATACACGCCGACTTATAGAACTGGAACTGAATGATGAACGAGACGAGATACCTGTACGGGGGCGATGCGAAATCTTATATCAGACCTGGACGCATTTCAGATGGTGGATTATATCTACGAACCTCAAATATTCAACATCAGCCGAGATGTGGTATTTGGCTGGCGCATCAAAATCTTTCTCTGTCCGAACGACTGGCGGCTCGATTCCGGAGTACTCTTCGCGCAGCTTCCAGAATGCACAATTCCAGTTCTTCTTGTCGACTTCTCCGCGGAAGATCTTCCATCGATATAAGTCCAGAGTGTAAGCGAAGGGTAAGAAAACAACTTTATCCATAGCCTACAACAGCAATGATAAAATGATTGATAGTCTACGGGTGGATGATATCACACACAAGGGGCAGAGACTTACGATCGTGAACAGATTATTCAATCTGGCTTCGTGATCTGACTTGTAGTCTTTGAGGAGACCAACTCGCTGCAAATGCTTCGGAGTCGAAACAGAAAGCGCAAGGACATCACCAACGGCCTCATGGAATCCAGGATTCGCTCCTGTACGATACACGAACGGTTGATGCTGATATTGCAAATAATACTGTATGTGACCCAATTCGTGATGAACCACAAAGAGTTGTTCTTGTGTGACACGTGTGCATTGCTTGATTCGAACATCATCGTTCAAAAAGAAATCCCAAGCACTTGCATGACAAATGAGATCCCGACCATCGTTCGGCTTTTCGATGATACTCTTCTCCCAGAAAGATCTACGGAACAAGTTTACGATTTTTGAGGAAAATTTTTCATTTTCTACAAAATTGCGACAATTGATGGCTACGGACGCGACATAATGGTTACGGACGCGACATTTTTTCTCTTTATAATGGTTACGGACGCGACATTATGACTACGGACGCGACATAGTGGTTACGGACGCGACATTTCTCTCTCTATAATGGTTACGGACGCGACATTTTTTCTCTTTATAATGGTTACGGACGCGACATAATGGTTACGGACGCGACAATTTTCTGTCTATAATGGTAACGGACGCGACATTTTCTCTTTATAATGGTTACGGACGCGACATAATGACTACGGAAGCGACACTTTTCTCTCTATAATGGTTACGGACGCGACATAATGACTACGGACGCGACATAATAGCTACGGACGCGACATTTTTCCTGGTTTTCATTATCTGTAAAACAAACAGCTCAAAAATCTACTAATTGCTAGTTAGATTAAAAAATATTAAATCTGGCAGCGCCACTTAATAGCTGTAAGTGAGTTTGTACACATTTCTCATACAAACTTCAAATGGTTATAACTTCTAAACTAGATCTAGCGACCCCCAAATTCTGTTTGCAGATTTGAAGTTAGAAGGCTATTCTTTGTCTATGTACCAAATATGAGCGAAATCCCAGAAACGCCCGTAAAATAAACTTAAGCTAGAGTCTACATATAACGGTTTCTTCGTGAGTAAGAGCTCCGGGCACTTTTTAAAAGAAAAAAGATACTGTCAGACTTACTGTGGCAATCTGACAAGTCCCATTGAGGTAAAGAAATCATCGCCCATTTCAAACATCTTCTTGGGTGTATATCCTTGCTTCACCATTTCATCGGAAACATCGACAACAGGCTTATCAGGAAATGGTGAGACGATGTCTGCGATATCCGACCATTGTTGTGCCCACATGTTGCCCAATAGGTGCATTGGAATCGGACCCTTTTCGGAGACAATATCATTTCCATAATGCTGACGCAAACGGTGACGGACGTAGCCATGCATTTGTTCATACAAAGGACGAAGCTCATTGAATATTTCCTCCAACTGCTTTTCAAATGAATCATCCTCGTACTCGGCGAGCCACATCTCAGCGCCAGAGGTGTAGTCTGAGCAGAGGAACGAAAATCATAAAAAAATAGAATCGAATTGTATACACGAAACCTACTATTCAATTTGGCTGCCTTCCTGTTCAGTTCGACGTATTTCTCAAAAGGTTCGCGCACTGCTGTCCCTGCTTTCTCATAGAATTGCGTCCAGTAGTATTTCAATTCCTCAGGATCGCGACTTTTAGAAAAAACCTCATCGATCTCGGGCTCCAATGAAAGATCGCATTTCTTAAAGTCTTTGTAATCGCAGACACGAACCTTCGCGTAATTCGAACTCATCGTGGACATCACTTCCAAGTAGTCATTATACTCGGCTTCGGGTAGTGCGGCGTATCCCAACATGGAAAGCTTTTTGAATTGACGACGAAGATCTTCCGACTCAAAATTACGCCAGTTAAACTTTTCAATGTCCTTGGAAACTTCTTTCATGAATTTCGCATACTCGGCAGAAACGTCATTTTTGAGGCGATCATTCTCATCGGTTATGTCCGATTCATAGTTCCACGAAGCAACCGTTTGTAGATTTGTACGCTTCGCTATTTCATAATTGAGATTTCGCATATATTCCGCCGCAGAGATTTCCTCTTTGACAACTGCTCCACAGACCTACAATCGAATTGTGATCAATCAATCGAATAATTTATGAACATTGACCACCAACCTACCGTCAGTATTCCCAGTAAAAAGCTGACCACGTAAAATTCCCTCATTTTATTTTGCTCTCTGTGAATTGAAAAATATGGAAATAAAATATGGAAAAAGAGAGAAAATATAGATGGACCCGTTTTTTTTTTCTTTTTTAATTTCAATATCAAATAAATATTTCAAAAAAGTTTCTCGAATGCTTTGCTTGGCGAGGAAAAGTAAATGTCAATTCTTTGTAATAAAATTAGGGGTATTCACAAAGGCGTGTTAAAAACGTTAAAAACTTCTTAAAATATTTTAAAACTTTTTTTGTAGCTTGCGCAATTTTTTAAGCAGATAAAATTTTCAAATTTTCCGACTTTACTATTTTCCGACGCCTTTGTGAATACCCCTATTGAATGGGATTTTTGTTTTTAAATGAGTACCTTTGATTTCTGCACCTCGCCGAGCTTTTATAGCACAGGATCCCAGGTGTATTTAAAAAGGTGAAAGCAGTTCTACAAACAAGTACAACTCGACAAAAACAACAGGGAGGTTTTTGTTGTGTCGAGTACGTCCAAATGTCAAATATGTTGTTGTGAATACAGAAATTTCAATATCAAATAATGAATACAAAAACAAATTTGTAAACAAAAAACATATGTGACATTTAAATCGGAGTTTTAAAAATAAAATCAACAATAAAAAGCGGATAATAATAAAATAAGAAGACATCTGTGCTACTGCTACCACCTTATTAAATACACCATGCCTTGGGTGATAGCAGTTCTACAACAAGAAAAACAAATCCAAAACAAACACATTGCTTTGTTGTTGCAAAGAAACTAAAAAGTCAAAAATTTTCATATAGTTTGACAGTTTAGTTTCAGAAAGAAGAAGACAAACTTGATATTGACACCACCTTGTTAAATACGCCCTGACAGGATCCCAGTGTTCAATCCTGCAGGTATGTTTTTTTTTATATAAAATTAATTTCAAATGAATCTTGAGAAGGTTGAAGTGGATTTATGAGAGGTTGCCTTTTAAAAATTAGCCGCAATTACCTGTAATTAATTGAAGAGTAATTAATTCGCTAGTATAAATTGCGGCTACGTTTATGTTTTTTTTTTAAGTCAATTTTACGTCATTTGAAAGGATATGATGTAACGAATTGAAAAAAAAAATCCTGACTACTACTTTTGGTAAAGGTGGGCAATATTTTTGTTATGTTACCTTTTACGAATTTTGAAATGTTGCGAAAGGGTCATGTAGTGGCCGCAGAGACGATGCTTTACAGTAGCTCAAATTGTAAGCAAAGCTTTAAGTGCAAAAATATGCTGACGAAGTATCAAACGCATTTAATGCTCCTTTTTAACGGCTCGTTTCTGTGACCACCGCACTTAGCATTTTGTTTAAAGAATAATATGTAAACAGTAGAAGTAAGTGCTACGTGTCAAAGACAATTTCCTCTCTTTAATGAAGTAAACTTTAAGTCTTCGAAATATGTGAAATAAAGAGTGACTTCAGTTGCCGTCTAAACACAGCTCAATCCGGTTGTTTCTTTTATTCAGCCTTACATAAATGGAGTCCTTTTCGAACTTATCACAGTCAAAATAAAAAAAAACAGCAAGCCTTTTTGGTATTTATTCAGATTTTAATGTCCTAATTATGCCTAAAAAAAATTTAAGATTAAATTAATAATCTTATACATATATTATATACGCCAACACAAATCTTTTCCGCGTTCGTTTAGCGATACTACTGAACCGATTTTTATACAAAAGAACGCCATTGCAAAGATATTTTTTTATAGATGATTTAACATTTTACAGATTCCAAATCGGTTGAAAACTAAGGCTACAATTCATGTATAAAGTTTTCCATAGTGTTGTTGTTGCATGCTCTTCAAATAGCAGGACTGTCGGAATGCACTTATGTATGTGTGAGTGGCTCTTGTTGTTTTCGTTATTGGTTCCTTTGTACATCACGTGATATGCTCTTGCACTTATTTGACTTTTTTGAGCGAGGGAGAGTAAAATCAGTCATTTTTTTTGTTTTGTTTTTTTTGTTTTTGCGTAAATTCATTGCATTCGTGTAATATTTTGGGGATTATGGTTCATTGTGATATGCTCTTAGGAGAGGCAGCGAAAAATCAAAGACAATAGAATTGTTTTTTTTGTTTTTGCGTAAATTCAATAAGCATTGGTGTAATGTTTTTTGCAATATGTGGGAGAGTGAACTTTTTTAGTTGGCGTTTGTAATTTCAGTGCATCGGAACGTTTCTATTGAAAATAAATGAAGCCGAAAAGTTAATAAATGAAAACGACAAGTGCGCTTTGAATGCAGCTCCGCGCCAATTTGAACCTTTTAATTGTGGTTCATTGAGTGTAATTTGTTGCTATTGTGGTGCTAAGCATTTTAAATCGGAAAAAACATGTTTTTCACTTTATGTTGCCACAAAGGCAAAGATCATTTGTCGCCTTTAACTCAAAATTCCGGAACAAACATTCAAGAAAGTGAGTATTTTATTAAGAACATCAGTATTTTAGCAAGGACAGCTGTATGTTGCCGCCTGCAGAGTTCGCTCAATTTATGAATGGCGGATTTTTAAATCTGAAACTCCACACTAGGGTTATTTGCCTAATGAATTTCGAATAGAAATGTTAAAAATTTTAAAATAATGTACGAAAAAGTAATGTAATTTGAATATATTTCATAATTTTTTAAATAATATAAATTTTGTTCTGTTGAATTAAGTTTTTTTAAAAATATATTTTGAGGTTTTTATGCAAAATGATAGCTACATACTTACGTTATTGACTGACTGTAAGTCAGCCGAACGAAGTTATTTTATTGATGAAATTGATAGAGAGGATCCAGACAAATAAAAAGTTGGTCAACAAGTGGATTCGATTTGGAACCATTTGGGAGTTTAAGGGTTAAAACTCCTTTTCGAACGTTTGTTAAAATGGCTTATATTGAAAACAATTTTACGCTCAAACGCAACGTTTTGTATGTAGACCTCGAGGGAAGGTTTTAAAGTTTATTGTATGAGTTTCCTTAAAAAAATATAAATCGTCCTTCACGGTTTCACTGAATAATACGCCCACAAAATCGAAATTTGGTAAATTTTTCGAAAATTTTCGGAGTTTTGCGGTCAGTTTTGATAAGAAACAGACTTAGGCATCCATAATATTGATTTAGGTTCTCTGTAAGTGATGTTCATTCAACTTTATTCGGTGGTACATAAGCGAAACGGTTTTAAACGGTTTGATGGGAGTCAATTGACAGCCATGGACTTATTGACCCGCCCCAATAATAATTTAATATCCTTTTCGACGAGTTCAAAAGAAAGCAAACAGACCTTTAGATCCCAAGCTTAACACAATAGAACCTTATGAGTCGCAGTACGCAGTACAGTAGATTCCATGTTGATCGTACAGAAGTTAAGATATCTTATCAATAAATTGTCGAAACAGAAATGCCTGGTAATTTACAAGTACCTACTTAAGAGATAATCTCAATAGGCTTCAATAAATTGTGCAAAATAAATAGTTCTTGGTTTTATGAGTTTCACCAGTAGGCTGGCAGTTTACTCTTTGGGGGTCGATTTTTCCCCACTCCAAGTCCAAAGCCACAATCCGATCAAAATACCTGATTATCCTGATTAGGTTCGCCAGGAATCAAGCCTATGTTTTATTTTTTTTTGACAATTATTATTCAATGCAGATGAGGACTTAGACCATTTTCCACTCTGTCTCAAATAGGTACAACTTTTTTGCCCCATCGAAATTTTATGAATGTTTTTATCTTCATCAGGTTCATTCATAACAAAAAGAGGTTCTTCTGTAATAGAAACTATGCCCTTCTTACATTTTTTTTCTTCAGATCCTTTCTGCAATAGTTCTTTCACGAGAAACACTGTACTCGAATATTTCCACCACATTAACCGAATCGACTTTGTAGCCGTCTTAATCCAAACTGAACGTTCACGTTCTCAAAACTAAGAAATGCCAAGTCTAAATTTATCTTAAATACCTCAAAAAGCAATGCCACCGGTCATTACGGACCGGTTATCGCACGAAAGAGAGAATATATTCTCTTCAACGCACAGCACTTTATTTGTCTTGGTATTTCGATAAGCAAAACCATCAAGAGTTTAATATTCCGTCAAGAACTGGCAATAAGTGCGCTTAGCCTTAGCCACGTCGGACTCGCTCAGGAAGCGGTTGTAAAGGCAATTTTATTTTTAAACCAAAAAAGATGGGAAAACTTCTCTGAAATGGGGGAATTATGAGCGATCGTTAAGATCCATTATGAACCGAAGCGTGGGCGAAAGAACGAACGAAATAGACTTGGATGAATTAAGGATTTAGCACAGTGGCGTGTCCAGAGAAAGAGTGCTTTGATAGTGCTTATATTTTCCACATTATAAGACATTAAACCCAAAAAAATTTTGGGGGGCTTGTGGAAGTTTAGAGAGATATAGACCAAAAACCAAAAAAATCCGAAAAAATCATGGCGTCCGATTTGGATGTAAATTTGCATATATAACACTGCTTAACAAATTTGGAATTTATAAAAAGCAACTGAATATTTGTGCAATTTTCCTGTAGATCTCGGCCTCCTAAGCAAGAAAAAAATTTTTTTTAATTTTTTTATGGAAGAGTTTTTGAGAAAAAATTTTTTGAAATTTTTTTTCAGTGCATTTCGTAGGTGCACTTGCTATTTCAAGCATATCTCGGCCCCGATCTACCGATTTTAATAAATATATTTTCCAAATATAGATAATTAAGCTCCCTACAACTTTTAGAAACAAAGTTTTTGATTTGCATGAGTAGTTTTAGTGCTAGAGGTGCAATTATACAAGAAAATTGTGTTTTTTTCAAAAAAAATCAGGGTAAATTTTTCATATAAAAATTTTGTAAAAAATAGAAATCGAAGTGGAAAACCCATTTTCAAATTTTTTGCGTATAGCTAAGTATTTCTTCTAAAAAATAAGCCCCGTTTGGCTAAAAGCGGTGAAAAATTTGCGGAGCTATGATTTTTTTGCCAAAACACTAAAAAATCGATATTCACAATTTTTGCTTTGTTCACAAAACTTGTTCATATGAGCCGAAATTATTTTATGAAGGTGCAATTGAGTAAATTTTCACATATATAAATGCATAAATGCTGCCTCTTTATTGATTAAAAATGAATGTCGTTTTGCCCTGCCTTTTAGAATATTGTGGTGGATTTGTTTACCTGCCGGTCTCAATGACCTGTACCAGATAAAAAAGGGTGCAGTGCTTTCCCTTAGTGGAAAAAAATATAAGGTATCATGAATACGTTTTGTGCGTTAACGTCAGTTTTTATACTAAACGTGTTTCTTTACTTTCAATTTTGCCTAATGAATTGAGCGTAGTATAAAATACCTGAGGTTTTGCATACTTTACATACATACTTACATACTTACATACATACACCGGGGCCGCTGTGATGCAGCCCACTTTAAGACAACATGAACTACCAAATTGGTACAACTCCTGTAAAACATTTGTGAAATAAGCTCTAATGCAAAAGTGTTAAAGAAATAAAAATTTATTTCCAAAATTATTTTTATACAATTTGAAAAAAGTTCTTGCTTCCGCTTTGTCTTTTATATTTACTACCATCATTTTCACGCACAAGGGACCACACGTAATCACCCATCATTGCCGTGTCGAAAAGGCCGCTATAGCGATTTTCAATATCCTTTAATTGCTGATGAAAACGTTCGCCATGCTCATCGCTTACGTCTCCTAAGTTTTCAGGGAAAAAATCCAAGTGCGAATCGAGAAAGTGGATCTTCAACGACATGTGTACTTCGGCTTTCTTATAATTCTTTAGTAGGTTATTTACTATTTGCTTGTAATCTGGACTTTTGTGGTTGCCCAAAAAATTGTGTATAACAAGTTTGAATGAGCTCCACGCTGCTGCTTCGACTGGGGACAAAAGGCTTGAGAACTCGTCGTCTTGCAAAAGTTTACGTATTTCTGGACCATTTAGAACTCCTTCCTTGAGTTTTGCGTGTGAAAGGTAGGAAAAGATCGCCTTTAAGCGGGCAAAAGCTTCCTGTGTTCCATCTTTTGCCAATTTTTTTTATAAAGTTCTTAGCAAGTCCTAATTTTATATGCAGTGGCGGTAATATAATATTATTTTTATCAACGAGAGCAGTGCGTTGAATATTGTCTGCACCAACTATAATGTTGGTTCGCAAAGGCCAATCTTTTTTAATATAGTGTAAGTGGTCAGCGCGACTATCCCACTTGCACAAAAAACAACAATATTTTGTATATCCTCCTTGAAGCCCGCACAGAATTGCCACTACCTTGAGATCAGCGCATATTTTCCATCTATGCTTGTCATATTCAATATGATCCAAAAGCGTTTTCATTGTTTCGTAGGTTTCTTTAGAATGCGATGCATATGCGACAGGAAGAGACGGTTTTTGGTTGCCATTGTGTAGGAGGACAGCTTTTAAGCTCTCTTTGTTGCTATCGATAAATAAACGCCACTCTCCGGGATTGTAGACTTCATTGAGCTCTTCGAATAGGCCTAAAATATTGCTGCAGAAACAGATATCGTCTACTTTTGCGTAAAATTTTCCGTATTGCAAGTGCCGATTTCTGTAAATGCTTGTTTTGACATCAGGAGCCACAAATCCGCGTTCTTTCATTCTAGATGCAAAAAGTTCAGCTTTACCCTTTGAAAAACCAAAATCACGAATCCAGTCATTTAATTCGGCCTGTGAGAGTATTCGTTGCGTTAAACTTGTTTCAAACTGACTTCCACTAGACCCCAGCATTTCCTCTGATGATCCTTCTATTTTGGGTGCTGAGCCAGGGCATTCTGGATAAGGCACATCACTTGAATGAGGTAGAGGAAATTTTACCGAATCAACTTTCGCGTATTCCCATTTTAAATGTTTCCCAAATCCACTTCTTGCACTAAGGCAAAAATAGCAGTCCACCGAGTGACAAAAGGGCTCACTCCATTCCATTGCCGTGTCAAAATCCATGTAACAGCTAGAATGCAAATAGTTAGTTTTTTTTATAGCGTATTAAATTTTAATTCTTACCGTTCTCCAGAAGCCCATTTTGATAACTTTCTATGACATAGGTCACATATTCTTTTAGGCGTCCACGGCTCATTGAGAGTTGGCAAAACACCGAAGTAATGGAAATAGTGCTTTTGCAGTGCTTCAGTAAACGCTAATCCTTTATTTTTTAACATATATAATCCACAAATATTGCAAAAATCGTCCGGATTGTTTTTGCACATGAATACACGAGTTCTTTTACTCATTTTTTTATATTTTAAAATTTGTTTTTATTTTCAATTGATGTACGTTGTTCAAAATTTAGTTCAAGACTACTAATCTAAACGCATAAGTGTTACCCTTTTATATATTGCCATAAATTTTCTATACTGTATGTAAGTATGTATGTAAAGTATGCAAAACCTCAGGTTTTTATACTACGCTCAATTCATTAGGCAAAATTGAAAGTAAAGAAACCGTTTAGTATAAAAACTGACGTTAACGCACAAAACGTATTCATGATACCTTATATTTTTTTCCACTAAGGGAAAGCACTGCACCCTTTTTTATCTGGTACAGGTCATTGAGACCGGCAGGTAAACAAATCCACCACAATATTCTAAAAGGCAGGGCAAAACGACATTCATTTTTAATCAATAAAGAGGCAGCATTTATGCATTTAAATGTGAAAATTTACTCAATTGCACCTTCATAAAAAAATTTCGGCTCATATGAACAAGTTTTGTGAACAAAGCAAAAATTGTGAAATATCGATTTTTTAGTGTTTTGGCAAAAAAAATCATAGCTCCGTAAATTTTTACCGCTTTTAGCCAAACGGGGCTTATTTTTTAGAAGAAATACTTAGCTATACGCAAAAAATTTGAAAATGGGTTTTCCACTTCGATTTCTATTTTTTTACAAATTTTTATATGAAAAATTTACCCTGATTTTTTTGAAAAAAAACACAATTTTCTTGTATAATTGCACCTCTAGCACTAAAACTACTCATGCAAATCAAAAACTTTGTTTCTAAAAGTTGTAGGGAGCTTAATTATCTATATTTGGAAAATATATTTATTAAAATCGTAGATCGGGGCCCGAGATATGCTTGAAATAGCAAGTGCACCTACGAAATGCACTGAAAAAAATTTCAAAAAATTTTTTCTCAAAAACTTTCCATAAAAAAAAAAAAAAAATTTTTTTTCTTGCTTAGGAGGCCGAGATCTACAGGAAAATTGACAAATATTCAGTTGCTTTTTTTTTGTTTGACAGTGTAATAAGTGAAAAATTCTAAGAATCAAAATTTTTTCAAGAAAACCGATTACAACTATCTGTTAGGGCTATTCCAAACTGGTCCAAAAAGGAATTTTAGTGCTAAAATTTTAGATTTTTTCATTATTCTATATATAAAATTTCACCAAATCGGACGCCATGAATTTTTCGGATTTTTTTGTTTTTGGTCCATAACTCTCTAAACTTCCTCTAGCTCCCCCCCCCAAATTTTTTTGGGTTAATGTCTTATAACTGTTCAATAACCACTGTGGAAAAATAAGCACGACACGCCACTGATTTAGCAAGGACGTATTTGAAGGGTGCCGATGGGGTGATGGACCGATGGGGTGATGGACCCATGGGGTGATGTACCGATGAGGTGATGGACCGATGAGGTGATGGACCGATGGGGTGATGGACCGATAGGGTGATGGACCGATGGGGTGATGGACCGATGGGGTGATGGACCGATGGGGTGATGTACCGATGAGGTGATGGACCGATGAGGTGATGGACCGATGGGGTGTTTAAGCCAAAATTAGCTTGAATATCAACCATAATTTTAAATCTTATATTAAGATTAATTTTGAACAAAAAAAATTAGGTCCTCCTTCGTCATAGCCTGGATACCGTCCTTGGGATTGAATGATCATTTTCAAAACACATTGCATAATGCTTTAGTACACGGAATTTTTTTCCAAAAACTTGTTATTCGTGACAAGGATTTGAAGGAAAAATGTTTATAACTATGTAACAGTGTGCTTGATTAACATTATCAACTTCCTCGCTGTGCCCCTGGCGACTTCAGTTTTCCCCGCTGACACATTCTGCAAAACAAATATTCTTGTGTGCTGAATTCATTAAAAAATTTTATGTTTTGCTTACTGTCCGAGCAGTCCAACCGATATGGACATTATTCCGTTTGTTTTCCTCCTCCAGCCAAACTCGCAATGGCTCAAAATATTCAGCGATGGCCTTGCCAGACATTATCCGTTCTCCGTTGAATGCCTCTAATGCATCCGGCCATGGTTTTGAGGCACCCATTGAGAGCATATTACTGGAAAAGAAATATTTTATTGAACCTAGATTCCTCTATGAAGTGAGACAGTGGGAAACCTACTGTAGAGCTTTTCCCGCTTCGATACTTCCATAGATATCGCAGTTGTCCAATGGCAATTCAGGATTTTTCGGTTCATACTGACCGGCTTTTATACACGCCGACTTATGGAACTGGAACTGAATGATGAACGAGACGAGATACCTGTACGGGAGTGATGCGAAATCTTATATCAGACCTGGGCCCCTATTATGGTTTGCGTTGCGTTACCAAGTTGCGTTGCGTAAATAATTCGGTATTATAGAACTCGTTCGAACAGAAGCAATGTTGCATACTATGTTTTCAGTGGGTAATACTTACATTTACTTTCAAACAATTGTCAAAGAATTGCATTTTGATCGAATCGCGAAAGTGTTAAGTTGTGTGTTTAGTTTTGAAGTCTAAAAATTCATATAAATAAAGAGTGCAAAAATGGACTCCGCGGCATTATGGTTGGATGGAGGTTCGGGAAGGAGCGAATCTAACGAAAGACGAAATCGGCGAAATAATTCGAACATTATGAGCCTTAGTGAAGAAAGGTAAATATGTGCTGAAAGATTAATATATTTTTCTTTTAGCTACGTTAAAAATTTTGCGGCTTTCCAAAGAGGCGTGCACATATGTATTATGCGAAATTCAAAGCGAGCTTAGAAATCCCATTCGTTCCTTTGCGATTACAGCCGAAAGGAAGCTAACAACGACACTGAAATTTTTAGGACAAGGTGGCTACCAACATCAAATTGAGCAAGACTTCAATTCAGGATTAGCTCAACCTACCGTCTCTATGTGCCTGAAAGAAGTTTGTGCAGCCACCATAAATTTTATTACCATCTCCTCAAACTGCTTTTGGCTTGTTTGCTCATTTTTCCTTAAGTTTTCCCTAAAATAAAAATTCTTCCTTTTTAAGGAAAAAATATTGAAAAAACTCATATTTTCTCGCTTTGGCACACATCTCGTTAGCTCTTTACCTAACGAACAGAATTTGCGCATTTATCGAACGGTTTTGACAGGTAGAAACGCGAACCGTAATTACCTGCATACGCAAATCGCGAAAGGGAAAAAATGAATTGCGTTTCCCGCGAGCACATTGTTGCACATTTCGCGACCTATAATACCGAATGTTCGATTGCGTTCAAAACTGTTGCGTTTACGCAAACCATAATAGGGGCCCTGGACGCATTTCAGATGGTGGTGGATTATGTCTACGAACCTCAAATATTCAACATTGGCCGAGATGTGGTATTTGGCTGGCGCATCAAAATCTTTCTCCGTCCGAACGACTGGCGGCTCGATTCCGGAGTACTCTTCGCGCAGCTTCCAGAATGCACAATTCCAGTTCTTCTTGTCGACTTCTCCGCGGAAGATCTTCCATCGATATAAGTCCAGAGTATAAGCGAAGGGTAAGAAAACAATTTTATCCATAGCCTACAACAGGAATGAAAAAATGATCGATAATCGAAGGGTGTGTGATATCCACACAAGGGTAGAGGACTTACGATCAGGAACAGATTATTCAATCTGGCTTCGTTATCTGACTTGTAGTCCTTGAGGAGACCAACTCGCTTCAAATGCTTCGGAGTCGAAACAGAAAGTGAAATAACATCACCAACGGCCTCATGGAATCCAGGATTCGGTCCTGTACGATACACGATTGGCTGATGCTGATATTGCAAATAGTACTGTATATGTCCCATCTCATGATGAACCACAAAGAGTTGTTCTTGTGTGACACGTGTGCATTGCTTGATTCGAACATCATCCTTCAAAAAGAAATCCCAAGCACTGGCATGACAAATAAGATCCCGACCATCGTTGGGCTTTTCGATGATACTCTTCTTCCAGAATGCTCTAGAAATGGTGACGAAAAAAAAGATATATCTCCTTTCTTCAGAACAAATTTTAATGCTCACTTTGGCATCTTTATAAGCCCCATTGAAGTAAAGAAATCATCGCCCATTTCAAACATCTTCTTCGGTGTATATCCTTGTTTCACCATTTCATCGGTAACATCGACAACAGGCTTACCAGGAAATGGTGCGACGATGTCTGCGATATTCGTCCATTTTTGTGCCCACATGTTGCCCAATAGGTGCATTGGAATCGGTCCCTTTTCGGAGACAATATCATTTCCATAATGCTGACGCAATCGGTGGCGGACGTAGCCATGCATTTGTTCATACAAAGGACGAAGCTCATTGAAAATTTCCTCCAACTGCTTTTCAAATGAATCATCCTCGTACTCGGCGAGCCACATCTCAGCGCCAGAGGTGTAGTCTGAGCAGAGGAACAAAAATCATAAAAAAAAAGAATCGAATTGATACACGAAACCTACTATTCAATTTGGCTGCCTTCCTGTTCAGTTCGACGTATTCCTCAAAAGGCTTGCGCACTGCTGTCCCAGCTTTCTCATAGAATTGCGTCCAGTAGTATTTCAATTCTTCAGGATCGCGACTTTTAGAAAAAACCTCTTCGATCTCGGGCTCCAATGAAAGATCGCATTTCGTAGAGTCTTTGTAAGCGCAGACACGAACCTTCGCATAATTCGAACTCATCGTGGACATCACTTCCAAGTATTTATTATACTCGGCTTCGGGTAATGCGGCGTATCCCAACGTGGACAGAGATTTGAACTGTCGCCGCAGATCTTCGGATTCGAAATTGGCCCAATCAAATCTTTGAATTTTCTTGGCAACTTCTTTCATGAATTTGGCGAGCTCCGCGGAAATTTCATTCTTGATGCGATCATTCTCATCGGTAATATTTGATGCATAATTCCATGACGCTACGGTCCCCAAATTCATACGTTTGGGTAATTCCTTATTCAGTTTTTTTAAATACTTAGCTGCAGCGATTTCCTCCTTACAAACAGCCTGACTTAACTGAAATTGTACAAATCGTTTTTTTGTTGTTTTTTATCAATGTTCCCTTTCAACTATCAATATATTTCAGAAAATTTACCGTCAGCACTGCAGCAAGCACGAGGCCCACCAAAACATATTTCTTCATTTTCTGGAATTAACTGTTGTCCGCCAGTTGAATAAATATTGATTTCCTATAAAAAATGCTTTAAGTTCTAAGTTTAGTTCTGTATACTTAATTAAGAAGTGTTGTACCTATGCTAAGAAGCAAGATGTATTTAACAAGGTGAAATCAATATTTCAACAAGATCAACAAATCTAAGACAAACACATTTCTTTGTTTTGCAAAGAAACTAAAAAGTCTCAAAATTTCATATAATTTGCACGACCTTGATAAATACACCTTGGGCTATAGCTGGGATTCCACAATCTGTGCAAATAGCAAAATCTGCGCCGATTTTTATTGGCACAAGTTTCAACAATTTACACAATCATTGTTTGGGCTCACATTATCCTCACATAGTGTCAAACATATATCGGGGAACAATAAAATTAGGACAAAAATCGTTCAAGAAGTTCCCATTTGTGAGCATCAGAGTCCAAAAATTCCGTTCACACTATGGGCGCGAATGGTACCAGGCTCAAAGTTAAACCCAAATAGAGCACTATATTTGGTTGCTAAGCGGACGATTTCAAATAGTGAAAACTACAATTTCGCGAATGGTGTTCATGGTCCAATTTGAACCCTAACTAGGAATTAGGACTCATTTTCTCACAGAAAAATTACCCACTAAATGAAATAGAAATACAGGACTCAAATAAATAAATGTAATGGGACTCGAGTTACTGTAAATTGTTTAAGCGTCAAGATATCTTAAATGATGAAATTTTTAAATTAAAAAAGAAAAATATTTCCGTGAATATTTTTTGAAAAAATAATAAGAAGAAATTGGAGAAGGAAAAGGAAGAAACTAAAATCAGGTAAGGTGAAATAACTTATGTGTTTGTAAATTTTTAATACATTTTATTTAGATTCAAAAAAGGACGTAATAGAAAATTTTCCATTTGGAATAACCTGGGAGGAACAAGGACTCATTTTTTCACAGAAAAATTACCCACTAAATGAAATAGGAATACAGGACTCAAATAAATAAATATATAATTGGGAGATTATGACCTACTATTATAAAATAATTATTATAAAACAATGCTTTTTGTAAAGCGTAATAAAATGAAATAAGAATAATTTTCATAAATTTGTGATCGTTTAATTTAGATATGGACGGTCAAGCTAGGATCAGGATCATTTTATAAAATTGTAATCCTGTTATTCAGATATTTAAAAAAAAAAAAAATTATAGCCCACAGCAAAGTGCGGACGTGCGGACACCCATGATTTTCTTTTTAATTCCATTTCAATTTTAGGCGTGGCAAAGCACGCCGGGTACAGCTAGTATAAATATAAAATTTGCTAAGATTTCTTAATTTGTATAATCAATCACTATTTAAAAAATCATTATATATATATGTATACAGGATGTTCCGTAGCTGAGTGCTTTTCTCTATAGGGTTGATAGAGAAGGTCATTGTGAACAAAAAATCGTAGGGGAGGGTGGTCTAATATGTAACCCTGAAGAGTTGTAGCGCCTTAAAGTTTTTAGGCAAAAGTCTAGAAAAAACATTCTCCCACGATAATGGTCAATCGTAGAAAATTGATATATTCTGAGAATAGATTTCGAAAAAATGAGAAAAGTATGTGTTAATAAGACCTTTTTCATACCAAAACGGCTCCCAAAGTAAAAAAAAAATTGAAAGTTTTTTCAAAATTTTCGACTTTGACCGTTTATTTTCCTTCAATGGGTCAAATTTTTACCATCAGTTTAATTTTGTCTAAAATCCCACACAATTGGTTTTCAAACGGCATTAAATTTTTTTTTTCTACGATTAACCGTTATCGTGGGAGAATATTTTTTCTAGACTTACTGCCTAAAAACTTTAAGGCGCTATAACTCGTCAGGGTTAGATTTTAGATTAGCTACAGATCAATTTTAAATCGATCTCGCGAAGTTTAGCCTAAAATTAATAATTGCATCTAATCCTGCTGCTGATTGTCGACAATTTGCAATTAAAAAAAAAGCAAAAAAGCAATTATCTCACAGTTAGTTGACCCGGCATCGCCAATTGTGGCTTACTTAAGAATCCGAATGCAAATGAACTTGAAGAGTTGTCAATTTACGATCAATTAAAACTTTTATGTAGCCTGCGTACGTCAGGTTATCGAAGCACACACAGAACAGTTGCACACCTGTGGTGGTCCTTCGTTTTTATTATTTCCTTATTTCTATATATCTTTTTTTTTATTTATTTTTATTAGTTTCTATATTTCACTTTCCCAAATTACCTTGTTTGGACTCCTGAAAGATCTTTAAGGCAGCAAACGTTCTCAACGCCAGCGTATACCAAACTGAAAATCTTTTATGTCCATACCGATTTATATACCCAAAGAAACCACCCTCCGTCTCCGATGATAGACAAAGCCAAGCGGCATAATATGAAGATATATTCTAAACATTGCTTAGGAGAGTAAATAATTTTTTGTGAGCTCAGAGATATAATGCAAACAGATACATTATAGCCAGTGTTGCCAAAAAATCAAAAAAATTGTTAACACATAAGGTCAAAAAAGTTAAAAAAATCAAAAAAAAAGTTAACAGTTTTATACCCACCACAAGCATGGTATAGTATATTTTTTTTTTTTTTTTTTTTTTTAATGCGGCGAGGAGGTCAAAAATCCTTTCGGACTGCCAGAAATACGTCTTTGCTGGGTGTGTGGTGATTCCACTAAAAAACGTCCCCCTCTCTTCTCGTTGGGGTTCCTGCCCTGGAAACGCTGTGGCAATACTTCGGGGCAGGGCCCAAATTTCGTCATAGGTGACGCTCCCTACAAATAACCCGCGGCCGGGTCCCGCTTCATGCGTTTATTTACCAGTCTGTATGATTCGACTGGGGCAGTCGGTTAGCACCGCGACTCGGGAAAGGCGGGTCCGTCAAGCCCGTGACCCGTGCCATGGGGTCTCCCTGCCATTTCCTCTCAATCTGTATCCAGACCTCGTCCTTTCCAATGCTTTTTTCCCCAAGCCCGCATGAAGGCCGCAGGCAGTCGGCAGGCGCCGCGACTCGGGGATGGCGGGGTCGTCGAGCCCGTGATTCGTGCCTTGGAATCGCCCTGCCAGTTGGTATAGTATATTAGTTTTATGCAAATCTTGTAATAGCTAGAACTAAGTTCCGTTGATATAGACATATATACATATTCTTGATCAGCATCGAAAAAGATTAGGACATGTCCGTCTGTCCGTCGCCTCTCCTTCCAAGCGGCTGGACAAATCACGTCAAAATTCGGAACACAGGTATTTCGGGCCCCGAGTATCATCCTTAGTGAAAATGGGTGATCCCACAGCCACGCCAACAAATGAAATAAAAGTTTTTTTTATTAATATCCTTATAACTCGCGAGCCACGACCACAAACCGCAACTTGCAAATGGAAAGGCGTAGGAGCTTTAAAATTCAAATGAAGGTTAACCACGATGTATCAGAGAGGAGTGGAAGAAGACAAGTGATCGGCTCGGTCCACTGACATGCTCACAAATTGAGAATTTTTGTTACTTCCGAAGTAAGAGACGTAGCAGCTTCGAATTCGGAACTTATGTTCACCAAGACGGATGAAAGGCTTAGCAAAAAAATGTGTATTTCGCCCACTGCCGCGCCCACAAATGGAAATTTTTCGTAAACCTCTGCCACTGCCAGAAATTGAAATGTTTCCTTACTTTCGAAGTAAAAGGTGTAGTAGCTTCGAATTCGCAACATAGGTTGGCCATTGTGCTGTGTATTACGTATAACATCTGTCTCTTAACAAAAAATTGACTTTTGAAGGCCAACTTCTTAGGGAAAAAGAATGTGATTCTTGGAAAATGATACCGATTCAATTTCCGTCCATTTTTAAGCAGCACATGATACTACACACTAGCACACGCTGTCTCAGAGTTTTCAAAAGTTTTATGCTGAGGGGCACATTTCAGCACAAAACTTTTTATGTTTGGATACCAAAAGTGGCGGGCATGATTCACCTACATCATATTTCACCCTAAAATTCATTTCCATCCCAATTCGATCATTCAAATGGCATAATAATTAATACCATAATAACCTAGAAAAATAACTGAAGAAAATGTGTTTTATTTTTTCGAATTTCGAAAAATTTTCAGGTATATTTTGCCTTCCCCAGGTAGCTTATTCTTTCCCAAAACCAAATCCAAAGGGGTCTGATCAGGCACCACGTGCCTGATCTAGGGTTTGAAAATATGTGCCTGTGCGAGGGCTAAACTAGAAAAGCTCATTTCTGCGTGACGGAGGCAGGCTCCACGTGCTGTCCGGTTGCTGAAGCCACCGTCTGCTTTTGTGTCGGAGTGGCACCTTTTCCTGGCGCCTCCTGTGTACCTTCTTTCTGTTGTGTAGTCTCAGGCATCTTGCTCATATTACCAACTCCCGGCAATGGAGAAAGAAATAAAGATTGTTGTGCACTGTGTTCACAAATCATCGGCTTAGTAAGCATAGACGCTAAAGCGTGACTGGCGGGAAAGTTTATTTCTCTAAAACAATTTAACTTAAGGATTACATAAATAAAAACGGATTACAAATTAGACTTACTTCGTCGACTTACTCGGCTGACCGTGCACAACAGAAAGATCGATAAACGGAAGCAGCCTTTCTAACAAAATTGACATATCACATGACATTATAATTTCACCATTTCATATAACACAGCTTAATCGGCGTTGCCACCTCCGTGTCCAATATCCCCGACCCCGTGAATGGACTCCGTGCATTCACCATCGCTCCCTTCAGAAATATCCAGTGGCGCAAGTCCGGAAACGGCTCTTCTCAGCAAACCTCCTGACGTTTGTACCTCTGCAGTTCGGGCAACTCCGTCTGGCCCGATGATCAGCCTGACCACCTTGCCACGCCTCCAACGTGACCTCGGAAGCTCCCCATCGCGGACCAGCACCAGCGACCCAACTGTAAGCGGCTTGGTAGGTCGACACCATTTCACGCGACGTGTGAGTTCAGGCATGTACTCCTTCAACCAGCGAGTCCAAAATAAATTCTTCATATTCTGCAAGATACGTCATTGTTTTCTCAGCGAGCAGAGCCTTCTTTCAAAAGGCGCTGGCGTCTGGGTAGAATTTGGACACCCAGTCAAAAAATGGTTCGGAGTCAACGGCTCAAGCTCCGAAGGTGTCACTGGCAGATGCGTAAGAGGACGCGAGTTGACGACGTTCTCGCACTCTTTTAAAAGGCTGAGTAATGTCTCCAATCGTGGTGCATGCTCCTTCAATACGATAGCTAGAGCACGTTTGACGCTTCCAACCAGCCTTTCCCATACACCACCTGCACTCGGATTTGCTGGTGTATTGAATTTCCATTTGATACCATCCAGCGGCGACAGTCCGTCTGCCACTGCTTCCTGATCGAGGAAGTCTTTTCCTTTGCCAAGCTCCTTGTTGATTCCCACAAAATTCGTGCCGTTGTCGCTCCTTATTTGCACGGGTACTCCCCGGCGATTGACGAAATTGCGGATGCACACCAGGAACGCGTCGCTCGACAGATCGGCTGCCACATCTAAGTGTACTGCTCTGATTGACAGACAGGTGAATAGTGCCACCCACCTCTTTTCCCTTCTCCTGCGTATTGACACTTCGACCGGGCCAAAATAGTCAACGCCCGTATACGAAAATGGACGCACGTACGGCGTCAAACGGTCGGATGGAAGGAGTCCCATGACTGGCTGTAAAGGTTTACTGCGACGTCGTTTGCATTGCAAACATTGCTGAAAAACGCTGTTCACCAGCACTCTTATTGACGGGATCCAGAACCTCAACCGAAGCGATGTCCGTTGTTTGGATTACGTGCTGTAATTTCTTGTGGTACCATTCCACCAGCAGACGTGTCAAACGAAGTCGCTTCGGCAATATTACGGGTCGTTTTGTCTCCCATTTTAGGTATGGCGCGTTATCGATTCGTCCGATGCATCTTATCAACCCCATTTCATCCAAATACGGGTTGAGTGTTCTTAGCTCGCTTTGATGTTTGACGGATTTACCATTTTTCAACGCCTCATACTCGTCTTTGAATTCTTCCATTTGCGCCAATCGCCACATCATAATTTCGGCTTCTTCCAATTCGTCCGCCGTTAGTGCGTTAGCTCTTTTGATGTTATTCTTCATGCGAGCGGATATGTTGAAAACGAAGCGTAAACTCCAACCGATGGCACGCCTCAGACGATTATAATTGCTGCTCCTATTGACATCAAACTCCAGCTTCCGGACGTCCCTGGTTGTCAGCACGAACCCACATTTACTTTTTAGCTCCTCTTTGCCTGACTCGTTTTCAGGCGTCCCGATGAAGACTGGCCATTTTTCTTTACTTAGCAGCAATTGCAAAATTGCGGCCCTTTTTCCCAACGACCATTAAGTTCGAGATTAGTCGTAATTCTGGTGGCGTCATCTGCCGGGTTCAAGATACCTTGCACCCATCGCCATTGGGATTCCTCTGAGGCCTCTAATATTTCTGCTATCCGGTTGCCGACAAACTGTTTGTAGAGACGCGACTCACTTTGGATCCATCTGATCACCGTGTGTGAGTCCGACCAATAATGCACGCGTTCGGCAATAAATCCGTGAAACTTTTCAAAAGCGCTCTTCAATCGAACGGCATATACCGCCGCCTGGAGTTCCAACCTTGGACTTGACATCGCTCGAGCCGGAGCACAATTCGTCTTGCCCATTACGAACGCCAAACTGACTTTGTCCTGGTAGATTATTCTCCAATAAGCGACCGTCGCCATCGCCTGTTCGCTGGCGTCACTGAAAATATGAAGAGATTTTCTGGCGCAATAAAAATTCAACGAGTAGCATCTGGGTATTTTGAAATCCCTAAATTTCTTCAACTTACGCAAAAACCTTTCCACTCAGCGTGAAGACTATCCCCTATCGGATCATCCCATTCGGCACCGCATTTTCATAACTGCTGCATCATAATTTTGGCTCAGACCACCAGCGGACTTATGAATCCAAACGGGTCGAAAATCGACATGGTAACGCTAAGCAGCTCTCTCTTCGTCGGTCTGCGTTCGTTGGTGATTACCTCTCTAGGTACTTTTTGAAAATTGAAGTTAAAGCCAAATTCATCTGAGTGCGGCAACCATAGCATTCCCAAAACGCGTTCCGATCCATCAGTCATGACGCTGTTTTCTCCAAACTTGTTGTTTATTGAGGCCACGTTTGACACAATCTTACAGAGTTCGAATCCCGCGTCCCTGTGAATATCCTTCACTTGCTGAATTACCTCAAGGGCTTCCTCCTCCGATGAATCATATTGCGCTATTGTAGGAGAACACGCTGCGCCAAATATCATTCGTGTCATGGCGTACTGTCCGACCTGCTCATGAGGATCCGATCTCCAAAGGAATCTCAGCGCTTCTTGATCCTCTCTCCTTACTGTCACCTGCATAAACATCTCTTTCAGATCACCGCAAACTGCAATTCTGTCCGTTCGGAACTTCGTTAGAACAGCTAACAGCTGTTGGTTCAGATCAGGCCCAGCCAGCAAAGCGTCGTACAGCGTCCTTACGTTCTTTTTATTGGGATTTGTAACCCCAAAATGCGGCAAAAAGAATGTTTTATGTGTCGTGTGTGCAGCCTCTTCTGGGGATAGCTGTCGGGCGTATCCTTTTTTTACAAAGTCTTCGGCTACACGTCTGTACTGCATTCCAAATTCCTTCTTTTGCCCCATGCGTTTCTCCAAGCCTTCAAAGCGTTTAAGTGCCATCTGGTAGCTGTCTGGAAATTCTACGAAATCTGCTCTCCATAAGAGACCTCACTGGTACCGTCCATCTACGAAGCGCAAAGGCGAGTCCATTATTTCCATCGCTCTTTTGGTTTCCTCGGCTACCAACGGGGTAGAATCCAACTTCACCGCCAAAGATTCAATCTCGAAGAAGTTCCGCATCATACTATTCATTGAAGCATCATTACTATGTTGTGCAATGATTGTGCCTTTGCATGGCACGATCGTCTGACCGATTTGTCTTCTTCAATCGCTGGCCCATACAGGATCCATCCCAACCTGGTGTTGACCGCCACAGGTCCGCAAAATGGTGGCGATACCGGCGCCTCAATCGGCACCGTCAAAAACGCGTGACACAAACTTAAGATCATCCTGGGCTTTGACTTATTATATTCTACAAACGGCAAGCTTGCGACGTGTGGAAATTTTCCCATGTTTTTCCGCGACAATGATTGCGTTGGCAAGTCCAGATCCCTGGACAAGTAAACTCCATGATGTAAACATCGGTGTATCCAAATTCTTCCGTCGTACGACGAAAGTCTTCGATAAATGCCGGCCACGGATTCTGGCTCACCGCCGAATTTCGGTAGGGGATAAATCTTTCGCGCTGAATAGGGCGGGAAACTGGGGAAAGAAGCATTGTCAGACTCTGTGCTGCATCCGTACCATGTCATCCGTTCTGATGAGCACATGCGAATCGTGATCTCGCATCTTCACTGACGTTTGATGGCGGAATCCCCTCTTAGATGCATCCTGTCCAGCTCGTTATTGCTCTGTCATTGTTTGTCTGATTGGTCACAATCAGCTCTTGAAGCATGTGCATTTTCCTCTGGAACTCGCGCTGAATGTTTTGCAGGGTGACCGCCGTTGGCGAACTCCCTTTATTCTTTCCTGCATTATTTGTCTTCTGCGTGACGGAGGCAGGCTCTACGTGCTGTTCGGTTGCTGAAGCCACCGTCTGCTTTTGTGTCGGATTAGCACCTTTTCCTGGCGCCTCCTGTGTACCTTCTTTCTGTTGGGTAGTCTCTGGCATCTTGCTCATATTACCAACTCCCGGCAATGGAGAAAGACATAAAGATGTTGTGCACTAATCGAAATCTCAAACTTCGATAATGTGCTGATGTGCCGACTGAATTCAAACTCCTGCTTTCAGAATGAAATATGTTCACAAATCATCGGATTTAGTAAGCATAGACGCTAAAGCGTGACTGGCGGGAAAGTTTATTTCTCTAAAACAATTTAACTTAAGGATTACATAAATAAAAACGGATTACAAATTAGACTTACTTCGTCGACTTACTCGGCTGACCGTCCACAACAGAAAGGACGATAAACGGAAGCAGCCTTTCTAACAAAATTGACATATCACATGACATTATAATTTCACCACTACATATAACACAGCTTAATCGGCGTTGCCACCTCCATCTCCAATAAAGATAAAAAAAAAAGTTAGCATGTTTGCTTAGAAATAAGCAAAACGGCAACACTCGCCTCCACGTCGGACTCGCTCAGGAAGCGGTCGTAAAGGCATTTGTATTTTTAAACCAAACAATATGGGAAAACTTCTCTGAAATGTGGGAATTATGAGCGATCGTTAAGATCCATTATGAACCGAAGCGTGGGCGAAAGACCCAACGAAATAGACTTGGATGAAATAAGGATTTAGCACAGTGGCGTGCTCCTTCGTCATAGCCTGGATACCGTCCTTGGGATTGAATGATCAGTTTCAAAACACATTGCATTAGGCTTTAGTACAAGGAATTTTATTTCCAAAAACTTGTTATTCGTGACAAGGATTTGAAGGAAAAATGTTTATAACTATGTAACAGTGTGCTTGATTAACATTATCAACTTCCTCGCTGTGCCCCTGGCGACTTCAGTTTTCCCCGCTGACACATTCTGCAAAATAAATATTCTTGTGTGTTGAATTCATTAAACAAATTTCATGTTTTGCTTACTGTCCGAGGCAGTCCAACCGATATGGACATTATTCCGTTTGTTTTCCTCCTCCAGCCAAACTCGCAATGGCTCAAAATATTCAGCGATGGCCTTGCCAGACATTATCCGTTCTCCGTTGAATGCTTCTAGTGCATCCGGCCATGGTTTTGAGGAACCCAGTGAGAGCATATTACTGCAAAACAAATATTTTATTGAACCTAGATTCCTCTATGAAGTGGGACAGTGAGAAACCTACTGTAGTGCATTGCCCGCTTCGATGCTTCCATAGATATCGCAGTTGTCCAATGGCAATTCAGGATTATTTGGATCATACTGACCGGCTTTTATACACGCCGACTTATAGAACTGGAACTGAATGATGAACGAGACGAGATACCTGTACGGGGATGATGGGAAATCTTATATCAGACCTGGACGCATTTCAGATGGTGGATTATATCTACGAACCTCAAATATTCAACATCGGCCGAGATGTGGTATTTGGCTGGCGCATCAAAATCTTTCTCCGTCCGAACGACTGGCGGCTCGATTCCGGAGTACTCTTCGCGCAGCTTCCAGAATGCACAATTCCAGTTCTTCTTGTCGACTTCTCCGCGGAAGATCTTCCATCGATATAAGTCCAGAGTGTAAGCGAAGGGTAAGAAAACAACTTTATCCATAGCCTACAACAGCAATGATAAAATGATTGATAGTCTACGGGTGGATGATATCACACACAAGGGGCAGAGACTTACGATCGTGAACAGATTATTCAATCTGGCTTCGTGATCTGACTTGTAGTTTTTGAGGAGACCAACTCGCTGCAAATGCTTCGGAGTCGAAACAGAAAGCGCAAGGACATCACCAACGGCCTCATGGAATCCAGGATTCGCTCCTGTACGATACACGAACGGTTGATGCTGATATTGTAAGAAATACTGTATATGTCCCATCTCATGATGAACCACAAAGAGTTGTTCTTGTGTGACACGTGTGCATTGTTTGATTCGAACATCATCCGTCAGAAAAAAGTCCCAAGCACTGGCATGACAAATAAGATCCCGACCATCGTTGGGCTTTTCGATGATACTCTTCTCCCAGAATGCTCTAGAAATGGTGACGAAAAAAAAGATATATCTCCTTTCTTGAGAACAAATTTTAATGCTTACTTTGGCATCTTTATAAGCCCCATTGAAGTAAAGAAATCATCGCCCATTTCAAACATCTTCTTGGGTGTATATCCTTGTTTCACCATTTCATCGGAAACATCGACAACAGGCTTATCAGGAAATGGTGAGACGATGTCAACGATATCCGACCAATGTTGTGCCCACATGTTGCCCAATAGGTGCATTGGAATCGGTCCCTTTTCGGAGACAATATCATTTCCATAATGCTGACGCAAACGGTGACGGACGTAGCCATGCATTTGTTCATACAAAGGACGAAGCTCATTGAAAATTTCCTCCAACTGCTTTTCAAATGAATCATCCTCGTACTCGTCGAGCCACATCTCAGCGCCGGAGGTGTAGTCTGAGGAACGAAAATCATATAAAAAAAAAAGAAGCGAATTTATACACGAAACCTACTATTCAACTTGGCTGCCTTCGTGTTCAGTTCGACATATTTCTCAAAGGGTTCGCGGACTGCTGTCCCTGCTCTTTTATAAAATTCAACCCAATAATACTTGAGCTCCTCGGGGTTACGACTCTTTGAAAAGATTTGCTCAATTTCCGGATCTAATGAGAGATTACATTTCGTACGGTCCGTAAAATCACAAACGTGAACCTTTGCGAAATTCGATTCCATTTTGGACATGACCGCCAGATAATCATTATACTCGGCTTCGGGTAATGCAGCGTATCCCAACTTGGACAGAGATTTGAACTGTCGCCGCAGATCTTCGGATTCGAAATTGGGCCAATCAAATCTTTGAATGTCCTTGGCAACTTCTTTCATGAATTTGGCGAGCTCCGCGGAAATTTCATTCTTGATGCGATCATTCTCATCGGTAATATTTGATGCATAATTCCATGACGCTACGGTCTCCGCATTCATACGTTTGGATAATTCCTTATTCAGATTTGTTAAATACTCGGCTGCAGAGATTTCCTCCTTAACAACAGCCTGACTTAACTGAAATTGTACATATCGTTTTTATTTTATCAATGTTCGACTATCAAAAAATATCAGAAAATTTACCGTCAGCACTGCAAGCACGAGGCCCACCAAAACATATTTCTTCATTTTCTGGAATTAACTGTTGTCCGCCAGTTGAATAAATATTGATTTCCTATAAAAAATACCTTAAGTTCTAATTATAGTTCTGTATACTTAACTAAGAAGTGTTGTACCTATGCTAAGAAGCAAGGTTATATAAATATTTCAACAAGAACAACAAATCTAAGACAAACACATTGCTTTGTTGTTGCAAAGAAGCTAACGGTGACTAATTGTTAATAAAACAAGGAATAAAGAAAATTTATTTTAAAATTTTACACTGAGAAAAATTTTTGCACAAAAAATAAAACAAAAATTTAACTATTTTTTCTGTGTATTTCAGTTTTTTTAAAACCTTTTGAATGTTGTAAAAAATACCTTGTTTTATTAACAATAAGTCACCGTTTGTTTTATCTTTTTATCTTAATTATTTCTGGAAGTATTAATTTTTTAAAAACATTCAAAAGGTTTTACAAAAACTTAAATACACTGAAAAAAATAATTAGATTTTTGTTTTCTTTTTTGCGCAAAAATTTTTCTCAGTGTCAAATTTTAAAATAAATTTTCTGTATTCCTTGTTTTATTAACAATAAATCGCTGTTTGTTTCATCTTTTAATCTTAATTATTTTTGGAGATATTAAATCTTTAAAAACATGCCGTATGAGTAATGTGTTTTGTATCATTTTCGTACATTTGTACTGGATATTAGTACTAGAGCATCTATGTGCGCTTGTAATTTTTTGAATATCTCACTGTTGCGCCATTTAATTTGAATGAAATTTTTTTTTTATGAAAGCAAATACTTAGATGAATTTTGTAAAAATATGTATAGAGCGGCGTCAAACTGGTAATACACTGAAAAAAATTTTTTAAATTGTCTTTTTAGTTTTGTGAAAAAATTTTTCTGTGTAAAATTTAAAAAAAATTTGTTTTGATTTACTGTTATATTAGCAATCGGCCAGCTTTGTTTCATCTTCTTATCTTAGTTTTTGAGATATAAAATTTTGAAAAAAGGCTTATAAATAAAGGATTTTCAAGGATATTTCTAGGACCGTTCAAAATTAAAATCTCCACAATGTTTTTAGATGGCACCTATCGAAAAATCAACAAAATTTAAAAAATTCCTTTCATGATGCCGCAACCTGCCAGACCCTTTGTATGAAATTATCATCAGAATTATTTAGCTTTCAGATAAAAAAAAAATATGAGAAAATAGGGACGTTCTCAGAGAAGCTTTAATTGAAAAGAAAAAATCATCTATTCAAAGCATACTCAATAAAAAAATATAAAAAAACAAAGTTGCTAAAACTTCTTAATTTGTATAATCAAGTCAGGGACAGATCTCACCGGCTTCTCCTTGATTTATAATTATCTTATCTTTTGCGGGTACCTACAATTTAATTGTATAATTCATTAAAAATTTAGTCACGTGCGCGGACCAACGACCACAAAACAATTATTATTTCAATAACACTTCAATCGCCGCGGATCGAAGGAATTGAGTAGAAAAAAAAAACAAAACCATTCAGATAAAAAAATGTTCGCTTCAATTGTTTTTGTCTTCTTCTCAGACAATCGACTTTTGATTGTGAGTAATTCTTTTTGTCGGTTTTTCAGTCGGATAGATGTTCATTTAGATATTTAATTTTCTCATCTCATTTTCAAAAAATTTATTAGACATATGAGGTACCAAAATGCTGGAAATCGATCCAGCATTTTGAATAAAATAAAAAATTTGGGTGTTAATTGCACACTTTTCATACCAAAATGGCTCCCAAAGCAAAAAAAAAATTTAGTTTTTTCAAAATTTTTGACTTTGACCGTTTATTTTTCCCTCAATGGGTCAAATTTTTACCATAAATTTAATTTTGCCTAAAAGCACATACAATTGGCTTTCAAACGGCATTTAAGTTTTTTTTCTACGATTAACCATTATCGTGGGAGAATTTTTTTTCTAGACTTACTGCCTAAAAACTTTAAGGCGCTATAACTCGTCAGGGTTACATTTTAGTAAGCTACAGATCAATTTTAAATCGATCTCGAGAAGTTTAGCCTAAAATTAATAATTAAAATTAATAATTGCATCTAATCCTGCTGCTGATTGTCGACAAAGAAGTTTTTCCCTAAGAATTCTTTAATTTTTTTTTTATTTAATGGAAATGTCCAATCGTTTCATCAAAAACAATGCCAATTTGTATGATCGGCTTTTCTCATTGCAATTCAAAAACAAAAAAAAGCAAAAGCAATTATCTCACAGTTAGTTGACCCGGCATCGCCAATTGTGGCTTACTTAAGAATCCGAATGCAAACGAACTGGAAGAGTTTTCAATTTACGATCAATTAAAACTTTTATGTAGCCTGCGTACGTCAGGTTATCGAAGCACACACAGAACAGTTGCACACCTGTGTTGGTCTTTCTTTTTTATTATTTCCTTATTTCTTTTTTTTGTTTTTTTTTTATTTTTATTATTTTCCGAAATTACCTTGTTTGGACTCCCGAAAGATCTTTAAGGCGGCAAACGTTCTCAACGCCAGCGTATACCAAACTGAAAATCTTTTATGTCCATACCGATTTATATACCCAAAGAAACCCTCCGTCTCCGATGATAGACAAAGCCAAGCGGCATAATACGAAGATATGCTCTAAACAATGCTTAGGAGCGTAAATAATTTTTTTGTGAGCTCAGAGAGATACTGCAAACAGATACATTGTAGCTCTTTGATTCTGAGATAATGAAGAATTGAAGAATGTACATATGTAAGGTTTTAGGTCGTTCTTTAAATATTGCTTGCACTCTACACTTTTGTGTATTTTTCTTTGAAAGATTCGTCCATTTTTCTTTTGAAATAAATTTTTTATTCTTCTAAGGAAATTTTTATTTGTGGGCGTGGCTGTGAGAGAATGAGACTTCCTTCTAACATGAACGAACGGTCTATAATTTGTCTAGAACTTCTTGACTGTGTCCAGAGTATTTAAAATCTTTTTTTCAACGCTCTATTGTTGAAGTTGTAGGCGGGGTAAAGTACATCGTTGACTTTTTGGATCAAATGCAATCAGGAAATACTTTTTTTACAGTGTAACTGTCTTTAAAAAAATCCATAAAATTTGTTTTTCAACTGAGCACTAAGGAAGTGTAAGGACAGAAGACCGAACTGGTAAGCACATCCCAAAGACACTAAAATGCATTGAAAAATGAAGGCCAACAAATTAAAATTTGTAGCACATTCAAATGTTAAAATAATTATTATATATGGAGTAATAAATAAAGCGAATTATTGCTTTCAAAACTGACCATCCCCATCAGAAAATTATAAGTACTAAAAATTCCGGAATTAAATTTGTTACAAATCAGTAATTTTAGATGCTGCTCAGTCGGTGCTTGAAAAAAAAAAAACGAAAAAACTTATCAGAAATGATTATCAAATACTTTTAAAATCTATAAACGTCTCGTGTGTCGTCTAATATTACATTCTGATTGATTTGTAGAAAGTGATAATTTCATACATTGAATCGCCTTGCTTCGTTTAAGAAATTTTAATTGATCGATAAACTTCACTTGTTCGAATCTAAGTGTATGGACAGGGTTTCCCAACATTTTTCACTAACACAGTCCATCAATTGACACAGACGAGGAAATATTATTTTTCACTCAACATAACAAGTAAGGGTGTTATAGTCAGGCATGCCAGACAAAGTGTATGGCTGAAAAAAATTTTTTAACCACGATCCACGATCATTAAGATAAGTTATTCTGGAGATTTTTAAGGCCTCATATTCCGATTTTCATTCAATTTCTCTGTGTAATGAAACGCCCTTTTGCCACGCCCTCGTGTCTAATGTTGCGAAATTTAATCGGAGACTTACATTTAACTTCGAATTCCAGGATTTCGTTGAAATATCTCGAAAAACTACGATCAGATTTTTGTGACAAGCCCCTGTACTGGAGGGGATTTGATTTTTGTAGATTTCGTTCGAGTCAATTTCGGGTGTAAGCGAAAAAAAATATCGAAAAGCGCCCTTTTGCCACGCCTTCCAACTTTTCGAAATTATATTTAGTGCAATAAAATGTGCTCACATATCAAATACCATGCAAGTAATTCAAAAATTTCAGGCTTCAAATCAGTTTTTGTGATTTTCATAACAGACCCTAGTACTGGAGGTACCCCTAAAAATGGTCCGATCGGGTCCATTCTCGAAATTGCTCTTACTCATGTCTTCTCGAACAGGCATACCAAATTTTGTCAAAATAGCTCAACTCCTTCGATAAGAAAACTGAGTACGAACAGACGAACGGACATACATACACAGAGAAAAAAATCAACCAGAAAACTGATTAAATCAACCAAAAATGTTGTTGACTCAACCATTTTTCTTTTGAAATTTTCGTTCTGCTCGAAAATCAAAAGGACTGTGAATAACAATGCGCAATGGTTAAGTTCGCTCAGTGTAGCTAAGTCGAATCTCTTGGTGACGCTGATCATTTATAAGGTGACAGCCACACAAACGTAATATACCCTCGACACACGGTGAGTCGGGTATGAAAAGATCTATTAACTGACTGTTGTATTGCTTCGCCCTTCTTATAGTCGACGGACCGGTATTTGGGAGCCACTGGTTCTTAGTATCGCTTTATTTATTGACGGGTTCATCGCTTGCACGTCATTTTAAGTTGCTCGGTCAAATAAAAATGCCACTCATTTAATAAGCGATAAGGGCATAGACGAGAAATGAGTCTTTTTCCAAGATTAAGACATCATTCGGCTTAATTGTTTTATTTTTATTTAAATTTACAATTCCTTCTAAAGGGGTATTATATTGTACACTCAAAAATGTTGCTCAAGAACTTTGTTTTAAGAACTTCCATTTTTTTTCTTATAACAATTAAAATTAATGGAAACGATTTAACCATCAAAATTGTTGGGACAAAGTATAAAATTTTTGGCATATAATATTTTTTTTTTTTGAGTGTATGTATCGAAAACTTCCCTTCAATAGGGAACCAGCAAAGTTAAGTTGACTCAAAAGGATCTGGCGGGTTGCGGCATCATGAAAGGAATTTTTAAATTTTGTTGATTTTTCGATAGGTGCCATCTAAAAACACTGTGAAAACTACTTTTTAGATTTTTATTTTAAACGGTCCTTGAAATATCCTTGAAAATCCTTTTTTGTTAAGGCTTTTTTTCAAAATTTTATATCTCAAAAACGAATTAAGATAAGAAGATGAAACAAACGTTGGGCAATTGCTTATATAACAGGCAATCATAAAAAAAAAATTAAATTTTACACTGAGAAAATTTTTTTCACAAAACTAAAAAGACAATTTAAAAATTTTTTTTCAGTGTATTACCAGTTTGACGCCGCTATACAAATTTTTTTTTAAAATACCTCTAAGTATTTGCTTTCATTAAAAAAAAAATTTCATTCAAATTAAATGGCGCAACAGTGAGATATTCAAAAAATTACAAGTGCAAATAGATGCTCTAGTACTAATATCCAGTACAAATGTGCGAAAATGATACAAAACACATTACTCATACGGCATAATTTTAAAAAGTTAATCGTCTCCAGAAATATTTAAGATAGAAAGATGATTACACTGAAAAAATTTGTTAAAATTGTCTTTTTAGTTTTGTGGAAAAATTTTTCTCAGTGTAAAAATTTAAAAAAAAATTTTTGATGTCCTCTTATATTAGCAATCGTCCAAGGTTTGTTTCATCTTCTTGTCTTAATTAGTTTTTGAGATATAAAATTTTGAAAAAAGGCTTATTGATCATCATAAAAGCTCGCAAAAATTTGCTCAAACTTGAAATTTAAACTTTGAACTGGCCCGATGGGCAACGTTCTAAAATCGTAAATTTTCAAACGTCGAATTTTTGTCGCGAAATTCCACCTTCTTCTCTTTCTAGCGTGTTCTTTCCCGGCTTATACCGGGGTCCGTATGTTTTGAATTTTTTCTCCATTTTCTTCTATTCACTGCATCCTCGATTCTTAGATCAGTTGCTTGGAGGTCCCTTTTCAAAATTTCTAGCCTTACTACTTTATTATGAGTCTAAAAAGATGAAAGTCTAGAAGAGATTTGAACAAGGAACAGCATTGAAACAAATTTTGACTTGGATATGTTTTGAAGACTGAAATTTAGTTCTCAAATATTTTATTGCTATAATCCAGAATTCACCCACAGATTTTTCGTGAAGCCTTAAGAGCAATGTTTGGATGAAATTTCTACAATGAAAAGAAAAACTAAAAACTCCGAACTTAATTCTTAAAATTCCGCTTACTGTCAGTTAAAGTCCAACCCAATGGCACATTAAGTCGACGGTTCTCAGCTTGAAGCCACGCTTGCAACGGCTTGAAGTACTCCAACAAAGCCGATGGATCCATTGAGGTTTCGCCGGTGAATTGTTCGAGTGCTTTTCTCCAATGCTTCGACGAACCCATTGAAAGGAATTTACTAAAAAAGATATACTCATGTATCATAACCAGATGAAATACAATAAAACCCCAACCTAAAAGCATTTCCGGCCTCTTTGCTGCCATAAATATCACAGTTGTCCAACGCTTTGGTGGCATCGTTTTCATCGAATTGACCGGATTTGGTGCACAAAAGCTTATGGAATTGGAATTGGAAAATATGCGCAGCAAAATACCTCAAGTATTCGACATCTGCAGAGACATGGTATTTAGCCGGTGGATCGAAATCTTTATCGGTGCGTTCAAAAGGCGGCTCTATGCCGGATAACTTCGAACGCATTTTCCAGAAGCCGGAATTCCAGGATGACTCTTCGATTTCACCACGGAAAACAGCGAAACGATACTTGTCGAGGGCATAGGAGAATGGCAAGAAGACGATTTTCTTCAAGGCCTTAAATAAATTGAAGTATATTAACGGGAAATACATATACCTACATATGTTTATTATGAAACCGTCTTACCGTCTTGAACAACTCGTTGATACGACTCTTTTCATCCAGCTGGTCACTTGGAATGAGGTGAAGTGTTTTCAAATGTTTCGGCGATGCGACCGAAAGTGCAATTACGTCCCCAATGGCTTCATGAAATCCCGGATTGGGTGCTCCGCGAAAAATGGCCGGTTGTTCCTCATACTGAAGGTAGTATTGAATATGGCCGAGCTCATGATGGACCACATACAAATAATGGGTATTCACTTCGGTGCACATTTTAATCCGAACGTCACTGTCCTGAAACATATCCCAAGCCGAGGCATGACAAATAATCTCCCGGTCGTTGGGTCGCTCCAGAACGCTCAAGTTCCAAAAACTCTGAGGTAACTCGCGCATACCAAGCGACTTGAAGAAATCATCACCAAGCTCAAACATTTTTCGCACAGTAATGCCCTGAGCTGCGAGCTCTTCATCAACGTTGATGAAGGCTTTTTCGGGGAACGGGGTATACAGGTCAATTACCTCATCCCACTGTTGGCCCCACATGTTACCTAGCAAATGCATCGGAATATTTCCGTCTGCAGAAACAATCTCTGGCCCATAGAACTCCCTCAAACGATGGCGCACATATCCATGAATTTCACGATAAAGTGGCAGGATCGCCTCATAGACAGCGTCAAGATTCTTCTCAAAGTCGGGATCTTCATAGAAACTAATCCACTCTTCGGCATTCGAAGTGAAACCTTTCAAAGAAATCGTGGTTCTTTTATTCATATAAAATAAATCAATAAATTTCTACTACAATCTTACCATTTAAATGTGCCGCCTTTTTGCTAAGCTCGATGTAAGTTTTGAAATTTTCACGCATAGGCGTTCCCGCGGCATCGTACCACGAACGCCAGTAGTGCGCCAGTTCGGCAGGATTACGACTGTTTCGCAAACGCTCGTTGATATGGGGTTCAAGATTCAAATCGCATTTCGTGGGATTATCGAAGGCGCAAACTTTGGCCGTCGCGTAATTCGATTGCATCGCACTTATCGCATTTTGCAGCTTCTCGAAATCTTCCTTCGGCAAAACGCTGAACGATAATCGCGTTAGATCGTGCACTTGTCGTTCGATTTCCTCGTCATCCTTCAATGTATCATATCCACGCTCCTTTATGCGAAATGCCAGGTCCTTTTGAGCTTTGGCATTTTCCGTTGACACGGCTATCATCGCCAAACGATTCTCTTCGGTCACATTTGTATTGTAATTGTAGGAAATGACGCTGTCTTTGTTTATACGCTGCCTCAGAAGTTCATTTTCCTCTTTCAGAAACGCTTTCGCCTCGCTGATCTTTTCCGAGACGCTTTGCGATTGCATTCGATGGAACTGAAAATTTAATACTTCAGATTCTTGTTGGGAGATTCGAAAGAAAAAAACACAACTTACTGACGAACACAGAAGCGCGGCTAAAAGAAATACTTTGAGCTGATTAGACATTTTGAACCATTGAGTGGGCTTTTAATGCCACTTTCTTTTTTCTCTATCAGTGTAAGCCTAAGAATTTGATATTTCTAGAACCGGTTCAAACTTTTTTAGTATTCCGAGTGAAGTTCAGAGCACTGCCGACTGTTTAAGATAGACTAACGATTCTGTTCTCCATTGCTTTTCTATTTATATCAAGTTCCCGGAGCGTTTACTCTTCTCAAGCGATAACCTTAGATCTGAGATGAAAACAAATAAGCTGAGCTGAGCTGAGCCTGCTGTCGCTCATTTCAATCTTTTATGAGCTGCATTCATTGAGGGCGCGCCGACTGCATAAAAAATCAATAAAATAGCTCAAAATAACTATTATTTCTCGTCAAACTGAAGTTTACTTTATCATTTTAAACTAATTAAGAGGCCAAGCACATATTTTTCTTGAATGCCGTTGGACTGGAACAATGTCGCTTTATAGAGAACCGCATTCAAAATATATATTTTTTTGTTTGGGAAACATTTGATATTATAGACTAGTCTAGAAAACGATTAAATTTTAAGGCTCTACCAAAGACAATATAATAATAAGATGTGCCACGACCATAAATTTCAGCGCGCTATGAAAAGTTTTCTGTGTACGCAGCCGTGCGTCCACGTTAGCGACCAATAGCGAGAGTTATCGAACTCAAACCTTCTTCAAACACGCTTTCTTGTGTTGGATCCGGTCGAGCACACGAAATTCGCGTTTGATGCAACCTTTGGTTCGTTTTGGCAATATTCTGACATCGAACTCTGCACTGTTACATGAAACGAGGGAAGAACGCCCTCTATCCAGCTTTATTAGAAAATGTCGTTGCGCAAACTTTATTTTGTGCACAAACCTAACCTCTAAGAGTGTATGGGTTCATGAATGTGGAAAATTTTGGAAATTCAAAAGACAAGAGTACATAAACACGCACACGGGTGACTGATCAGTCAGACTGAACGTTTATGTGGCGCATTAATGAGCGACCATGAAATAAATGAAATTTTGGGGAAGATGTAAGAAATTGTTTCAGAAACGGGGGTTTCAATGAACGGGAGGTGTCAATCGGTTATTGCATGCATATGTTTGTAGGAGGTTGTGTGTATGTTTATCGCTTTCAAAGCAGTCAAGTCAAGAAAATTTCTATTTTCTGATTCTCTTGTTCGGTTTCGTATATGCGTGATGAGTGTAGCAAACGAGCCGAAGTGCTTTATACAATGTGGTGCTTCTCTTCGAGTAGCGCACATTTTTTATATGGGTAAAACGAGAAATATGTTTAGGTCTATCCGAACTCTATGCGCCTATTATTATATTGTCTTTGGCTCTACTCAGATCCAACAAAACCCTGGGTTATAGCTTACACAGAATGTACCTATACCCAAATCGCTATTAACCGGTATATTTAGGGTTTTAGATAAATTAACTTGTGATTAACCGAATCAAATGTGGCGCTTCTGGTTCAATTTCAGGAAATCTTATGAATTTGGCAAGTTGTGTGAAAATTTTATTTTGTAGGCGATCGTTCTCACCGATAATTTTTGGTGCATAATTTGGCTCAACATTTTCATCTTATTGTTATAAAATTTCATCTTACGTCCATTGAATTGCTCACTTTTTTGCCTTCCTCTTCGATCCTACAAAATCAAATTTTTTTTGTTAGCTCTATTAAAAATTGGAATACTTGAATCAAAAATATTATTTAAATATTTTGAGAGGTAGTACATAAATATATATATTTAAGTAAATTAATCTGTAAAGGTAAAAATAGGCCTACTGGTATCGGTGCAGTCGGTTTACGGACGATAGCTTTGGGTGATAGCGTACATTGGTATGTTGATGTACTAATCCTTCTTTAGAAAATTTAATCTGTACAATTAAAAAAAAAAGAAACCGAAAGAAACTCCTGTGGCAATTTTGTTGTGTCGTTATACGTAAGCCATGCATGCGTGACAAATTCATTAATACAGAAGTAGTGACCCTTTCATGTGAAAAGATATCAATTGGTGTTTTTCGAATGATTTTCTAAAAAGTGGAAGAAGTGGAAAAATAATACAAAAATGGAGGTCGCTATAACGAACCATTTTTCTAATGAACTTTTCATTTGAAAGGAGTTGATTAGCTTGGTGTCGCTGGGTGTCGCTGGCTGTCGTTCCATACCCGTTGGCACTATATACTTTTCCATTATTTTTTATTCATGCTAGCGGCATATACTCTATTTTCAAATTATATCATGAACGTCTGATCATTTCAGTAGCCAGCATGTCCTCTTTTCTCAAATGAAGTGTTCATGCGTATTAGGGTCATTCACTTATTTTCCTAATGAATTCATGTGTTGAATTTGAAGTAATGAAAACAGGGGCAATCTCCTAACAAACTTCATTAGAAGTAAGGGTTAGTAATGCGATTAGGCGCAGTATGAATTTTGACCACTTCGGAAGTACTTCAGAAGTAGGTGAATTTCCGGCTGGGAAGCGCGACACTGTGACGTCTTTGTTGTAGGCCTAGCTCAACTTTAGCAAGCATTAGGAGCCAAAATAATCGATAATCGTAGACATCACTAACAAAACCAGATTTACACGTTGGTACATTTTGATAATGCGCCCGTTTACACGTACGTCAACATCGTTCAACAAAACGCAGTTTGTAGGAGAGAGGAGAGCAGAGAGTAGGAATCCAAACTCCCCTCAAGGGGGAATGTTGTCACCTCTCCTGTGGCTCATTGTCATGAACAGCCTACTTGAACGGCTTGATTCGGATGGATGCCGAACGGTTGCGTATGCAGACGATGTAGCACTATTGGTAAGAGGAAAGCATTTGGACACTGATTCAGTCCTAACTAAAAGTCATAACAACCTGGGCCAGAAATTGTGGTCTAGCAGTAAACTCAAGCAAGACTGAACTGGTACTTTTTACAAGGATGCATAGGATTCCGAACTTCCGGACACCATTTCTAAATGGGGCCAGCGATCGGAGAACGCATCAGAAGAGCTGAGGTAGCGCTATACTGCTGCAAACAGGCCATTAGAAAGCTCTCGTAAGTATCACGGGAGTACTTGGATCTACTCCCATGCTCGCCTTAAGTGCAATGCTTAATATTATCTAACCTGACATAGCGGCAAAGCAGTTGGCTTTAACCACCGCTTTACGACTAAGGGAAGCAGGCGTCAGGGGCAGAACTTCGAACCTGGCAACACCTATCCTTTTATGCGTCATCCCGGCTACGGACTACTTTGTGCCAACGGTAAGTCTGGAGAAACCTTTCCGGACTTCTATACCCTTGAGGGAAGACTGGGGGGGGTGGGTCTTTACCGGGAGGGGATCATCTGATTTTCTTTACGGATGTTTCTTAAGCTGGAAGGTAGGGTCGAGGGAGGAGTCTTCTGTGAAAAGCTCAATATGAGTTCTAGTTTTAGACTCCCGGATTACAGCGTCTGCAGAGATTCAATTTTTTTTTCACTTTGGAAGCCATTTTGGTATAAAAAGTGTCCCATTAACACCCAAAGTGTTTATTTTATTCAAAATGCTGGGTCGATTTCCTTTAATTAAGTATCCATATCTAATAATTTTTTTCAAATATTTTATTGCTATGTATCCAGCATTCAATGTGATTTGTGATTTTTCGTCAAGCCTTAAGAGCAATGTTTGGATGAAATTTCTACAATTAAAAGAAAAGCTAAAAACTCCGAACTGAATTCTTAAATTCCGCTTACTGTCAGTTAAATTCCAGCCCAATGGCACATTAAGTCGGCGGTTCTCAGCTTGAAGCCACGCTTGCAACGGCTTGAAGTACTCCAACAAAGCCGATGGATCCATTGAGGTTTCGCCGGTGAATTGTTCGAGTGCTTTTCTCCAATGCTTCGACGAACCCATTGAAAGGAATTTACTAAAAAAGATATACTCATGTATCATGACCAGATGAAATACAATAAAACCCCGACCTAAAAGCATTTCCGGCCTCTTTGCTGCCATAAATATCACAATTGTCCAACGATTTGGTGGCATCGTTTTTATCGAATTGACCGGATTTGGTGCACAAAAGCTTATGAAATTGGAATTGGAAAATACCCGCAGCAAAATACCTGAAGTACTCGACATCTGCAGAGATATGGTATTTAGCCGGTGGATCGAAATCTTTATCGGTGCGTTCGAAAGGCGGCTCAATGCCGGCCAATTTCGAACGCATTTTCCAGAAGCCGGAATTCCAGGATGACTCTTCGATTTCACCACGGAAAACAGCGAAACGATACTTGTCGAGGGCATAGGAAAATGGCAAGAAGACGATTTTCTTCAAGGCCTTAAATAAATTTAAGTATATTAACGGGAAATACATATACCTACATGTGTATATTCTGAAACCGTCTTACCGTCTTGAACAACTCGTTGATACGACTCTTTTCGTCCAGCTGGTCACTTGGAATGAGGTGAAGTGTTTTCAAATGTTTCGGCGATGCGACCGAAAGTGCAATTACGTCCCCAATGGCTTCATGAAATCCCGGATTGGGTGCTCCGCGAAAAACGGTCGGTTGGTCCTCATACTGAAGGTAGTATTGAATGTGGCCGAGCTCATGATGGACCATATACAAATACTGGGTATTCACTTCGGTGCACATTTTAATCCGAACGTCACTGTCCTGAAACATATCCCAAGCCCAGGCATGACAAATAATCTCCCGGTCGTTGGGTCGCTCCAGGACGCTCAAGTTCCAAAAACTCTGAGGCAGCTCGCGCATGCCAAGCGATTTGAAGAAATCATCACCTAGCTCAAACATTTTTCGCACAGTAATGCCCTGAGCTGCGAGCTCTTCATCAACGTTGATGAAGGCTTTTTCGGGGAACGGGGTATACAGGTCAATTGTCTCATCCCACTGTTCGCCCCACACACTCCCTAGCAAATGCATCGGAATATTTCCTTCTGCAGAAACAATCTCTGGCCCATAGAACTCCCTCAAACGATGGCGCACATATCCATGAATTTCACGATAAAGTGGCAGGATCGCCTCATAGACAGCGTCAAGATTCTTCTCAAAGTCGGATCTTCATAGAAACTCATATATTCGTCGGCATACGAAGTGAAACCTTTCAAAGAAATCGTGGTTCTTTTATTCATATAAAATAAATCAATAAATTTCGTACTACAATCTTACCATTTAAATGTGCCGCCTTTTTGCTAAGCTCGATGTAAGTTTTGAAATTTTCACGCATAGGCGTTCCCGCGGCATCGTACCACGAACGCCAGTAGTGCGCCAGTTCGGCTGGATTACGACTGTTTCGCAAACGCTCGTTGATATGGGGTTCAAGATTCAAATCGCATTTCGTGGGATTATCGAAGGCGCAAACTTTGGCCGTCGCGTAATTCGATTGCATCGCACTTATCCTATTTTTCAGCTTCTCGTAATCTTCCTTCGGCAAAACGCTGAACGATATTCGCGTTAGAACGCGCACTTGTCGTTCGATTTCCTCGTCATCCTTCAATGTATCATAGCCACGCTCCTTTATGCGAAATGCCAGGTCCTTTCGAGGTTTGGCATTTTCCGTTGACACGGCTATCATCGCCAAACGATTCTCTTCGGTCACATTTGTATTGTAGTTGTAAGCAATGACGTTCATTTTGTTTAAACGCTGCCTCAGAAGTTCATTTTCCTCTTTCAGAAACGCTTTCGCCTCGCTGATCTTTTCCGAGAACGCTTTGCGATTGCATTCGATGTAACTGAAAATTTAATACTTCAGATTCTTGTTGGGAGATTCGAAAGAAAAAAAACACAACTTACTGACGAACACAGAAGCGCTGCTAAAAGAAATACTTTGAGCTGATTAGACATTTTGAACCATTGAGTGGGCTTTTAATGCCACTTTCTTTTTTCTCTATCAGTGTAAGCCTAAGAATTTGATATTTCTAGAACCGGTTCAAACTTTTTAGTATTCCGAGTGAAGTTCAGAGCACTGCCGACTGTTTAAGATAGACTAACGATTCTGTTCTCCATTGCTTTTCTATTTATATCAAGTTCCCGGAGCATTTACTTTTCTCAAGCAATAACCTTAGATCTGAGATGAAAGCTAATAACCTGAGCTGAGCCTGCTGTCGCTCATTTCAATCTTTTATGAGCTGCATTCATTGAGCGCGCGCCGACTGCATAAACAATCAATAATATTACTCATACTTAATAACTGTTTTTTCTCGTCGAACTAAAGTTCACTTCATCATTTTAAACTAATTTAGAGGCCAATCACATATTTTCTTGAATACCGTTGGACTCGAACAATGTCGCTTTATCGAGAACCGCATTCAAAATATATTTTTTTTTTTTTGGAAACATTTAATATTATAGGCTAGTCCCGCATAACGGTTGAATTTCACAGCTTTCAGGAAGTCAAATTTTAAGCCCTAAAAGGCTCTACGCAGATCCAACAAATCCCTGGGTTTTAGCTTATGCTGGCCACTCACGCTATACCGATCGAAGTGATTTGTCCATGTGGACAAAAAGTTAAGCGTGTGTTGGGTGGTTTGTGCACCGATCGAAAGTATTTGAAATTTTTCATAACCCAGCGATTTGTTGACGCGTGAGTGGCGCGGTGTATGCACTCTCTCAATGCGCATGCTCTCAAACCGGTTTTGGTTTATTTATTTTTTAAATGCATTTTCTCATTTTTCTGTAATCGTTGTCGCGTAAACATCGATGCAAGAAATGGCAAATGTAAGTAAAGCCTTTCTGGAGGAATTTTAGCTGGCATGTTGACCGCACGACGACTAGAGCGAAATGACGGTTTATGGATCGGTGTGGCGTGTGTGGGAAACATACTTTATACCAATCGCTTCGATCGGTAAAGCGTGAGTGGCCAGCATAAAACGGACACTTTTTCTAATGAAATTTTCATTTGAAAAGATATGACAATATGTTTTTCAATCTGTGTTGAACAATTCTCAGAAGCTGCAAAATTTGGATGTGTTTAAGATGTTTCAAGAATTGAAACTCTTCAATCTTTCCAAATGCGCTGATGTGTCACAGACACGAAGTGACGATATATGGCCATATCCGCCAAATTTTTAAAATAATCATTGAAAAAATACAGAATCGTAACCGCTTTTTAATACATACATATATAGAATTAAAAATTTTTTATATTTTCTTTTCCTTCTCCTCTCAGGTATCCGCGGCGTATTCCTGCTATTTTTTCAAATGAAATTCTCATACCCGTTGGCAATATATATTTTTTCCAAATTATATTTTTATTCATGCTAGCGGCATATACTCTTATTTTCAAATGAAATAATCATGAACGTTTGATCCATTTCAGCTAGCCAGCATGTGCTCTTTTCCCAAATGAAGTGCTCATACGTATTAGGGTCATTCACTTATTTTCCGATTGAATTCATGTGTTGAATTGTGTCCTAACAAACTTCATTAGAAACAAGGGTTAGTAATGCGATTAGGCGCAGTATGAATTTTGACCACTTCGGAAGTACTTCAGAAGTAGGGAAATTTCCGACTGGGAAGCGCGACACTGTGACGTCTTTGTTGTAGGCCTAGCTCAACTTTAGCAAGCATTAGGAGCCAAAATAATCGATAATCGTAGACATCACTAACAAAACGAGATTTACACGTTGGTACATTTTGATAATGCGCCCGCTTACACGTACGTCAACATCTTTCAACAAGACGCAGTTTGTAGGAGAGAGGAGAGCAGAGAGAGGAATCCAAACGCCGATTTATTAATCGATCGATATTTTTTACGCGGTGTCAACAGTGCTTACCAATGGAAAAAATGTGCAAAAGCCCAATTCGTGCATTTTACACTACGCGAAAGTAAAAATTCCCTTTTTCCACTTCATTAAAATTTTTAACCAAAATTCCCACAAAAAGGGAAAATTCCCACAAGTTCCCAGCACTGATCTACAGATCAGTGCTCCCACCCTCAGAAAGATCTTTGTGGTAGATTGAGAAGATAAAGCATGGTAGATTTCACAAATATATGGTAGATTTTTATATCCTTAAATATCTATAGATACACACATCTAACATAACGGTTCGGGTATTTGAAAAATTTGAAGAGAATATCGTCACAGTGCTGCCAGCATTGGCAGGGATTTCTTGCCATTTCGGGTAATTTCGAATGTTAACGGCGTTTGTTGGATTGTTTTTATTTTTTGGTTTCTTACTGTTTTGCATGTTAGAGTAAATATGTAAGTTTTTTAAAGAATTTCCTTTTCGAATTCGCCACTCAATCGTTAGCTTTGATTACTAAATTTAGGGCTTTTATTCAAATGTGGTAGATTTTTACAGCTTGTGTGGTAGTCAGCGCTGCCACTTTTGGCCTTTTCCTACCAAAGCGGGTAGGTATTTTTTTCTTAGGTAGGTTGGTAGGTTTAATAGGATTTTGGTAGTATTTCGGAAATTTTTTCATTATGATTAAAAACATTTGTAAACATATCTGTTATCGAAAAATACACATCGAATTTTGTCAACCCTACCTTGAACGATGTGGAAGAGTATGTTTCATATCCATCTATCTCTGTCTCTCATGTTGCTTTTTTCCACAGAAATGTATAGAGCACAAAAGAAAATATAAATAAACAAAGCTAATACAATAGAAGCTCACGTGCATTAAAGGATGCGCGACGTAGCGACAAATGAAGAATATAATCACTTTTATCGCTTGAATGTGCCAAATGAAGTTCAAATGGATAGTTTTATACAATATTTTGAACCAATTTTGGATTTTTAGAATAAAAATAATATATAAAGTTATTGTTATTGCAAATACCCCCAAAAATTTTAAGCAATAAAACTCCTTTGTGTACCCAGCCGGACTTTATCCCATGCATGAACAAATCATTAATGCAGAAGTAGTGAAGCATTCATTCCGAAAGAGGCCAATTGATGATTTTTCAAATGATCTTCTAGTAAAAATATCACAGAAGTAAGAGCGCGTTGCAACAGACTCTTCTTCAAATGAAATTTTCATTTGAAAGAGGGTTGTATACTCCCATTTTTAATGAAGATCCTATGAAATTTGCATGACAAGATGTTTTTCAATCTGTGTGCTACAATTCTCAAAAGTTTTATAATTTTTTTGTACTTAAGATGTTTTGATAATTGAAACTCTTAAGTCTTTCCAAAGGCAAAAATGTGTCAGTCACGAAGAGACGAAATATGGCCATATCCGCCAATTTTTTTAAAATATTCATTGAAAAAATACAAGTTCGAAAGCGCTTATTAAAACATTTAAAAAAATTTAAAAATTTATTTTCCTTCTCCTCTCAGATCCCCGCGGCGTATACATACAGTTTTTTCAAATAAAATTCTCATTCCCGTTGGCACCATAGTCTTTGTTCAGAATGATATTATGATTCATGTTAGCAGCATATACTTTTTCAAATGAAATAATCATGCACATTGGATCCATTTTAGCCAGACAGCACGTGCACTTTTCCCAAATGAAGTTTTCATGCGGACCAGGGTCATACACTCCATTACCTAATGAATAACACATGAATTTTGAAGTACTGAAAATAGCGGCCATCACCTAACAAACTTCATTAGAAGTAAGGGTTAGTAATGCGAGTAGTCGCAGTATGAATTTTCCACCACTTCGGAAGTACTGCAGAAGTAGTGAAATTTCCGGCTGGGTAGGTTTTGGTAGGTTGTAATCGTTTTTGGTAGGATTTCGAAAACTATTTGGTAGGAAAAAAAGTTTGTCAATGGCAACGCTGGTGGTAGAAGTTCGCATTTTATCAAAAAAGTGGTAGATCTAGCAGAATTGTGGAAGGGTGGTAGCACTGCTACACATCGACAGGCACGGTTGCCATAGTTGGTGTTTTGGTGCCAAAACTGGCTCTTTATTTTTCACTTGGCCCTTTTTTATTGTATTTGGCTCTTTTTTGGCTTTTTTACGCCACGAGTAAAATTACTCAATAACAGAAGAGAGCAGAGTAACTACCAATTCCGCTCCCGCCGCTATCTTCCTTTTCTGCTCAAAATATATTCCTCTGCCAGTAGCTCTGCCATTAAAATGTTCCCATGAAAAGTTGCTCTGCCGCCAATAGTTTGTGGGTGCCTTCCACTCCCCGCAACTTAGTTTGTTGTGGATTTCACCTCCCCGCGGCGATTTCAGAGTTGCATTTGGCGGGCGGTATGGGCGAGCTAATGAGTGGACTAGGTAGCGAAGGTCGTTTCGAGATCCGTGGGTTCGAACCCCGCCACATCCGCTCCATTAAACTTTTTTTTTTAAATAAGATTTTAAGAATAATTTTTAATAATAAAAAAAAATTATTTTTTATTATTTCAATTGTTATTATAATTATTTATAACAATTGAAATAAATTATATCGGCTGCGAGACTTGAACCCAGCGTTCAGCAAAACGTGCGCGATTGCAAAGCGACGCCTTTAACCATAAGGCCAACCAAGTCACTTGAAGGTTCGTGTCTTATATTTAGTTTTAACTATACTCTGAGCTTCTATTAAAGCATATCGCCCGAAAATATACCGCATATAAATTGCTATTAATGCATTCTCCCGAAAGTATACCGCATTTATTTTAATTGGATTTACACTGACAATATAAAGCATATAGAACCTATAGCTGCAACTTCGGCCAAATTTTGGCGCGTTATGGCGTTATTTGGTGAAAAAGTTCAACTGTGGTGAACCACGCCATAAGTCGAGTGTTGTGGTGAACCACGAAATAGAAAGTGTGGTGTACCACGTAATAGCTTTTGGCCGAAATTGCAGCTATAGTTCTATATGATATAAAGGAATACCTTGTACTACAAAGTTTGTAGCAGTTATTTACAGTCAGCTGATTTTTACTCAACTTCACCACACCATTAGGAGCCGTTGTATCATCAATTCAGGGCTGCCAGATAGCCCGATTTTATCGTCATTTGACGATTTTTTTATGCCAAATATGCATTTTACCGATTTGACGATTTTTACCCCAAAAATACCCAATAATTGACGTTTTTTAAATCAATCTGACCAGGTGTGGTAACAATAGTAAAAATAAAACAGATGGCAATCAAATTTGCACGATTCATACCATATAGAACTATAGCTGCAACTTCGGCCAAATTTTGGTGCGAGCCACCATGTGAATGCACCTCAATAAAGGATTTTATTACGTAGATTTTGATGTAAAACTCTATTAAAAATTAAATTTAAGCAGATACTGACATATTGGCTTCGGGTCACTGTAGGTTCCATATGACACTCTTATAATTATTCGAAACTAACTGTGTCACTTTCAATACAATTACAGCCAACTTCGCAAACTTCTGGTTTTTTGTCATTTCGTTTCCTTTCGAAAACACTTATAATTATACCCGACACACTCTGTGTCGAGGGTATATTGCGTTTGTTGGGTTGTGTGTAACACCCAGAACCAGTCGAGATAGACTATACAAAATGTATATAGAAATGATCAGCGTCACCAGCAGATTCGATTTAGACATGTCCGTCCATCTGTCCGTCTGTTTGTATACAGTTTTCTTATCGAAGGAGTTGAGCTATCTCGACAAAATTTGGTATGCGTGCTCACGGGGACAAGAGTAAGAACAAGTTCGAGAATGGACCCAATCGGTCTATTTTTAGGGGTACCTCCAGTACTAGGGTCTGTTACGAAAATCACAAAAACTGCTCTAAAAACGAAGTCCTTCAAGGTATTTTGATGAAATTTGATATTTGAACATGTTTAAAAGCAAGTAATACGATTTCAAAAAATTGGAAAAGTGGGCGTGGCAGAAGGGCGTTTTTTGAAAATTCTCTCCTACACCCGAAATTCAAATGGGACGAAATTTGGCACTTATGCCTCGTATGTAGCCACAAACATCCTCCCCAAAATTTTTTTCTATCGGACCATTATTAAGGGAACCTCTAGTACTAGGGTCTGTCACAAAAATCCCAAAAATGCCTCAAAAGCGGACTTTATTGAAATATTTCAATGAAGCTTAGAATTTGAGCGTATATATAAGGGTCCGATTAGAATTTCAAAAAAATTTGAAAATTGGGCGTGGCAAAAGGGCGGTTTTCATTTATAAATTTAACAAAAGTCGGTATATGGAGCCCCTTATGCCCTTAAACACCTGTGGATATTAAAAATTTTTTATATAAAAAATTAAGCTAAAGATCGAAAATGTTTTTTCTTCGAAAAATTGAAAAAAAAAAATTTCAATTTGGTTCCCATTTTTTTCGGATTAAATCTACCATTGTTGCTATAAAGGTGATTTTTTATTAAAATGTAGAGTTTGATTTTTAAAAGGAATTAAAAATTGTGGCATTTTATTGAATATCGAAGAGGAGGTGGGCTATCAAAAATTCTACCTCGAAAATGACGCCTTTCCTTTTTTCAATGGACAAAAAGTTTTCATTGCTTTGTCGTGCTTTGTCTTCTAGTTGATAAAAAAAATAAAAGTCTGGAGTCTGTTCTAACGATCTATGAAAAAAAATGTACCGCACACTTACGATTGTCTCGATAAAGTCCATTTTTATGTTAAAAATCACCGCGCAAATGTCTGGATATTAAGAAGAAGAAAATCATTGCATATGTTAAGGATGATCAGTATTCATTAACGCTTTATTATAATCTCTGATGGCAATGTTTATAAGAAATTAAGAACTAACTAAGAAATTACAAAAACAAAAAATTTATTAAAATTTTTGTTTACGAATTTGAGAACATACGAAACTGTGATGCCATTTATATTGAAAAGGCAGTTATCCAGTGAAAGTACCCCTAGGGACTGTCAGATTTGAACCATTTTTTGTATACATATATTCGTTTTTGACTATAAACAACATTCTGACAAAGTTTTATTAAAATCGGTTGAGTGTTAGATATAGCTGCCATACAAAACTGCATGTGGTGGTCTATGGGGGGTACCCGAAGGGGTGAACTGATTTCGGTAAATTTTAGTTTATATCTTAATGACCTCAATTTACATCCGCATACCAATTTTCATTGTGATAGGACTATTCCTTCTATTTTTTTTTTGCCGCATGATGTATGGAGCAATCCCACTGTGCGGCGTCCGTTGGCTCCTCTTCAATTTTCTACAACTTGCCAGAAAACTTCGTTTCTCATACTTTTCATTATCGCGTAAAAGTCAAATGAAAAAATCTACCAGGGATGATAGTGTCAGTTTTTTTTATTTTTAAATATATTAAATAAAAATTTTTTTAGTTTATTCGATAATCGAAATTCGATTAAAAATCAAAAAATTTTACGTTTAAAGTAAAGAATTTTAACCGAATTTTTATCTCTGGTGTGTATTATGCGAAAAGGAAAACGATGTGGTGGCTTAAATTGAGCTTTCTGGAATTGGTTGTTTTTCTTTTTTTACCAAATACAAGTAAGTGAAGCTCTTCTCGATCTGTTGTTCTATTTGCTGAAATTGATTGATTACACTTTTTCCAATTGAATGAAACCGGAAAAGTTAGCATTGATGAAAGAATTATAAACGGGACAGTAGCAACATCGGCCACCTATACAGTGTCAATTAGAAATCGCTCTCTGGACTACACATCGTTTGGTTCTGCACAGTTTTGTGGAGGATCCTTGATTAAGTGGAATGTCGTGCTCTCGGCGGCACACTGTTTTTTAAGGTAGGTTAAAATATAAGAAATCAATAAAAAAATCAATGAAATTTTGAAACATTTCCAGAAGAAATGAGGATAGAACGATCTTTCGGGCAAAAAAAAGTGAAGTATATGTGGTTATGGGGCATGTAAATCTTTTCACAATTGATGATAACACCATTATCCTTGATATTGCAAAACTTGTTATCCATCAACAATATAATACTATGACGTTTGTAAACGACATTGCATTGGTGTTTTTAAAGCAATCAGTACCAATTGGCCATCCGACCGTTCGAACGATTTCCATTAATAAAGTTAAACTACCGCCTGGTACGAGGTGCGAGCTTAGAGGATGGGGTTACATAAATAATGTAAGTTATTTTCAATCTTTTCGATATTAACGCAATATCAATTTTTTAAAAATAAAAAATTAAAAATTAAAAAAAATATGTATAGAGAAGTGACACAGAAAATTTAATGAAAGTCAATTTGTCGTTAATTGGCCCAGAAAAGTGCAGACATGCCCGCATTAAAGGAAAGATATGCGCTGGGTATACACAAGAAGGAGATGGTGGTAGTTGCAGCGGGTAATTTTTGAAATTTTCGAATGAAGTCTATTACTGTTCTGCATATATTTTTTAATACCAGAGACTCGGGCGGACCATTAGTTTGTAACAATGTTGTGGCTGGAATCGTTTCAACAGGAGCTAGAGACTGTGATACGCGCGCATATGGAGTTTTAATGGACGTTGCCTTCTATTCATCATGGATCGATGAACATTTGAACAATAAATTAAGAGAAGATTTGAAAAAGATTGAAAATATTGAAAATATTGAAAATAATGCTGCATCACGTCTAGAAGATCACTTTCCTGCAATCCTTTTTACAGCTGGGAATTTAATCCTTAGAATTTATGCAATATCATTCTGTTTGTAGCTTCTTAATCGAGTATACATACTTAGTTTGCAACATCATAGTCATCTTTTCTGTGTCATTTTGTAATATTGAATAAAAATTGTGGTTAAACTCAAATAAATTTTTTGATTCTTTGAAAGAACAAAAATTCAGTTCCGCGACCAAGTGCAAAAATATCTCGTGCAGGACAGAGTCATCAGTGATTTTACCGGTGCGCAATTGTCACGCATGGCACCTTTGGGTGAAAATGTCATCGTAGAGCTTTTTTTGCGGCGAAAAGGTCAAAAACCCATTCGAAATGAATTACATAATTTTTTTCTTTGCGCAGAAAGAAGCAAGGTACCTACAAAAATAAAAAAAAAATAGAAAAAAGTGATTTTGATTCGAATTGCTCGAGAAAAATGAATTTCTAGAACTAAGGCGAAAAAAATTAGGCATTCACAAAGTCTTCTAAAATCCACTCTAGATTTATCCCGAGCTAAAATTAGTATTTTTTGTATTAATTTTTTTTTTAAATCCAATATTCATTAACCCGGTAGCGCCTGAATCAAAAAAAAAATAAATAAATAAATTTAAAAAATGCTGTTTGCCCGAGAAATGCAAAATTTTGAGTTGTGCCGATTTAGTGATTCGTGTGCGATATATAAAATAAATGTCTCTTTTCCACCTAAAAGTCAAGAGATTTGCCACCTTTTCTTTTGTGTTTATCTTCGAAGTTTCCAAATTATTTCAATTCGATGAAGAGGAACCCAGCCGGACTTTATCGCATGCATGATAAAATCATCGATGCAGAAGTATGGAAGAATGCATTTGTAAAGAGACCAATTGGTGCTGTTTCGAATGGTTTTGTAGTGAAAATTTCATGGAAGCAAGAGCTCGTTCCAAGAGATCCTTCTTCAAACGAAATTTTCATTTGAAAAAGGTTGATTACTCCTTTTTAAAATAAATATCTTATGCAATTTTCATTGAAAAACAGTGTTTGCATATTTCAAATTTTCTGCTATGATTTACACATTTTTTGAGCAAATTTCATTCACTTCTGCTTTTCATCCAAGTGCATTTAGAACTAAAAAATTGTGATGGAATCGTAATGTTTTATGTTATTGTTGATCAACACTATGAGCTAGCGTTATGTTATAACATAGAAATAAAACATTTTAAAATTAAAAATTAAAAAAATATTATATATTTCTTTACCTCCCAGATCCAGTAGCGTAAAACTTAATTCAAAAACGAAACTTTCATTTGTATTAGGATTATATACTCTTTTTCAAATGAAATAATCATGCACGTTGGATCCTTCTTAAGCCAACCAGCACGTGCTCTTTTCCAAATGAAATTTTCATGCGGACCATAGGTCAACACTGTCCTTTACCAAATGATATAACACATGAATTTTGAAGATAGCTGAAAATAGCGGCCATGTCCGAACAAACTTCATTAGAAGTAAGGGTTAGTAATGCGAGTACTCGCAGCGTGAATTTTTCACCACTTCGGAAGTACTGCAGAAGTAGTGAAATTTCCGGCTGGGTATATTATAAATAATTTTAATTTTGGTAGATTGGTAGTTTTGCGTGAGACTTGGTAGATTTGCATAATTTCATGAAAATTCATGCTGCGAGTACTCGCATTACTAACCCTTACTTCTAATGAAGTTTGTTCGGACATGGCCGCTATTTTCAGTACTTCAAAATTCATGTGTTATTCATTTGGTAAAGGAGTGTATGACCTTGGTCCGCATGAAAACTTCATTTGGGAAAAGAGCACGTGCTGGTTGGCTTAAGAAGGATCCAACGTGCATGATTATTTCATTTGAAAATAGAGTATATAATCCTAATACAAATGAAAGTTTCATTTGAAATAAGTTTACAGCTACTGGGATCTGGGAGGTAAAGAAAGATAAATATTTTTTTTTTAATTTTAAAATGCTTAATTCCATGTCTGTTACAAGTACTTCATTGACTATGTTATAATATAACGCTAGCTCATAGTGTTGATCAACAATAACATAAAACATTACCGATTCCATCACAATTTTTTAGTTTTAAATGCACTTGGATGAAAAGCAGAAGTGAATGAAATTTTCTCAAAAAATGTGTAAATCATAGCAGAAAATTTGAAATATGCAAAACACTGTTTTTTATGAAAATTGCATAAGATATTTATTGGAAAAAGGAGTAATCAACCCTTTTTCAAATGAAAATTTCGTTTTAAGAAGGATCTCTTGTAACGAGCTCTTGCTTTCATGAAATTTTCACTACAAAACCATTCGACACAGCACCAATTGGTCTCTTTACAAATGCATTCTTCCATACTTCTGCATCGATGATTTTGTCATGCATGCGATAAAGTCCGGCTGGGTATTTACCAAAATTGGTAGATTTCTACCAAAACGGCAACACTGCATTTAGAGGGAAGGCTCGAAAAAAACCTGGCAGCCCTGAACATACAATACTTTTCAGTTGAAGAAAAAATGCCAAAGTGTGAGGTCGCGCGCGTGTGACATAATATATTTTTGTTTTTGTTTTTTCGCGGGTAAAGAAGAATTGTGAATAAAATTCAAAATCCGTTTCATTCGCAACGTTTTAAGTGTCTTTTTCGTGCATATTTATATTCAAACGTGTGGCCAATCGGAAGCGCTGCTAAATTGAAATTTCGGTCGTCTGTCAACTTCGTTTTCGCTTCGTTCTCGCTTTCAAAGAAGAAGTAAAAGAAAAGCAAAATAAAAACAAACTCGCAAAACCCTCAAAATGGCAATGATACAACGAGAGGTGGGCGTTCGAGACTTTGTGCTCTTGGATCATGTCTCGATGGAGAAATTCATGGATAATCTTAAGAAGCGGTAAGTTCCACATTGGACCGAAGTTTTGTCCAATCCTACGAAAGGTCTAGTTCAATGTCAGTCGGAGTGTACAATTTCGTAGTCAAGGAGACAGATAGTTCTATGGCCAAACTGGTTTCATGGGTAATTGGACTTCGAATGTTTTGTTTTGGCTAAAACATATTGTTGGATCCTATGCCAGCCAAATGCAATTGAAGCAAAATTATATAAAATTGAAATTATGACTGAAAAAGCTATAATCATATTTGAGTTCCAATGGCTCATCGTACTTTGCGATTGATAATTTTCACTCGATTTTGTTCGAACCAATTCTTGCGAATAATTATCTGTCAACTTCTGTTTATTCCATCCGATCTGATTTCTCACTCGCATTCATTGATCTCATCACTCCATTTGAAATGAAATTAAATAGAAAAGAAAAAACGCGCTCAGTAAATTATTCGAACGATCGAATGAAACATAAACAAATCAAAGCTCAATGGGAATCTCCTCAGGACTTCTGAAAATCTGAAAATAAACATTTTCATTTCCTTTCAATCAAATTTGAGAGCCACGAGTGAATGATTCATTTGTTTATCCGAGAAAATTCATTCGCTTATCGAGATATTGTCTCATCAAATTGGTATAGAGGGTGTCCGGAGCCAAAGTGTTTTTCTTTATATGGTTGGTAGAGGGGGACCTTGGTGGGGGGAACAAATGTAATTAGAGGAGGAAGGGGGCTCTGAAATGTAACGCTGGAGATATATGAGAAAGAATTGCCACTCGTGATAGACCATAGTCACCAGGAGACTCGATTTAGCCATGTCCACGAGTCTGTCTGTCCGTATACAGTTTTCTTATCGAAGCAGTTGAACCATCTTGACGAATTTTGGTATGCGTGTTGGTGGGGACATGAGTAAGAACAAAGTCGAGAATGGACCCGATCGGACCATTTTTAGGGTACCTCCAGTACTAGGGTCTGTTACAAAAATCACAAAAACTGAGTTTTTCGAGATATTTTAATTAAATTTGATATAAGATCTTATATTTAAGCCTCCGATTAATAAATATACAGGGTGTTCCGTTTGTGAAGGTCAACCGGTCGGGAGCTGATATCGTATGGGAGGGGGGTTGGGTGAGGGGGTCCCCAAATGCACCCCTGAGGAGTTATAGGGCCTTAAAGGAGTTATAGGCCGTAAGTCGAGAAAAATAACTCTCCCACGATAATGGTTAATCGTAGAAAAAAAACTTAAATGCAGTTTGAAAGCCAATTGTATGTGCTTTTAGGCAAAATTAAATTGATGGTAAAAATTTGACCATTGAGGGAAAAATAAACGGTCAAAGTCAAAAATTCTGAAAAAATTTTCAATTTTTTTACTTTGGAAGCCATTTTGGTATGAAAAGTGTCCAATTAACACCCGAAATTTTTTATTTTATTCAAAATCTGGATCGATTTCCTTTAATTTGGTACCCCATATGTCTAATAAGTTTTTTGAAAATGAGATGAGAAAATTAAATATCTAAATGAACATCTATCCGACTGCTATCAATGAACAAGGCCAAAGCTATGCAAAAAATTTTTAGCATAAATATTTCCTCCATTTATGTTATGATTTTAACTGTTATTTTTTTCACGTTCATTTCCCGGCTTCTTAAAGAAAGAATATCTTTACATTTATCAAAGGAAGTTTAAGTTCCAGATTAATCCCGATAATCTTTGCCCGATAAACGATGTATTCACTCAATAAGAGGTTCACTTCAAGTCATCGATTTCTAACGAACCGAATTCTTTCCCAGGCGGCATATTTCATTGAATTTAAGAGTAATAAATTTTAAAATTCGAAATGCTTTTGGGCGATAAGATTTTAACGGTATTTTTCACTTATCGGCAACATTATTTTGTCCACTAGAATCCAAGAATCAAGAGATAAGAATCTTGCTTGTGATAAAGCTCGGAAAACAAACTCAATTTGAAAATTACAGACAAAAAAGCCACTACTACAGCCATTGCAAATGCCTCTGTATTTATCGTTAAGTTCTAAAGTTCCTCCGATCTTTTTTTCTTTCTTCAAATTAATGCTTCTTGCAGCTTTTACCTCATAAATGAATCTTAAACAAGTAACTTTTATGATACAGTAGTTTCGCTATATAAGAAACTCGTATATAAGAAAAACCCGCTTTTAAGAAAGGATTCTCAGGGCTCCAAATCCATTTATATTAAGCTCTGTACAAAATTGTTTGTGTATAAGAAACTCGTACACCGAGAGAAATAACAACAGTTAAATCAACTACTTAGAACAGTTAAAGTAAGAGTGGTCAAATAAACTGTATTCCGCGTTAAATGCACTGAAAAAGGCAGTCAAATGAACAGTTGAAAAACAGTTACTTTTTATGTTCAAATTCGCTTTCGTTCACTTAGACGTATAAGTTCGCATTCTGATCAACCGTCTCCGGAGTTTTCGATAGCTCAGTGGCTTAAAGCTGTGACTCGACAGTCGTGACTTCGGGGTTCTATCCCTGCTGGTCGGCGGGAATTTTTCTGAATTTTTTTTTAAATACAGTTTTTTTTTGTTTCAGAGTGTAGTTGTTTTGGAAGACAAAAATTTTCTCATAAATATTTTAGGGTTTAAATTTATTTAATTTTTTTTTAATGGTTCATTTTCAAGCAAAAATTTTGGGAGTGAAACAATTCCTTAAGCACGTTCCCCAAAACTTGAGCAACCATAAACTCCAGTGAGCATTTTGACCAACAAATTAAATTCGTTTGTTTAGCGTAATGGTTAAGACGTTAAAACTTTTTCAGTTAATATAACTACCTTTTTCTCTCGGTGTATATAAGAAAAACCCGCCTTTAAGAAACTGTTTACCAAAACCAAAAACTCTTTTTGTATGGAAAAATTTTTTATATAAGAATCTTGAGTTTTTTTTATCAAAAATTTAACACCCTATTTTCAAAAATCGGTAGTTTGTATAAGAAAGAATTTTCTTATAAACGGTTTTTTTTTTTATAAGAAAGAATTTTCTTATAAACGGGTTCTTATATAAGAAAAAGCCGGATATACGAATGAAATTTCTTGGCAAAATCGACTTTCTTATATAGCGAAACTACTGTATATTCCTATGTAATTGTTGAAATCACACTCATGGGGTTTTCCAACAACCAAATCTCCAAAAAAGTCCTCATCCGAATGAGTCATCCCGTCGATTTCCTTATTAGCTAAATCCACGAGCAAATAGAGAAAAATACCACAAAAAAATTCGAAAGGAAAAAAACAAAAAAAAACAGGAAAACTTGAAAATTACGCCACGCACATGAATGGAAAAACTTGCATGAAAAGTCAAGTTTTGAGGGTCAAGAGAAAACTGAAGAAAAATTTCCTTCACTTGCATCGAATGCAATCGCAAAAGAAAAATTGCGAGAGGAAAACGAAAATCACATTTCGTTTCTTTGGCTTGCGTTCACTTTCATTTTCATCCAGCCGGGGAAAAACTGCTCCACTTTGCTTTGAGTTAAAGTGGATTTTGTGGTCTACATACGCAGAAAGAGACTCAAAAGAAATTAATAAAAAAAAAAGTATTTCTCCGCACGAAGCCAAAGTGTCTATGACATCACGAATGACGGAGACGCGAATGCAGATACATTTTTCCATATTTGTGCACATTATTAAATATATTTTTATATTTTTTTTAAATATTTTTTATTTTTATAAAAATATTTTTTTAATTTTAATTTTTCTTCAACAATGTCAATGCGTAAAAGCGCATTGTGCCTGCAGCATTGAACGGAGAAAAAGAAAGAAAAACAAAAATCCCCCCTATAAAAAACACGAGAATAAATTTTGTAGTGAAAATTTTACGAAAATTAAAAGAAAACCGATTGAAGTAAATAATGAAAAAAGAAACAAGGGGGAAAAGAAAACAATAAATTTCAAGTTTAAAATCGCACCGAACTCCAATGGACTGTAAATGATGATTAAGCAGACGTCATCGACGTTTATTCATGAACCAAGTTGAGCGAGTTGATCGTACGAGTATGTAGACGAGTCGAAGGTTGATGCTTGAAGCACTTACACTCAAGCAATTTATAAATAAATCAACATATATAATTCAAATAAAGAAAAAAAAAAAATGAAAAAAGAAAATATCAAGTCTTGAGGAAACTTTGAAAAACATGTGTGTTGCCCAGCAACTTCTCCCAGAAACATAACCATAAACATCTGCGATCATTGCGATCTATTAAAATCATGTCCGCAATCGTACAATATATTGTAATGTTATGTTATGTATATGTTATGTTTATGTTATGTTATGTTATGTTATGTTATGTTATGTTATGTTATGTTATGTTATGTTATGTTATGTTATGTTATGTTATGTTATGTTATGTTATGTTATGTTATGTTATGTTATGTTATGTTATGTTATGTTATGTTATGTTATGTTATGTTATGTTATGTTATGTTATGTTATGTTATGTTATGTATGTTATGTTATGTATGTTATGTTATGTTATGTTATGTTATGTTATGTGTTATGTTATGTTATGTTATGTTAATGTTTGTTATGCTATGTTATGTTATGTTATGTTATGTTATGTTATATATAAGGGGTATTCACAAGGGCGCGTTAAAATCGTTGTGAAAAGTCGTTAAAATTGCGACTTGTTAAAAATTTTTTATATCTTGCACAACTTTTTAAGCAGTTAAAATTTTCCGATTTTCCAACTTTCCTATTTTCCGACGCCTTTGTGAATACCCCCTATTGTGTTATGTTGAGAATACCCCTACGAAGTGACGGCAAAGATCTCTCCCCACCTAAAAACAAAGAAGTCATGTTAAAAAGAACAGAATTTCCAATTAATCGTATAAAAAAGTTTGTTTGTTTTTCTTTATTTTTTACTGCGATAATCCCCCCAAAGAAATTCCCTTCCATTGCTGACTTCTACGAACTCCAAAAAAAAAAAAAAAAAACTAAACCGAAATGCATTCGAAAATCGGCTTACGGTTTCGACCGGTTTTTTTACTGTTATGTATTTATTAGCTGTTTGAAGGTAGTATTGTATATTTTCTTAATTTTTAGACTTTAAGCTCCAGTTTTTTGACAGTACATACATTTAGTATGTTTGTAATAAAGGGAATACATGCCATTAATTTGATAAAATGATTTAAAGAATTTTTTTTTGATTAACAGATTGATCTCTTTGATCAGTAATTAATTTCATGAAAAGCTATTGTTCAAAATTATAAGAAATACTTCTCAAGCGGATTTGATATCAACTAAAGGTAGTTATAAATAGCGAACCTGATCAATCAATAGAAAAGGTGGTTCTGTGAGTCTTTTTAAGGATCCCAAAAGAAGCCTTCATATGCTTTATAATCAATAGAATCAATAACAATTAAGAATACGAACTCATGAAATTGGACGTTTATGGTTTGAATTTTTTTTTTCAATTGAACTGTCACTTTTTGAATAAGCTTTTATTCACTGACAGTAGCATTTTTTTTTTTAATTTAAACGAATCATTTTATAGATACTAAAATGAACATGATTTGGAATTTTGATCGAACTGTGAATATTTTTTGAATTTTTTTTTTTTTTTGACAATTATTTTTAAAGGTCTCTAAATACATTGGAGTTTTTGGAATATTTTTGCATTTTTGAATTTTTTTTTTGAATATTTTTGTTAATATTTTGCATTTTTGAAAAAATTTTTTTGAATATTTATGAACTTTTTTCAATATTTTTGAATATTTTGAATTTTTTGCATTTAAAAAAAATTTTTTTGGAATATTTTTTCGATTTTTTTTTCTCATTTTTTTACATATTCAAATTCCGAGGCATATTTATGAACATTGCCCTTAGCCGCGCCTACTTTTAAAGTTTTTGAAAATTGAATCGGAAACCGAAATTCAAATTCAAATTGAAAAATCTTCGAAAAATTTTGGTTTTTTTTGAGCAGTTTTTATGATTTCTATGACAGATCCCAGTACTGGGGAGGTACCCCAAAAAATTGTCCTAACTGGTTAATTGTCGAAACTGTTTTTCCTCATGCCTCTTTAAATACGCATACCATATTTTGTCCAGGTAACTCATCCCCTTCGATTAGAAAACTGTATACAGACAGGCTGACGGATGGACGGATAGACGGACAGACAGACGGATGAGACAGATCATTCCAATATACATTTTATATAGTCCATCTCGATTGGTTCAGGGTGTTACACACGTACACACAAACGCAACATACGCTCAGCAAAGAATATGTCGAGCAATAAAACCGAAAAATGCCCCAAAAATATCCCAAAATAGTTCCCATTCCCTGGAGAGTTTCCTTTTTTTCTTCAAATCGATCAATTTTTATTTCATTTGAAATGCGATAAAATGTTTCCACGTTTGCTCATTTCCTGAAAAAATCGTACCACCATGGCTAAGAAATGCATTGTTATATCATCATTTTTCCTCCATAAATACGCAATCTTAATTACGCGAACAAAAATCTAATCAATTTTCTTTAATTTTCGATTATCGAATTGATGGATTACAAGAAAAAAATAAAAAAATAAATTAATCAAAGCGAGTGAGGAGATCGCAGGCTTCCTCAAGTCTGCACGCTCTTTTAAACGTATCAATTGTGGCATGAAAATCCATTCGCATCGGTTACCCACTCCAATGCCGTGGGTATGAGGCGCAAGCCGTGAGGTGTGAAATGTGAGGTGATTTTTCATGCAATTTTTATTGCCACACCACACAAAAAAAGAAAAGAAAAAAAAAACAACAAACCGATCTCTGAATCATTCACCAAGCCATTTCGAATTGGAATATTAAACGCATTGAAACAGAAAAAAAAAAATATAACAACAATAATAAAGCCGGAATGGTTTGTGGGGCACATGATGATCGCGCACAGACACACACCATAAACCGGTTGATGGCGTCAATATTATGTTGTAACTTCAACCATTCGACCATGTGGTGGGGGTGCTGCTCATAATGCCGAGTTTTCAAACCAGGCCTCAAAACCGCTCAAAAAACATTTTAATTCCCACGAAACAAAATGGATTGAAGAAAGCTTGGAAAAGCATTTCTCGCCACTTCCTCATCGATAAATCAATGTCGGAGAAGGCTCATGACTTCACATGGAAAGGCCGAAATAATTTTGATTTGAACTTTGTTTTGTTTTTCGTTCTGCCCTTTGGATTAGATAGATACTCATACGATGTGGGTGCATTGAGCACTTGCCTCATATACCCAAACGGCACGAGCCAAAGGAGTGTGTGTGTGTTCTCAAGATATTTGGGGTTCTTTGATCGATTAGTTGAAGGAATCGAATCAGTGGAGAAGTTCAAGACAATCGTTGTCAACTATAGACCCTGCAGTAATGAGCCGGTCAGTTTTCTAAGAAGGACTGGTCTTTGACCGGTCCAAAACGTACCGGTTATATTATGGCAGTTCGCTCCATCGAATTCGTCTAACCGGAGGTCGGTAATAAACGGCTTGGTTTAAGATTAGTCTGTAAATGACACTTTCATCAACTTAGAATATATATGAGAAATTGGTTATTTAATTTCCACATTTGACTATCCCCAAAACCATCCCGCAAGGGTTATTATGATTTACGGGCTTGGCAACCCCGCGGACCCTAGCCAACTGAGGGCCAAAACAAACCGACTGAGTATGTAGTCACAATTTGGTAGCGTCGTCATAGTACGGCGTGAACGGTTTGAGCATACGATCTACACTTAGAATGGCGTGTTGCAGCTATACTAGTTATAGCTGTATTCACGCTGTTAACTAGATATAACATGTTACCACGGGATCCGGTGCCCCGGGATGCGTTTTAGCATCCCGCCGGATATTGGGTTGGCCTTTCGGGGCGTTTCGTGGTGGCTGTGGTAATTTATGAGGGGAGGATAGCACCGTATCCCCACCCAGGATAGCCTATTCGGGCCATACTCACTGATGAGGCAAGATGGGAACCTGGGGGAAGAAGCAGACTTCCCCTGGGGAAAAATTTAAAAATGTCGACCGAAGCACCAAGTGTATGTGGTAGACACAAAACCAAGAATCGAATATCCCAAAACCAGGCAAAATTACGACAATTGACCCAAAAAAACTGAACTACGGTCACCCGTTTTGCGGACTAGTCCCTCCCGAATGACTGACCTATGTTAAAACGGTCAGTTGAATACATTAGAAGTGGAATTATGAGGGGACTAGTGCTGGTAACATGAAGGCTACACTTGGGTCAGTCCATATTACTGCAGGGGAACTATAGAGGCCATCGGGATAATGAAACTTATCGAAGACGAAAGTCGGTCTTCTAGATTTGAATCTCTAAACTATTTAATTGCAGTCAATTTGTAATAGATTCGAGAAAGAAAAATCCATTTTTTTCATTTCCAAGAATAGTTCAAGACCTACCGACAGAGAATGTTTCCGAAATGGTCTGTCGGGAAATCGTCTAAGAAGGTAATCACTCTTCCAAGGTGACGTTTTTCATTCATCATAAGCTCAATTATCGCCATTAACTTAGTAATTGAGGGAAGGTATTCGATCCTAATAACCTCTATTGACAATGTCTAAAGTTTCTCCCTTTGGTAAATATTTTTTTCGGTCCTTTCCGGTTTTTCTTCAAAGCAGCAATGTGGAAATTTGTTTCTGTGAATAATCAGATCAAAGTATAAAGCCCAAAATCCAACATTGCGAGACGCAAACAAATTTCAATACATTCAATCATATGGTTCAAGCTCCAATGTATCGCACTGCGAGACCTCGTAGCGAGAAATTTTTGAAAAATTGAATATTTCTCGTTGCGAGGCAATTTGACAGGTTATGATGTAGCTATTTTTTGAGTACTCGCTATTGGGTACTCGTTTAAACTAATAAAACAAAAACTGTTCATTGTTCCGTGAAAAAGAGCTTTTAAAATATTTCGCGAGCTTTGGTTCATTTTTGAAATTTTTTGAAAATTTTGAATTAAAATTTAAACTCAAGTGATAGCGTATAATTTTTATGAGTACTCGGTACTTGTTAGATTGGTACTTGGTTCAAATATTGCATTACTAGAAGCGAAATTATGCTATCATCTGCGTGACGCAAAACTCTCATTGGAGATTGAAATGCGTCACGCAAAACATAAGATAGTGGGATCCTAGCTTTAGACCCTTAATGTCAAATATTGGTTCTCTAAGAATATCCCCCGGGAGATTTTTACCTTTTGAATTTTTTACCCAAAAATCAATTATTTTAAGCATCAATAAAGAAAAATGATTGTTGATGATCTCTGCTTGAAAATTTTCGAAATTCTTGATCCCTTTATATTCCCTTCCGAGTGTGCTTAGAAAAAATTCCCCGGGAATTTTTAGAATAGTGCTTATTATAATTCTCTAATACTATCCTACGTGAGAGCCACATTAGTTTGTCCAAACATTTCAATGAAAAATCAAAAAAATATCAATTTCAAATAGCGCCTTTGATCGGGCGATCTCCCAATGCCCACCCATCGAGATCAGTTTCACCCTTCTTTGATCAGAATCTTTTTGCTGCCGACTTTATGTGAGCTCGACGTGTAGAATCGGAATTTTTCGTTACAGTCATAATGCAAATTTTCTATTTCGAATGATTATTTACACTAAAAATTGTCAGTGAGTCATTTTTCAAGAGACATATTTGAGACTCCACTTTTAAGGATAGCGCTATGAAGTCATTTGACTATGACTGCATTCAATTTTTGAGCTATGTTTATTGAATTTTAATAGTGGGCGGCTCGGATATCAACTTGGACAAAAGCGATTTCAAGGCGGTGCTTTCAAATGTTACGCTTATTATTTTCCATGTAAAAATTTCACCCTTAATGTCAAATATTGCGCCCTCATCAGAATGAATATTCCCCCGGGAGTTTTTTCCCTAGAAATTTTTTCCCGCAGAAAATTCAATTATTTTAAGCATCAATAAAGAAAAATGATTGTTGATGATCTCTGCTTGAAAATGTTCGATATTCTTGATCCCTTTATAGTCCCTTCCCAGTGTGCTTAGAAAAAATTCCCCGGGAATATTTAGAATAGTGCTTATTATAATTCTCTAATACTATCCTACGTGAGAGCCACATTAGTTTGTCCAAACAATTCAAAGAAAAATTCAAAAAAATATAAAATTCAAATAGCGCCTTTGATCGGGCGATCTCCCATTGCCCACCCATCGAGATCAGTTTCACCCTTCTTTGATCAGAACTTTTTTGCTGCCGACTTTAATGTGAGCTCGACGTGAGAATCGGAATTTTTCGTTACAGTCATAATGCAAATTTTCAAATTTTATACTCGTACATGATTATTTACACTAAAAATTGTCAGTGAGTCATTTTTCAGAGACTCATGAGTCCCGACCGCTTTTCAACGAAGCGCTATGAAGTCATTTGACTATGACTGCATTCAATTTTTGAGCTATGTTTATTGAATTTTAATTGCTCGGCGGCGGCTCGGATATCAACTTGGACAAAAGCGTTTCAAGGCGGTGCTTTAAATGTTCGCAATATTTTACATGAATTTTCATGTAGTGCGCTCGTATAATTGATTTTCGATGGCTTAAATTGATTTCAATTGGCAAGGGTGCGCAGCGAAGAAGAAATTCTCAAAAACTATTGGCAGAAGACCCAAGAATGTGACCTCTTCGATCTTTCTGATAAGAATTCAGCTAGCTGCTCTCTTTACGAATTGGACTTTCTTTTCGGTGAACTAATTTTTTTCTTTTTCGCTCAATCGAAATTATTTTAATTACTGTTTATCAAATCAAATTTTTTTATTTATATGATGTAATCGATGCCATTTTTGGAATTTTTTCACGAACGAACTCGAATAGAATTTTTCGATTTTTCGTTGTTTTTTTTTATATAAAAAAAAAATAAAAATAAAATTGCTAAAATGTAGATTTTGTCATGGCTTTTTTTCGAAGTCAATAAAAAACTCGAAATGTATTCAAAAATACATCTATTAAAAATTATGTTGAATTGAATTCAATAATAATGGATTCTGTTTTGTTTCGAACCATTGGTTTTTTTTTTTTGTCCGATCGTCGTAGAAGATCATTGAAAACCCATGAGTAATAATACAGAGCAACCAGCTCTAAACTTTCATATCGACCAATCGATAAACTCACGTGGACTTATTATATGAAAATAATTGTTGATTAGATAGCTTCAAGTGGGCTTATTAATCCATGAATCGTGCTGATAAGATACTCTGTTTCCGATGTTTGATTGAATTGTTTTTGTTTCACCTTTTTGTAGCGAAATAAATAAATATAATATTAAGACAAAGTGTGAAAAAATATATAAACAGTCGAAAGTCCTTCAGCCCGATTCTGAATATTCCCGGGGAATTTAGGTTTCTCGAGAGTAAAATTCTCCTTTTTCAAATAGAAAGGGTAAGGAAAATTATGGGTACGGGTCAAATACCCATTTCCCATCAAATTTCCTAACCAAAATATTTAAAAAAGAAGAATTTTACTCTTGAGAAATGGAAATTCCCCGGGAATATTCAGAATCGGGCTATTTATAACGAACTCCTCTATAGTAATTTCCTCTAAAGCGAATCTCCTGAAAGCCTTTTCGCTTAATTTTTAGTGCCTTTTTTCTCTTATAATCAATTCTTCCGGTTCCTTGGAACTCGTTTTAGAGAGCTTCGACTGTATAGTGTATTCTCTCTTAATCCTGCTAGTGCCTTAGGACCATTTGGTCCAAAATGCAACTTTTTCAAGGCCAATATCTGGAGATTGATGAAATCTATTTACTTTCAGCCATAACAATCTTCTTCTAAAGAGCTCAAATTTTTATGTTGACTATATATTTTGTATGAAAATATACCCGCGGTCCAAATGGTCCCTAAAGCATTTAGTGTAAATTACTTAAGGTAACAGCGGGGTTAAGCCTAAGGGGCTATCTCCAGCTCTGTCAGAAATAGAAAACTTTATATTAAAAACGTTTCAGAAAAAATTTCTGATTCGTTTTTGGAGCGTTTTTATACCCGAGACACTCTGTATCGAGGGTATATGCGTTTGTGTGGTTGTGTTTAACACCCAGAACCAGTCGAGATAGACCATACAAAATATATATAGAAATGATCAGCGTCACCAGGAGATTCGATTTAGACATGTCCGTCTGTCTGTCCGTCGTCTGTCTGTCTTGTCTGTATACAGTTATCTTATCGAAGGAGTTGAGCTATCTTGACAAATTTGGTATGCGTGCTCACGGGGACATGAGTAAGAACAAGTTCGAGAATGGACCCGATCGGACCATTTTTAGGGGTACCTCCAGTACTAGGGTCTGTTAGAAAATCACAAAAACTGCTCTAAAATCAGTTTTTCAAATATTATATTGATGAAATTTGATATTTGAACACTGTTTAAAGGCAAAAAAATTTTTAATTTCTTAAATGATATATCCCTAAAAATTGAAAAGTGGGCGTGGCAGAAGGGCGTTTTTCGAAAATTGTCTCCTACATCCGAAATTCAAATGGACTTGAAATTTTGGACTTATCTGTCTTATTGTAGCCATAAACATCCTCTCAAAAATTTTCTTGATCGGTCCATTAATTAAGGGTACCTCATACTGGTCTGTTCCAAAAAATCTCAAAATTGCACCAAAATCTGACTTTTTCGAAATATTTCAATGAAACTTAGAATTTGAGCGTATATTTAAGCCTCCGATTGAATTCAAAAAAAATTGAAAAAGTGGGCGTGGCAAAGGCATTTTCATAAAGAAAATCTATCAAAAGTCGGTATATGGGGCCCCTTATGGCCTTAAACACTCCTTGATATTAAAAATTATTTGAAACATGTAGTTCTGTGTCGGGTATTTTAATGTCCAGCTCGCCTGACTATAACACCCTTACTTGGTTTTTATGAAGTTTTCCATTTCCGACAGAGCTGGAGATAGCCCCTAAGCCTAAAGGACCGAAAAATATGTCCGCTCAGCAGAGGTGTCCGCTGAAGAGGAAAAGATCTGAGGGAATGAAAACACAGAAGCTTTCCCAAATGGTGTTTATGAATTATAAATTGAGAATCTGTTGATTAAATGATTTAAAACAAGGGATGGGTGAGCTAAAGTAATGCAACAATCAAAATCTTCTTTGACTTTGAGAATTTCCCACAATTTAATTTTTATCAAAAAGCGTGCAGGGGTGTAGGGGATGCTAAATTTGCAGTTACTAAGGCGTCATGGAGACTTATTGGAGACTTATGGGAATAATAATTAAATTTAATATGTAAATTAATTAAGACTAAATTTAGGGAAAGTCCCCCATTACGAATCAATGTAGAATGAAATGGAAATTTGGATTTTCTGCATTTACTCACTTCTTACAATAAGAATTTAAAAAAAAAAAACCTTGTGTAAAATGAGTGCAAAAAGGAAGCATTTTGCTGCGTTTGGGTTTTTTTCATTTTTTTATTTTGCTTTCAAAGCGATGTAAAAATGAAGAAAAAAGAACAGAAAACAGAAAATTTTTATGCTTACGAGAGGTATTTTCCATTCTCTTAAACATTTTAAGCAACATGATTTTTTCTCTATGAAGTTAGTTCCCATTAAAGCTGGGCAAGTCTTCCATGTTGAGCGGCCCTTTTTAGATCACACCCGGCATAGCCTTTTTATGGCAATTCTGAGCAAAAATCATTTTTTTTCGGTGCCTCTTTTTGTAAGATGAATCGATGGAAATTTAATAAAGTTTTTAATTGGTCTATGAACGGACAAAAAGCCTCGAAAAAGCGATGGAACCATCAAATTAAGAGACGAAATTCTAATTTTTATGATCAAAGGCCAATGAAATGACCACAGAAACCGAAAAAGATGAAATATTGAAATGCTCTACTTCAGATCTTGAGTTCAAAATGAAAAAAAAAATTAATAGTTTTGATGACAGACAAAGGTCTTCGAAAATATATAAACGATATTCTCAAAAATAAAAAGAACCTCTTAAAGGCCGAGAAGAATTTTCTAGCCCCAGGCGACTTCACCCCAAGGGGGCGGCTTTGCTGTAATTTACTCCAAACATTTTATTGTACATTGTTGTTCGGGGATTGTTGCTCGGGGACTAGAAACCGTTCCTATAAACTCGTTGGTTGATAAATGAGAAATTACCTCAAAAGATCAAAAATAATTAAAGAGTAAAGTCACGCATTCTAACTTAATTATCTCTAAAGTAAGAGAAAAACAAGTAAGGGTGTTATAGTCAGGAGAGCCTGACAATAGAATACCCGACACAGACACACATGTTCAAATAATTTTTAATATCAAGAGGTGTTTAAGGCCATAGGGGCCCCATATACCGACTTTTGTTAAATTTCTATATGAAAACCGCCCCTTTGCCACGCCCACTTTTTCAATTTTTTTGAATTATAATCGGAGGCTTAAATATACGCTCAAATTCTAAGTTTCATTGAAATATTTGAAAAATCCGATTTTGAGGCATTTTTGGGATTTTTGTGACAGACCCTAGTACTGGAGGTACCCTTAATAATGGACCGATCAAGAAATTTTTGGAGAGGATGTTTATGGCTACAAAAGAAGCATAAGTGCTAAATTTCAAGTCCCATTTGAATTTCGGGTGTAGGAGACAATTTTCGAAAAACGCCCTTCTGCCACGCCCACTTTTTCAATTTTTGGAAAATAATATACTTGCCTTTAAATATGTTCAAATATCAAATTTCATCAAAATATCTTGAAAAACTTGATTTTAGAGCAGTTTTTGTGATTTTCGTAACAGACCCTAGTACTGGAGGTACCCCTAAAAATGGTCCGATCGGGTCCATTCTCGAACTTGTTCTTACTCATGTCCCCGTGAGCACGCATACCAAATTTTGTCAAGATAGCTCAACTCCTTCGATAAGAAAACTGTATACAAACAGACAGACAGACGGACAGACGACAGACGGACATGTCTAAATCGAATCTCCTGGTGACGCTGATCATTTCTATATATATTTTGTATGGTCTATCTCGACTGGTTCTGGGTGTTACACACAACCACACAAACGCAATATACCCTCGACACAGAGTGTCTCGGGTATAAAAAGAAAAAGGAAAAAGCCATTAAAAGCCCTTCGCCGATGTTTATCCATATTTGGAGTAATTAATTCTTGTTAGACAAGTCAACAAAACTGGAAAAAAATCAGTTATTATCATTATCGACGTGAAAAGAATCTAAACGAGTGAAAACCTCTGGGCGATTTGTGTCCAAAAATGCGAAAATCGGTTATGTTTCCTAAATTTATTGAATTCTGAAGGAAAGAATTTGAACGGGAAACTTTTTCAGCTAAAATCTTATGGAAATTTAAACCCCGCAAGAGCGAGCATTAGCCATAAAATTAAAAAAAAAAATAAAAAATATTAAAACAAACAAAAAAAAGGCGACACAAAAAGCAATTTATGTTGGTTTCTGTATAGACTAGACTGAGGGCGGCTAGACAAAAAAACTCCGCACACTGAAACCGAAACCGAAACGAAAGACTTTCTTGCGAGGCTCTATGAAAATCTCATGCCACTGGCGTACGCAACAAGAGGCAGGAATGCGCAAACATCGGTGCCTATAAATAATCCAAAAGTGTATAGTATACGCTAAACCGGAGAATATGGGAGAGAAGAACCACGAGTCAGAAATAAAAAAGAAAAAAAGAAAACCCAAATAAAACGAACATTGCTTTCTGACATTACCATAATTTGGGTCAAAATGCACAAAAAAAAAACGAGCGCCAACCATTAACGCGTAATGGAGGCAGTGTCAGTCAGTCAGCAGTATTTCATCGACGGCCCACCCGACCATGTGACTGACTGAAAGACTGCAGACTGATTGCCTACCTATGCTCATGAGGATTTTACAATGAATTAGCAAAGTCGGTCATAATGTGATGATGACGGCATGGTCATTAGGCAAGCACCGCTGAAAATGTCTTCATTTCCGTTTTTCTACCAACTTTGTCCGCCGTTCCGTTTGAGGAAACGACTGTCACACACAACCATATGTATGTGACATGCAATGAAATACAAGACCAAGACCATAATGGAATTACACTCTAAGAAAGTCATACGTTAAGTGATTGAGGGTGTGCGGGTGTTCACAGGTCAAATGACCGGTGTCGGTGTCACGAGTCTAATGTCTTCCGACGTGACAGCTTAGATTCTCAAAGGCTTAAAGGCACGTAATCGACCGGTAAGGGCGCTTTTTATCGGGTCCGCTTCAAGAGGTGAAGAATACTTATTATCGAATTTTTTCTTATCATCATCGAGAAGAAAGTTCTCGGAGTTGCCCCTCTTAATGATTTTTTTTTGCAAATTTTCTTGCCTTCTCTTTAGATCCATCGATATTGCTAAAAATGAAAAATGAAGAGACCCAAAATTGAGTCCATTTTTTTATTTTGATGCCCAAAATCCAACATTGCGAGACGCACACAAATTTCAATACATTCAATCATATGGTTCAAGCTCCAATGTATCGCACTGCGAGACCTCGTATCGAGAAAATGTTGAAAAATTTAATATTTCTCGTTGCGAGGCAATTTGACAGGCTAATGATGTAGCTATTTTTTGAGTACTCGCTATTGGTTACTCGTTTAAACTAATAAAACAAAAACTGTTCATTGTTCTGTGAAAAAGAGCTTTTAAAATATTTCGCGAGCTTTGTTTCATTTTGAAATTTTCGAAAATTTTCAATTAAAATTTAAACTCAAGTGAAAGGGGTATAATTTTAATGAGTACTCGGTACTCGTTAGATTGGTATTCGGTTCAAATATTGCATTACTAGAAGCGAAATTATGCTTTCATCTGCGTGACGCAAAACTCTCATTGGAGATTGAAATGCGTCACGCAAAACATTTTCGTGACGTCGCGCACTCTCGCATCGGGCTCTCGCAATGTTGGATTTTGGGCTTGATTTCGAATAAAAATTAAATGCCAAAATTCTATCAACACTTCCTTCGGATATTTTTTTGAAAATAAATTTTTTCATCTGGTTGGAAAAAATCGTTCCAACAAAACTTTCGATTCTAAAAATAAATCAAACATTAAAATCTAATGTCATGTGTGTGGATGGGCATCAAAATAGGCATAAAGCCCCAGTATATACCCTGCAGGAAATGTCAATAGTGAATCTATACTCTTTCTCTACTGACTCCATCAACAGTAGGTACTACTGACCAGTTATACCCGTCGCAATGCTTTGCGCTATAGACATTTAACATTGAGTTGTCATTGAATGTCAACAGTAGAACGAAAAGCTATTGACCATCTCTTGATGTGAGTACTATTATATAGACAAAAGAAGTACTCTTTCCCATATAGGAGACACGTTGTTGACATGGTCAATAGAGATGAACTATACCTCTTGACAGTACAGTTTCTCTAATGACACATCGCCTTTAAATACTGTTGACGTTGGAACTAGTTCTCTTGTCAATATTGACGTGAATATAGACATGGAGCCACATGGCGACAGGCTTCCTGCAGGGTCTACACACAAACTGTATCTTATAGATACATATTTAGCTGTATTTGTACATATGTATCGCATAAGTATTTATAAGAATATTCACGAAGTGCATTCTCCCCTTGGCGCTCTGCAAAGTCAACAAGATTTACGCGTCCTTCTGGCGACTCTTTCCTCCCTCAGTCAGTTATGAGTTGCAAAATGACGTCATTCTTCACGCGTAGGACGCATTCGACGTTGTGAGCGAATTATGAGGGGAAAGCAGTCAACGTTGCAGGGGCGCGGCATTGAGTAAGCACTTTGCTTCGAGCTTTTATTATTGTTTTTTATATAATATTTTTTTTTATATTTTTTTTATATTCATATCCATTATTTTGTCTTACGCTTCTCGTAGTTTTATTTGCGCTCAAAAAAAAAGTTGTTTTTGATTGAAAAAGGGGAAAAAAAAAACTCTCCATGAGTCACAGTCGCGCGTCGGTGTTTGTTTGGCAGATTCTTCTGTTTCTCTTGCTCTTTTTTTTATTCGTAAATGACAGGTTTTTGTTATTACGGACGGATTAGATACTATCGGCTTAGGAATTCATTCATTTCTTGAGCTTTTTTTTTCATAGTGCGTTGAAATTCCAAAAGGCGGTGGAGGTGTGGAGTGCGGCTTCCGACATTCAGGCCTGTTTTAAGCACGCGTGTTTTTGGTCGAATTCAATACTCAGATAAACAGAGAACACAGCTGTTCATATATTTTACAAACGTACATATGTATTTTATACAGAAGGTTTCTTCATTCACAAAAGAAAGAAAGAAAGAGAGAAAGAAAAAGTTGAACGAAAGATAAGATACGGATTATTGTGCTTAATACGTTTCTATACACAGCGTGAGCAAGGCATATTGGTTTTGTGCGGATCTTGTAACAGTGAGAGAATTTTTTCTGAACTTGTTCGCATTGACTGGCATACAACCCAACCGGAACTGTGCTCGAACACGTGCATAGCACGAAGTATGATGTCTGCTAATATACAAGACATGTCCACTATTCCTAATACATGTCCTAGGATGTGCCGTGGTGTGAAAACTGGGTTCACTGTGTATAGCATTGGTATATTGAAATAATGAAAAATACCGGTTTAGTTCGCTTCGTTCCATACACAAGCTATATACCGGGTGTATGACATTGTACACAGCTTGTGAAATAATTTGAAAAAAATTTTTTTTTCCTTATGTTTACCTATCTACTTCTTCATACACTTTGTGCCCATTCACCACAACACCCGGCTGGGAAATTATAGAACTTATCGTGCAATATTCCGTTTCTATTGATCTTATTGTTGTTATATTTTACTAGATGATGAGTTTCAGGCTGTAGAACATATTTCATCAAAAAGTCAATTTCGAAAAAAATGTCACTTACATCAATTTGGCGGTTATGGGTCGAAATATTCTTGATTGAATTGAAGAATTGAAAATTGAGTCGATTAAGACATGTCCGCCTTTCTTTCCCTGCGTCCGTCTCTCCGTGTGTAGTCAGACTCCTTCGAAGTGCCTGAACTACACGTCGAAATTCGTCACACAACTTCATCGGTCCCCGAGTGCGATCCTAAGCCAAAATGGGAGACATCCGCCCACTGCCACGCCCACAAATTAATTTGATGTGCTTTGGATAAAACGCTTGTGACTCGTAAGCCACTCAATACATCTTCTTCTTGCGTGTTTAACTATCCCGGGGTCCGCAAAACGCGACCAGTTTCTCCATTTTGTTCTGTCGGTTGCATCATCCGAGGTAAGTCCTACAGTCTCTAGGTCCCATTTTATTGTGTCCATCTAGCGCTGTTTCGGATGCCCCCGTTTTCTGCAACCTTGGATTTCCAGTGCGTCAAGCCACTCAATACATATCATTAATATTTGGAACACTAGTAAATAACCCAGAAATGTGCCCACAAATAATGGTCTAACGTAACTTGCGAATGGAAAGGCGTAGGAGATTCAAATTTCAAATATAGGGTAGCCACGATGTATCAGGCGTGTGTTTGAAAGGCATATGTGTGCCACGCCCACAAATATACTTTTTTTTCGTAAATAAAAGGCGTAGAAGAGCATCAAATTCGAAACATAGGTTGACCAAGAGAAATTAAATGTGTAGGTGGAAAATTTATGTGGTCCGCCAACTGCCACGCCCATAAACATTGATTTTTTTATAACATTGTACAGAAAGGCAAATCATATTCCATTTTTGTCGCGTCGCCTAGACCGACTTTAGCTTTCTTATTTGTTTTTCCTTTCGTTTTGTTTTTTTCTCTCTTCTTACATTTTTCTGATATTTTCCCAAGTAAGTCAAGGACCTAAAAGCATGTTCGCAAGTGTGTAAGTGTACTTGGGTGACGTCACGTATGTATTTCGCATTAGCTCTTTTACTTTGTAGGTCATGTGCGTTCAACGGTCTACCCTACAATTTTCACATTTCGCAAAACAAAAAAAGCTCGTCTGAATACGCTTTGCCGAAGCAAACTGAAAACTGTTTCGATTTGAAATTTGAACTTTGGGAAATACAATGTGAAAATTGTCATAATTAATATTTTCTATAAATTAATTAATATTTTCTATAAATTAATTAATTAATTAATTAATTTTTTCTTCGATACAAACAGAATAGTCGCTCAACCTAGAAAACTATAAGGCAATTTTGTCGAGAGGGTGCGGCTCCTTCGGGTCCAGAAGTATAGCCGATAAACTGCATCACAAGATCAGTTTATAACCTTCAATTTTCGACTTTATTTCCACTCTTGGAAGCTGTTCAGATCTTACCATATCCTTTACAATTTTAACAAGGGAGCCGAAAATTTCCCAGAGGTCCTTAGTTGATTCTACTCCCTCAAATGCTGTCTTCAAAAATTTTCATTTTTTGGTATTTTTTCGAAATTTTCTGAGAAGGTCCCTAAAAGGGAATTTTCCATGCCTGTTATATCGTCCCATATTAACCCTTAAAGAAAAATAAAATCTATTCAAATGAATTGTCATCATAAAAATAGGGTTTCTTCGAATTTAAACCAATACCAGGTAATTGCCTAATACTTTACTCATAGATTTCGTGACAAAAAGAAATACATAACTTCATCTTAAATTCTATTTGGACATCGTCTGTTGAGAATTTTCCTTTAAAGATGCAGTCTAAATAAACACCGTCACATCGGGCTCAAAGGTATTATTGACCAAGTCCAAAAAAAAAACAAGAACAATATTTGTTTTCTTGTATGGATGTTTTTCTTGTCATACAAATATTAAAGAACATTTCCCCATACTCAGCTTCACACCAAAGTGTAAACAAAACGATCATACTAGACTCACGATTCCGTGTAGCGTCCAACGCATGACTTCACACTTCTTGCAAGTTGCAAGTTGCAACACTGTAAAGCGCAGACTGGCGAGTTGTGGTGGATAGAGTGTGTGGAGAGGCAGAGAATTCCGGGCTAAGTTGCATGCAACGGGACGCTAATGTTTTAGCTAATTAGCAAAGCCATCAGAGAGATGGTATTGATACTCCACAGGCTTGGTGTTAGCTCGTTTGTTGGCGTCCATCAACATTGGAACGTCCAATTAATGCTGTTAGCACTTTCGTCGCGGTGCAAGATTCTTGCCCTTTTTTTCTGAGACTCCATTTTACTGCATCGGCGGCTGATTAATTAAAATCATATTTTTTTTCTATCTTCAATTTCAATTTCTTTATCCACGATTCACGATTTGCTGCATCTCCATCTTCCTGCCGCTGCATCTCCTTCTTCCTGCCATCGAAGCATTTGATTAAGTTGCAGCGAAATCGAAAGTGTTGATTTCTTAATTCATGGGGCATTGTTCTGCTCGGTAATGAAAACAAAATGGGGAAAATTGAATGCCTTAAAGGGCAAATTTGTTTACAATGGCCCAGTGGATCTTATTTATTGGACCTTTGCTGTTCGCAGAGCAATTTAAAATGTTGTTAGAAGAAGGACTGCTTTTCATTCGAAAGCATTGGAGTTCTCAATCCAAGAAGGTCGTAAGTTTTATGAGGAATTTTTTTATTTTATTTTATTTTTTCGTGTGGGCAGCATCGAATACAATTAGAATTGTTATCTTTTCAAATGTTAATTCTGACAGATTTAACAAAACTCTTTAGAGCCTCATTAAGCTTTCATCGCATACTTTCATTCATGGACTTTCTTGTGCTTTTTGAAGCTTTTTTTTCAGTAGCCAAAAGAGAAACAAAAAGCACAAAAAAGGAAAAAAAATAATATTTATTCTTTTATTTTCTGGAACGAATTTAAATAACCAAAAAAAAATAATGCTTTCAATAATAATTGAAAGAATTCTTTTACCCATAATCCCCACCTTCAACAGAAATCTCTTCAGTACTTTTGATTCCTCTCTTTCTTTTTTCTTTAATAATATTTACCGCCATTTTCGTCTTGTCTTGTCAACACCAGAATCTCCAGAATTTTTTTGATTTAATTCCTTAAAAACATTTTCTTGAAACGTTTACTTTCCTCCTTCAAATAAAGCCTTGAAGTTCTACGGACCCTTTGAATCCTTCTAGGGCATTTACATATACGTTTTAGCGCTCCTCGTTTAAGCTAAAACGACTAAGTCAAAACGGGGTGTTTACATATGCGCATGTCGATTTGTCATTTTGTGGTTATCTTTTGGGCATTTACATATACGTTTTAGCGCTCCTCGTTTAAGCTAAAACGACTAAGTCAAAACGGGGTGTTTACATATGCGCATGTCGATTTGTCATTTTGTGGTTATCTTTTGTGAAATATGAGTGAATATTGTAATTTAGAATAGAAGCAATTATTGAAATTGTGTTCGTTTTCTACATTGGTTGTGGAAACAACCTCACATTTTTTAAATTAGAAATTTCAATTACCATATGTTTTGCATTTTTATAGTGATGACACTCAGATTTCGATATTTTTATCAGTTATAAGCAGGATTTATCTTGTTTAGCTACTTGTTTTAAATTAAAACATGGAAAGTTTCTCGTTTTAGTTTTGTACGATAAAACGGGAAAAATCTAAGTTGTTTTAGACCTAAAACGGGCAAAGTTACTAAAACGCGAATAAAACGGCATATGTAAACGGCCTATTCCTCATCATACTTGCTAATTACTTGATTTGACTCTAAAGACTTCAACAAAATATACCTATAATAATAATTAACAATTTTCTTTTATTAGGTTCCAATCCGGCAATATTTACACATACATCGGTGAGGTTTGCGTCTCGATCAATCCCTATCGGCAAATGAATATTTACGATCCAGAGACGATAAAGAAGTACAAAGGACGAGAACTATTTGAAAATCCACCGCATATATTTGCCATCGCCGATGCTGCTTACAGGGTTCTCAAACAGCGACACCAAGATACATGCATACTGATATCTGGTGAATCTGGAGCTGGAAAAACAGAAGCATCCAAAATTATAATGAAATATATTGCCGCAGTGACGAATCTGCATGGACAAAACGAAATCGAAAGGTTTTTAAACAATTTTTAATACTTTTAATTAAAATTGAATACTCGTAAAATATAGATTAAGATTCGTAGGGTCGAAGGAACTTTGCACATAGAATCGTTTTGTACAAATTATAGAATTTTTATTTTAATACTTCAGAGATTCACTTGAGGCTGCCTCCAGTCAGCCTGCAATCATAGATGAGGTTCGTTTTTTTATTCTCTCATAGCAAAAAGTAACGCTTTCCTCCTCCTCATTTTATTCAATGCAAATTTTCTATTGTCATGTTTTCGAAAAAATGTTTTTGCTGGAGTTGCCCGCCAACCGAGCTTCCGTGAGACTTTTATTTAATGCATCGGTACATTAATTAAAATATTGTGTTTGTTTGAGCCTCCTTTGTTTAGACAGACTGAACGTTTATTTAGAAACTCGTAATGTAACACAAAAAAAAAGACTCTTTTCATCGATTCCATCGTGCCAATGAACTTTTCTCAAAACTCTTTGGACATGTAGACGCACATGTTGGTGCATGTAAATGCGCTCAAGTTGCACACAAAACAAAAAAATATAAAAAATATATAAAATAAAAATAAAAAAATATAAGAAAAATATGTTTAAAAATTTAAACAATAAAAAAAATATAAAATGCTTTTAAAAAATAATTAAAAAATATAAAAATATTAAAATAATAAACAAATAAAAAATATAAGAAAAATATAAAATAATATTTCTTTAAAATAATTAATAAATATTTAAAAAATATAAAAATATTTAAAAAATATTAAAAAAATAAAAAATAAAAAATATTTAAAAAAATATAAAATAATGTTTTTAAAAAATATATAAAAAATATAAAAAATATTTAAAGAATAAAAAATATAAGTAAAAATATAAAATAATATTTTTTAAATAATTAGATAAATATTTAAATAATATAAAAAATATTAAAAAATATTCAAAGAAAAAAAATATAAGAAAAATATAAAATAATATTTTTTTATAAATAATTAATAAATATTTAAAAATATAAAAAATATTTAAAAAATAAACAAATAAAAAATATTAAAAAAAATAAAATAATGTTTTAAAAAAAATATTTAAAAAATATAAAAAATATTTAAAGAATAAAAAATATAAGAAAAATATAAAATAATATTTTTTTAAATAATTTATAAAATATTTAAAAACTATATATAAATATTTTTAAAAAATATAAAAAATATTTAATAAATAAACAAATAAAAAATATAAGAAAAATATAAAAAAATAATTTTTTTAAATAATTAATAAATATTTAAAATATATAAAAAAAAATAAATAATTTTTCTAACAAATAATTAAAATATTTAATAAATATAAAAAATATTTTAAAAAAAGTTTGAAAAATATAAAAAATATTTAAAAAATACAAAAAATATTTATAAATATAAAAAAATATTTTAAAAAATATAAAAAATAAAAAATATAAAATTAAACAAATAAAAAATATAGAAAAATATTTTTATAAAATTAAAAATTTATTTAAAAAATCTTTAATTCATAAAAGCCAAAATTCATCGAAGATCCATCATATTAAAGAGAAAGCTTTTCCCAAATTGTATTTAATTAATGAAGACGCTAATTACATACTTTGCAAATCGTTCGTAAAACGTCTTCTTAAAAATGACTTGCGTTATTTATCGCTAAAGTTAGATGATAGAAAATTTCAAAAAAACTTTTGTATTTATATTAATCAATTCTCTTTAAAATGCTAATGAAATTTTTAAGATATACCGATTTCTTTTTCATTTACCTTAAAACACGTTTTCATTGACAGGGCAATATCTCTTGGACTGGTTCGAAACATATGCCTTCAAAAGAATGATATCCTAGACAAAAGAATCGCTGATTATAAAACTCTTCAAAGATCTCTCCCGACCCGAGGAAACCCGTCCATTTTTCCCGTTTTATTTCTTACATATTTTTTTGTGTTACGCATTAAAAAGAATTTTACTTTTATCCATTCTCTTTCTTTAATTCAATGCTATCAAGCTGCTCAATAATTTATAGCCCTCGTTAAGATATTGACATAACACACCCAAATGAAATTGAAAGTCCTTTTTATTGCGCAAAAATATATGGCATGGCAATGGCAAATTCTCTAAGCCGCTGAGCTTTTTTTATACGATTTAATTTCATTATTGATACTTATATAAAAATAGTTAGGCAATGAAGGAAGGGACTGGAGAGGCATAAATCAATTTCAGTAAAAATTCCTAATGAAATTACACCAAACAGTCAGATAGCTTTTGTCCATTCATGTGAAGTCTTCCATGTATTCTACTCAAAAATCAATAGCTTGAGGAATAATAGACCCTTTTTGCGAGTGTTGACTCATCAAAGGTTTCGCAAGATATTGTAGATTTTAATTTATAACATTTAAAAGCTTCCCTAGAAGGATAACTACTTCTTGTAGATATAAAAAAAATACTCTTGATTGATTGATCACCGGAGATATCCTGACTTTTAACACAAATAAAAAAATGTTCTTCCTTTCTTTTCGCAGAGTTAAGAACGTGCTGATTCAGAGCAATTCGATTTTGGAGACCTTTGGTAATGCGAAAACAAATCGCAACGATAATTCGAGTCGTTTCGGCAAATACATGGACATCGAATTCGATTACAAAGCCGATCCTGTGGGCGGAATAATCACGAATTATTTGCTTGAAAAATCACGCGTAGTCCAACAGCAATCTGGGAGAGCGGAATTTCCATAGCTTTTATCAGGTAAGTTTTCTCTATTCCAAGAGACGTTATTGATGAATAATTCTAAATTCGATTTGAACCACAAATGGGTCGATGTGTGGGAGAGGAGTAAGGAGAGTGTGATTTTCTTCGTTGTTTGCCGTTTTAAATTTGAGGAATGTCTCGATAATGGGAAGATGAGCTCATTGTTTAATATTTGTTGTTAGGTTCCGTTATTATTTTGTTATAAAAAAAGTCCATTCATTAGATAAAACAATTAGATAAGAGGCGCCTTTATTTATTTTCCAAAAGTTAACTCATCGATAAAGTTTGGAAATAATCTCTAAAAAGCCTCAAAAACTTTCTAAAACGTTCAGGAAATTTTGATAGCGATGATCCATTTAAAATTTAATTTATTTTGTTTGAAATAGTTGTATGCAATGCCCTCTGTCCTGGGAAATTCTCATTAAGTTTAAATTGGGAATAACATAGCCAATTATCTTCGCACATAAACCGGCAATGAATTCAATTAAAACTAGATTAAATAAACACAGCCATATTTAATAATTTGACACTTCAAAAGATCCAAAAGAAATATCGAATAGCTGATGATCAGTGCCGGCCACGGAAGCAAGCTAGAAGCAAAAAGAGCGTAAGCGCTCGTATGTGCACAAAATTGCTCTCAAATGAGAAGCAAAGCTGAGAGCCAAAAATTCGTTCAGTTGAGTGGAAAACGTCAAGCGAGACGGAGCTGCGTCGGATGAAGCTAGATGAGAACGTAAATTTTTTCAGCCTTGATACACTTTGAAGAAAATGAATTTTTTATACTTCAGGAATTTTTTCATCGTGTTCTTAACATTCAGTTATTTTTATTATATTAATATACTATAAATTCAGCACATCATTGATTTTTACAATAATTTTCTGCTCTGCACTGTAAATTTTCAAGATAAAAGAGCTCAAGATGAGCTGAAAAGGCTCCAAAATGACCCATCCCTACCTCTTGGACGAAGCGACATATCGATCTAGGGACATACCCAGTTCTAAAGAACAAAACTTTTCGGCTCTAAGAAAAATTTATGCAATTTTGTATGAAAACATCCACAACTGTTTCTCGCTGTGTAATGTGCACGCATACAAACGCAATTGGTAATTGTAGTGGTGGCCGGCACTGCTGATGATTGATAAGAGTCAGTTAGAGGACACTTTAGCGCAGCTCCATAGTTGTAACTTGGCACATAAGAACTCTACAGGGAGATATTTACTAACAAGAGAACTAAATTTTGACTGCAGTTCTTGAAATTAATTAATAAATATAGCAACTCCCTATATTTCGTTTTGCCATATTGGCAACAGGTCAACTTTAAATCGTTCTCGAATATTGTGGCCGAGAATTAAGTTGCGCTTTTTTGCATTTTTCCCAGTTTGTTTACTTTCGATGACCTCATAAATATGTTCCGAGAAAAGTCATCGCACGTCGTTTAATAAAAAACTCTGTTAACTGTATGATCTCTATTCTTCCCTCGTACTATAATTTAATTGCTTTATTTTAATTGCTTAAAAGAAAAATTTAATAGAAGCCCGCGAGCACACTTTACGAGCCTACAAATAAATCGCATTAGTCATATTTTTTGAGCGCGTTCGCCTGAATCATTGTGTAAACATAACGATGATGTATTCACATTTTTCCACAAAAAAAAAAAAATAAAAAAATAGTAATAATAATAACTATCCCATATCTTTGTTTATGCCGTTAAATTTATATCTTTCAACTGTTTTGAGTGGCAAATTTTGAAAGGAAATTCTTATTGGCTTTGATTGACTTGACATGCCACACGGTAACATGCTAAGCCATGCGATTATTGTCGTTAGACCCGCCCTAATTTTGGCCGAATGTGCTAATTGTAGGTGGAAGATGATAATCAATTTATCCATTCGATGATTTCTGCGAAATTGATTATTTTCAAAAAAGCTTAGTAATTTATTAGAGGAGTAAATAGTGCATTATTCTTCGCTTCTTTTTAATTAAATTACCTTTTTAAAGTACGATGAATGGCCTTCTTGATGGAGCGAAACCTCTCATAGGAATAAACATTTTACTTGACGATCGACGTCTTCCCATTGAGGATATATCAGATAAATAGGTACTTTAATAGGTGATATTTTTCGACTGAATCAAATTTTTAAATAATTTGATCAATAATAAGCAGTGCCGGCCACCACTACATTTACTAATTGCGTTTGTGTGCGTGCACATTACACAGCGAGAAACAGTTGTGGATGTTTTCATACAAAATTGCATAAATTTTTCTTAGAGCCGAAAAATTTTGTTCTTTAGAACTGGGTATGTCCCTGGATCGATATGTCGCAAAAATTCGACGCCTCGTCCAAGAGGTAGGGATGGGTCATTTTGGAGCTTTTCAGCTCATCTTGAGCTCTTTTATCTTGAAAATTTAAAGTGCAGAGCAGAGAATTATTGTACAAATCAATGATGTGCTGAATTTATATATATTATATAATAAAAATAACTGAATGTTAAGAACACGATGAAAAAATTCCTGAAGTATAAAAAATCATTTTCTTCAAAGTGTATCAAGGCTGAAAAAATTGTACGTTCTCATCTAGCTTCATCCGACGCAGCTCCGTCTCGCTTGACTTTTCACTCAACTGAACGAATTTTTGGCTCTCAGCTTTGCTTCTCATTTGAGAGCAATTTTGTGCACATACGAGTGCTTACGCTCTTTTTGCTTCTAGCTTGCTTCCGTGGCCAGCACTGATAATAAGTGGTGTATGTAAATATAATGGTTGATATTATTTGAAACCTGTCAGCGAAATTCTCGTCTCCGGGATCTCCAAACTTTTAAGGATGTTCGAGCTTCACTTTTCGAACCTTTTTCTTAAGTTCCAGGCAAGAAAGCCATCTCTTCGCTTTGTTTTTCTGACGAAAAATTGATGAAATTCAGTGGGTTCCAGAGATATTTGTGATCAATAGGTTTTGTCTGCCTTCTCGAGTATCTCGCCGATTTTCTGCTGCCCTGTCGCCACAGGTCTGACCAAATATAATTTAGGTATATCCACTCAGAAAGCTTCATCTACGTATTAAAAATCTCCCAAGAAGATCGACAATTCGAATCGATTTTTAATTCCATAATTTAGGGCTCGATTCGTTAAATGTCTTACTTCATCTAATCTTGATCATTGCAAAAAGAAGTCGCTTTGAAGTAAAGCCATTAGCTAGCAACAGCCATTCAAGATCCTCTGAAAACGTTGGAAAACATCGAAGTTTTATGGCCATGATTATTCAAATCGATTAAAACTATTCGAATTGATCGTTAAATCGCATTATCTTTACAGCTACTTCGTGGTGCTACAGAGAACGAGCTGCGTCAATTCGATCTCAGCAAGGATCCGAGTAAATATCACTATATGAATCAGGGCAGCATGGATATACTTAACGAGAAAGCGGACTACAAGGGCACAAATAATGCATTTAAGACACTGGGATTTTCCACTTACGAAGTTAATACGATCTGGCGGATCGTCGCGGCCATTTTGCATTTGGGCAACATCGAATTTCAGAGTAAGACTTTTATTTATTATTAATTTTTTTTTTTTTGAATATTTGAATTTAATTTTATTGGATTTTTGATTTTATTTCAACGTTTTTTATTGCAGCAATCGAAGATGAGCTCGTTATATCAAATAAAAACCATTTAGAATCGGCGGCGAAACTCTTGCAAGTAACCGAAATCGAATTGTGCGCCTCGTTGACAAAACGCGTCATTGCGGCTGGGGGGAATGTCATGCAGAAGGAGCATAATGCAACACAAGCGGAATATGGCAAGGATGCATTGGCCAAAGCCATTTACGATCGTCTATTCACATGGATAATATCGCGCATAAATCGTGCCATCCTATTCCGTGGCTCGAAGACACAAGCACGCTTTAACAGTGTAATCGGAGTGCTGGACATTTATGGCTTTGAAATTTTCGATTCGAACAGTTTCGAGCAATTCTGCATAAATTATTGCAATGAAAAATTACAGCAGTTATTTATAGGTGAGCAATTTTTTTTTTTTTTTATTCTCTATATGGGAATTCATTCGAACCCTCGAAGGAGTGAACTTCTTTGCGTTAACTGTCAAAATACATGGAAACTTTGACGGCTGCTTATAAAAGGTTCTCAAAGTTCACTAAATTCGAGGTCTCAATGAATACCCATTATGCGATTTAATGCAATAAGTGTTGATGGCTAAGTTGATAGTACATCGCATATTAAAATCCAGTCATTAACAGGGCTCGGATTTTGTTGACTTTTATAAATTTAAAGCATACTTTAAGGAGTACAAATTTTGATTCAACTCCCATAAAGTTAAGATTCAATTCGATTTTTAACTTCAATATGAATTTTTGGAAGCAAGAAAAGCGGTTTGAATTTCAACTTAGCTTAACTTATTCCTAAAATGTTTGCTAGAACAAATTTTTGCCCCTTTAAGTATGCTTTAAATTTATAAAAGTCAACAAAATCCGAGCCCTGGTTATTAAATATCCACAAATCTATGCCGCCTCCCTATCGCCGGATCGCTCTTTTTCAATATTTTCTTCGGCTAAATTGAGAGGGAGCATTTCATTCTTTCAACTCATTCCAAATCAAACCAAGAACTCATGATACAAGAAAACAAGATAGCGCCACTTCAGTACCGCTATTTTGAGGCTCTCTTTGAGAGCCGAAAATTGAGTTTGTGACGTCACTGAGCGAGAAATTGTTGTTGTTTCCCATGCTATTCAAAAAAGTAAAAAGCCCGGTTTAACATGGGAAACAACAACAACGAATCGTGATTTTGAGTTTGTGACGTTTCCTCTCTCAAGTGGCGCTATCTTGTTTTCTTGTATCATGCAAGAACTTAAGGGGGTCTTCTCATTGAAAACCCGTTTTTTTTGGACCCTTTTTAAAAAAATTCTTATTTGAAAACGCAAAGAATAATTGAAAACTTTTTTGATTTATTGTTTTACAAAAGGTTCAAAGTAAATAAAAAAAATTTTTTTGCCTCGATACGTGGGCTGTTCAAAAAGTAATGAGACTTCAAAGTTGGTGGTGAAAAAAAAAAGGTGCCGTCACGGCGGCCACGATTCCGGGTCTCCGGAGCGTCCGAAATGGAAAAAAAAACGGGGTTATAATCAGTATAGATGTAATTCTCGGGTGAACCTCAAGCTTAATTTTGTGATTTTTTTTTGACAAAATGGCGGCCATTCAAAAAAAAATTTCAATTTCGGGCTTTTTTTTTGTAGTTTAGTGTAAAAAAAAAATAGTAAAAAATTTTTTAAAATTATGGTCGAGGTTCACCCGAGAATGGTGACAATTCTGCGTCGATTCCACTTTGTTTCATGAAAATCGGTTCAGTTGAACTGGAGATATCATGGCCGCCAGTTCGAAAAACGTGGTTTCGAGATAAACGCGTTTAAAGTTTGAAGCAACGCAAAAATTACTCGTTTTAGCGCAGATCTTGCTCGACAAAGAAGGCTATATCCTCTAAACTATTTCGAATTTCAAAAAATCCTTTTAGTGGCATATTCACAACTACCCAAGCTATAAATAAATGCAAAAAAAAAAAAAGTCGAAAAGAAAAGTTGCTCAATGAGAAGACCCCCTTAATAAAAAAAAAATTTTCTTCTATCAACAGAGCTGGTACTAAAGCAAGAACAAGAGGAATATCAACGAGAAGGTATCGAATGGACCAACATAGAATATTTCAACAATAAGGTGAGCGTTAGGAAAATGAAATTCACTCATAATTTACTCATCATTAAAATTTCTCTTCATCAAAAAAAAAAAACAGATCATTTGCGATTTGATCGAGCAACAGCACAAAGGTATTATCGCGACAATGGACGAAGCTTGCCTTACAGTGGGTAATATCAACGATGAGACTTTACTCAGTGCAATGGACAAGAAATTAAGCAATCATCCGCACTATAGCAGTCGCCAATTGAAGCCAATGGACAAGGAGTTGCAACATCGTGAGGATTTCCGTATAACTCACTATGCCGGCGATGTTATATACAATATCAACGGATTCATCGAGAAGAACAAGGATACGCTGTTCCAAGATTTCAAACGTTTGTTACATCACTCGAAGGACATGAATCTGAGTGAAATGTGGCCAGAGGGAGCACAGGATATCAAAAAGACAACGAAACGACCATTGACTGCCGGTACGCTATTCCAACGATCGATGATCGATCTTGTGAACACTCTGCAAAAGAAGGAACCATTCTATGTGCGTTGCATCAAGCCGAATGACATCAAGAGTGCGACTGTCTTTGACGACGAACGCGTAGAACATCAGGTACGATATCTTGGCTTACTGGAAAATTTGCGAGTCCGTCGCGCTGGTTTTGTACATCGACAGCGTTACGATAAATTCCTCCTGCGCTACAAAATGATATCGCAATATACTTGGCCAAATTTCCGCGCTGGCAGCGATCGCGATGGCGTCCGTGTTCTTATCGAGAGAGAAAGGCTTCAATAAGGACGTTAAATATGGACACACAAAGATATTCATACGATCGCCAAAGACGCTGTTCGCGCTGGAACAGCAACGCAACGAAATGATACCGCACATTGTGACGCTCTTGCAGAAGCAAGTACGCGGTTGGATTGCACGTCAGAATTATAAGAAAATGAAGGCTGCCCGCGCAATAATGCGGTCATACAAGACGTATAAGCTACGCTCTTATGTTACTGAATTGGCACAACGATTCCGCAGTGCGAAAACTATGCGCGATTATGGAAAGAGCATACAATGGCCGAAGCCACCATTGGCTGGACGAAAAGCCGAACCGTTATTGCGACGCATTTTCAACTTTTGGCGCGCATATATGATACTGCGAAAGTATCCACGTTCCGAATGGGCGCAGCTAAGATTGCAAATTATTGCGGCCTCGGCGATCAGGGGTCGTCGTTTGTATTGGGGCCAGCAACGTAAATGGATCGGTGATTATTTGGCAAATTCTCAGGATAATTCTGGCTATCAAGCGTACAGCTCGAATGTGAAGAACCTAAAGAATCACGACGGCTTCAAATCGGTGCTCTTCTCAAGCTTTGCCCGGAAGTTTAACAAGCATAACAAGCAGGCTGATCGTGCGTTTATTGTCACAGATACTGGCATCTATAAATTGGATGGTGCCAAGAATAAGTTCAAAAACATGAATCGTGCCATTCACATAAAGGATGTAAGTTAATCGCCATTGCATTATTTTTTTCAATTTTATCAATTTATATCGTTTCCAGCTATCGGCGATTAGCATCAGCACCGGCCGCGATCAACTTATTGTTTTCCATTCGCCAGAAAATAATGATCTTGTGTTCGCTCTGCAAGCCGAAAATGGCCCATTGAAAGAGGATCGAATTGGTGAAGTTGTCGGAGTAGTGTGCAAAAAATACTATGAGTAAGTTGGCTCCAATTCTAACAGGTTGGCTGATAAGTCCCCGGTCTAACAAAGAAAAACACATTTTTTTTGTCAAAATTCGTTTTTATTATTCAACATAGTTCCCTTCAAGAGCGATACAACGATTATAACGACCTTCCAATTTTTTGATACCATTTTGGTAGTACTCCTTCGGTTTTGCCTCAAAATAGGCCTCAGTTTCGGCGATCACCTCTTCATTGCAGCCAAATTTTTTCCCTGCGAGCATCCTTTTGAGGTCTGAGAACAAGAAAAAGTCGCTGGGGGCCAGATCTGGAGAATACGGTGGGTGGGGAAAGCAATTCGAAGCCTAATTCATGAATTTTTGCCATCGTTCTCAATGACTTGTGGCACGGTGCGTTGTCTTGGTGGAACAACACTTTTTTCTTCTTCATATGGGGCCGTTTTGCCGCGATTTCGACCTTCAAACGCTCCAATAACGACATATAATAGTCACTGTTGATGGTTTTTCCCTTCTCAAGATAATCGATAAAAATTATTCCATGCCCATCCCACAAAAAAACAGAGGCCATTACTTTGCCAGCGGACTTTTGAGTCTTTCCACGCTTCGGAGACGGTTCACCGATCGCTGTCCACTCAGCCGACTGTCGATTGGACTCAGGAGTGTAGTGATAGAGCCATGTTTCATCCATTGTCACATATCGACGCAAAAACTCGGGTGTATTGCGAGTTAACAGCTGCAAACACCGTTTAGAATCATCAACACGTTGTTGTTTTTTGGTCAAATGTGAGCTCGCGCGGCACCCATTTTGCACAGAGCTTTTTCATATCCAAATATTGATGAATGATATGACCAACACGTTCCTTTGATATCTTTAAGGCCTCTGCTATCTCGATCAACTTCATTTTACGGTCATTCAAAATCATTTTGTGAATTTTTTTGATGTTTTCGTCGGTAACCACCTCTTTCGGGCGTCCACTGCGTTCACCGTCCTCCGTGCTCATTTCACCACGCTTGAATTTTGCATACCAATCAATTATTGTTGATTTTCCTGGGGCAGAGTCCGGAAACTCATTATCAAGCCAAGTTTTTGCTTCCACTGTATTTTTTCCCTTCAGAAAACAGTATTTTATCAAAACACGAAATTCCTTTTTTTCCATTTTTTTCACAATAACAAAAGTTGCTTCACAAAAGACGCTCTATCTCACAAACTAATTGACTTACAGACGTCAAATTTTGACACGAATCATTTGAAGGTTGCCACTATATAAAAATAATATGCATTTAATACTAGCGACGCCATCTATGTGTCAGACCGGGGACTTATCAGCCAACCTGCTACGATCCCATAGAATCTAACAAAGTTTTTATATCACAATCAATTGAAATTGTATGAAGATCAATTAAAAAATCGTTTTTGTTTTGCAGCATTTGCCAACGGGAGTTAAGAGTTGATGTTGGACCAGTAATAACATGTCGGCTTGGCGGGAAATCTCGTTCGATTTTAATTGAAGGTGCGTCCGGTGTTGAGAATCCAAGCTTTCGACATTCCGCTGGCAATATTATCTTCGAAGTGCCTGCCCATTATTGCGTTTAGACTTCTAGATGATACGAATGATAATCTACCAAATGGTATTTGGGCGCAGACCAGTACTTAAATAACGCTAGCACACAACAAAATCGAAGAGAAAAATTAATTTTAAGTTTTAAATTAATATATTTAAGTAATGTGATTATTTTGTTATATTTTTTTATTATTATATTTTTCTTCTAAATAACTTGCATGCATTTCAATCGCTCGCGTTCATTTTGATAAAGAAAAAATGAAATTATTTATTAAATTATATTTAAAATAGTTTTTTTTTGTTTTTTTTTTTTTTGTTTTGTATTGTATAATCGTCGATGATTTTTGTTAGAATTAAATTTCATTCAATTTCGATTTACGTATGAGATTTGGATTGCAATTTTTCAAATTCTTGTTTATAATTATATGTTCGTTCGCAGAGAGAGAGTGTAAACACGGTTAAGCTTTTTAGTTATAGGTTTTAGGAATTATACAAGCAATCTAACTATTTTTGATAGTAATTATTCAATTAGTATTAATTTTAACTATTCAATTATAAAATATATTTAAGGAGAAATTTAAAGGTCCTGAAAGTTGTGCCTGTATTTACTAAAAAAAAAAAAGCTTTGAAAAAAATTCTAGAACTAAGATATACCAAAATGAACAGTACGAAAACCTTCATATGTATTTATGAAAATAATCGCTTCTTACCTTTTTTTTTACGATCTATTAAGCGTAAAGGTTGAAAATTGTAAATTTATATTTTTAAATGCACGTCTATATATATATATATATTTTATATATTTTAAAAATATACTCCGGTTGTTCCGTTTTTTTTTACAGATATAAATTATTCTACACAACTTAGTGTTTGGTGCGAGAACAGGAGCGGAAAGAAATCGAGGGGGCAGTAAGCAAGATCCCTGCGGACGGCCCTCAATTAAGATTCCAGGGCTGCTCACTGAAACCTGGATGGATCACCATTAATTGCGCGGATTCTGAAACAAAGCAGTGGCTGGCGTCAGTGGTAGGCTGCATAAAAGGATTTTAAGCTTGTTGAGGGGGATGAAATCCCCAAACCAAGCATCGTGCGGACTACCAACGACGGAGACTATGCGATTGATTCAGAATCAGAACAGAATGCTGCCGATCCAGAGCTTGGGTACACGCTCACTATTGCGGTAAATGAAAGATCGGTCAAACTTTTGGCGGAACTGAATAACTTTCCCTACTTCAACCTGGGGAGGCTTCAGTTCCGGGTAAGACGTGGCCAAAAGGAGTCACCCTAAGGCTGTAGAGAGCGGAACTTCGGAGCTGAAACGGAAGGGGCCGGAGAAAGTTCTAGAGGATGAGGCTTCAAAGACGGTCGACGAAACAGGGCCATCGACCAGTAAGCAGGCCATGGAAAAGATGTCTGCGAGAAAGACAGTAAATGTCTTGACCGCGGAACATCAATCCTCGGGGAAAAAAAGAGCCTGAACCTCCGGAATAAGCAAATCACCCGTACAACTGCCAGAGCGGCAGCTGACAACAGCCGCAGAAGCAGCACGGGCCGTACTCCTAGTAGGCAGACAGGTACTGCCAGCCGAAAGGAGAGGAGAAGGAGAAGGAGCAGAAGAAGAACGATCTGATCCGCCTCGTAAAAACTTGTAATGGTGGAGGTTATACAAATCAACCTCCATAGCTTCTGCTGCACTAAATACGACCAGCAATCGTCTGAAGGCTATGAAGAAGCAGACAGACTGGCGAAGGAGGGAGCAGAAATGTCTCCCTACGGACCTGAGCCAATACTAAATGTCAGCAGATCGCATTACATTCAAGCCGCAATCTCAGAGTTCCGTGACAGAGCGAACAGGATATGGTCTCGTTCTACTGAAAAGAAATCTAAATATCTACTGCAACTAAGCAGGCAATAACGTAAGTGCATATAAATAGATGCTCAGAGGTCTAATATCCAGTAAAAATAAGAGGAAAATGGTAGAAAAACAAATCACGCGTACGGAAGGGTCTTGTTTTACCATGCATTTCCCTTGGTGAATATGATGATTTAATTTCAATACTTTTAGCATAAATAGTTTCCGTTCTCTTTGCTTTTCATTTCCTTACCATAATTTCGAGCGTAAAATCGTTTGTGTGGCAACTCTGATTGTGCGCTTTATGTCTGGTTTCCAACAGCGCAAGAGAACAATGAAAAACACAGTTGATGAAATTGTTTCATATGGTTGCATGCTGTGAACATTTAAGCTTGAGATACAATAGCCACGACACGAGCGATGCGTTTTGTCGCATGCCGTTGCGTGTCGGAAGTCAATACACCATAGCAAAGATAATCGTGTCGTATGAAAACATATGCTTTTCCAGGACAATGGGGAAATGACCAGAAACATACTGTATTTCTTCACTTGCTCCCAAAGGTATAACGCTTCCAAATCCAACTACGAGTTTCAGCTGTTTGATTTATACACCTTGAGAATTTTAGTTGCAGCACATATTTTTGAGCTATCAGCCCTGTTTTCAAAGCAGCCACCAGTATCAAATGATGTCGGAGCGAGAAATATCAATTTGTCGAATATTTATCGTGTCGGACAGCATTGTATATTGCTTTGACGCGACAACGCATTGTCGTGCCTATTGTACCTCAGGCCTTATGCATGAATTTCTGCGCTATTGGAGACCAGGCTTTAGTGACAAAACAAACAGCTGACCAACAGCAGTCACTTTGAACTCGATCGAAATTGATTTGCCGTTTCTTTATATTTTCGACTTCGGAGCTATGGATTTTTCTAATTTTCTGGTGCGGAAATGTCCGCCGACGGCGATGTATGTGCCAAACTTCATAACCTCCGAAGAGGAGCAACGGATATTGAGCCAAATAGCAAATGCCCCAAAGCCGAAATGGACGCAATTGAGAAACAGGTAAATTGTAGTGACCAATCGTCGATTGGGAGAATTTGAAAATTGGGAGAAATTGGGAGAACTTTAAAAATTGTGAGAAATCGAAAATTAAAAATTTACAAAAATAGAAATATAACAATTAAATACATTTCAAAGTAAAAATTTGCTGAATTCAGTCCCATCAACCGTTTTTCTAGATTGGCTCTAGTTTTTGAGATATCGCGGTTTAAAAATTGTGACTAACTTCATTAAAAATTATATATATTTCGCTCATGTTGCTATATATTTTTGACAGAATAATGACGATAACGTTAATTACTTGTATTTAGTAGAATTCCTGTCCAAAACTTCGCTGCAATCCTGTATTTTATAAGTGCTTCTTTCAATTTTATTCACATTTATTTTTTAAAAAATTGAAGCATACTTTTAGGGGAAGTGAAACTGTTGATATTCGATTTTTAAAAAATATTTTTTTTTAATTTAAAGACACAGTTCTCAAAAAGAGCTTTAAGATCTGTGATGTTATTTAACAAGACGGCATAATGGGAAAGCACAAGGCTAGGAATCGAGAGCTCTGAAGTTCAAACCCCAAAAAAATTGAAGCGGAAAAAAATTTTTTTTTTATATTTCGGATTTTTTTTTTTTGAGTGATTTTGCTTCACAAAAATTTTTTTTCTTAGAACTTGTTTCGATGGCCATTTTATAGATTGAACGCTCAAAGCTGCAAAGTAATTGGGGTGAAGTGGAGTTCATCGAGCAAACTGAGTCAAGAAAAAATCCGAAATATAAAAAAAAAAATTCCGCTTCAATTTTTTTGGGGTTTGAACTTCAGAGCTCTCGATTCCTAGCCTTTGCTTTCCCATTATGCCGTCTTGTCAAATATAAAAAAGGGTCCCAAAATCGAAATTAATTTTTGGGGAAAATAAAATTTTTAAGTAAAGACAAAATTATGCTTGCATACTTTAGGGATTCACCTTTAAACGCGAAAATCTCCGTTAACTGAGCCAATCCCAAAAATCAATATCACTATTGTATTCAGCGCATTTGACTTAATATTTCTAGATATGAAAGCCGTCTGTCGGTTTTTTGAACTACAGTGTATTTAATTAATTTTTAATAATGGAATGTCCATTGTCCATATATTCTGGAAATAGGAATTCGGAGGAATGGACTTTCTTGCGTGTTATTCGAAAATATTAAAAAATTTATTTTCAGACGCCTTATTAATTACGGAGGTGTGCCACACCCGAATGGCATGTTGGCCGAAGAAATCCCCGAATGGCTTCAAACTTACGTTGATAAGATCAACAACACCGGTGAGAAGATATAGGCAGCATTAAGTAATTTTCAAGAATATATTATCAATTTTAATTTTAGGTGTTTTCGGCTCACAAAATGCGAATCATGTTCTGGTAAACGAATATCAAGCCGGTCAGGGTATCATGCCGCATACCGACGGTCCACTTTTCTATTCAACCATATCAACGATTTCCTGTGGCTCCCATACTGTACTTGAATTCATGGAAAGAGAAAACACTGCACAAACTGACAATGGAACGAGCCTAGATGACGTGAGTTCCACAGCTGAAGTAAGTAGAGACGATAGCTATAAACGTGAGGTTCGATTTAAATTGTTGCTCGAGCCACGAAGTCTGCTTATATTGAAGGACTCACTTTATAGTGATTACTTACATACCATAAGTGAATTGCATGAAGATGTGCTTTGTGATCGTATTTTTAATTATGATAATTGTGAAAACGTTTATAAAATGGGAGAAAGCCTTGAACGTCGCACGCGTATTTCGTTGACAATTCGAAATGTCCCCAAAACGACGAAAATGAAATTGAAATTTAACTAAACCGACTGCCTTCAGATGAATCGAGAGAGAATAAAGAAACAATTAGAACAATTTAATCAATTATCTATTCCAAAAAGAAAAAAAAACTAACTAATCAATCTATTGCAACACAACTCTTCCGCAAGCGAAGCAATCTTCAATGTATCCTTTTATGAATGCCTCTAAAGTTTACATTTGACTATTTATCTTGGAATTCTCTTTCCGTTGTCTAACTTAAATAAGAGCTGAAAAAATATAACTCCTCCCACCTCGATTATATCAATTAAGTATATATCAATGAATGTGTTATTTTGTGTGAAGAAACTGTGTCAATATCTTAATGGTTTTTTTTTTTTTTAAATATTATTGATAGTCTTTTATCGGATATGTGATTATTTTCCCTTTCCCGGGGAATTCAATTCCCCAACTGATGTGATTTCCCTTTCTCTAGATTGAGGAGGAATTTGAATTACCTCATGATCTAACTGGCGATATGCATTCTCTATTAAAGTAATTCAATTTCCCTCTCAATCTAGGAAAAAGGAGGAATTAATCCCTTCAATTTCGATATTGAATTACCTTTCCCGCGAAAGGGAAACCAATCACATACCCGTATGGAAAATAGATATTAAGCTCCATATTTGAGTCGTTCAGTGGATAAAGGGAATGAGTCCATTTTTGGCGTTTTTGAGATTTAGCGTGGATACACTTCCTTGTATGACTTTTTTACAAATCGTAAAAGAAGAGCTGATAACACTGTGCTAGTTCAAAAAACCGACAGTCCGCATTCACATCTAGAAATATTAAGTAAAATGCGCTGAATACAATAGTGATATTGATTTATTGGGATTGGCTCAGTTAACGGAGATTTTCGCGTTTAAAGGTTAATCCCAAAAGTATGCAAGCATAATTTTGTCTTTACTTAAAACATTTTAGTTTCCCCAACAATTAATTTAGATTTTGGGACTCCTTTTTTATATTTGACAAGACGGCATAATGGGAAAGCACAAGGCTAGGAATCGAGAGCTCTGAAGTTCAAACCCCAAAAAAATTGAAGCGGAATTTTTTTTTTTTATATTTCGGATTTTTTCTTGAGTCAGTTTGCTGGATGAACTCCACTTCACCCCAATTACTTTGCAGCTTTGAGCCATCGAAACAAGTTCGAAGAAAAAAAATTTCTGTGAAGCAAAATCACTCAAAAAAAAAACCTTGTGCTTTCCCATTATGCCGTCTTGTTAAATAACATCACAGATCTTAAAGCTCTTTTTGAGAACTGTGTCTTTAAATTAAAAAAATATATTTTAAAAAAATCGAATATCAACAGTTTCACTTCCCCTAAAAGTATGCTTCAATTTTTTAAAATAATTTTTAAACCGCGATATCTCAAAAACTAGAGCCAATCTAGAAAAACGGTTGATGGGACTGAATTCAGCGCCCCCCAATTATGTTTACAAGATTTGTCTCCATGTTGTCGGTAAAAAAAAGTACCAAATTCGAGCACAGTGTAATTAATTTTGCTATTTTAATTTTGAATTTTGTTGTAACAACTAGTTTTAAAAGTCAACTTCAACTGTTCTGTCGTTTTTCTGCATTTAAAATTTTTCGACTCATTCCTTTTATCCACTGAGCGACTCATTTGATCCTCACTTTGACTGAAATAATTATATTTTAATTTAGTTAATGTTATCAACTCAGATAACTAAAAAAAAAAGCAGATTGTGAAAAGCTTCTTCTCTGGTCCTCAAAACATGAACGTGAACTCGAAATTGGAACGGAAATTATTTTAGTTGATTGAGGAAATAAATCGACTTTCCATTTAATCCCCTAGATTTGAGCAAACGAATGTGCATTTGTTTTCAAGGATTACGTATAGTGGTATGTCCGGAAACACGCCATAGTACTAAAATATGATATCAAAACATGATAAATAGAACAAAATTTTCTGAAAGTGAAAATGTTCGTTCGAAATCCTCACATTCGTTGCCAATCGTCAAGCAACGCTACCAGAAGTAGTCCAAGAAATAAACATATCCTAAGACAATATGAATTCTTTTTTTTTTTTTTTTTTTTTGCTTGACCATGTTGTCTATAAGTTTTTGCAGAGCTTTACTTTATCATTCACACAGTTTTTGATAACGTTGATTGAAGATTGGCATTAGAAATCTTCCAAGATAATTCCCTCCACGAACAAAATTTAAATCAACATAATTCCGCTTGTGATGAAATGCTTTAAGCCGCTATCCCAAAATCACTTGTAAAAATGGCAAGGACTAAATTACCGCGTTTAACAATCACACAAAAAAAAAAATTAAAAAAATAGAATTGCTATATTTAACGGTGCAATTTCTCATTCAAAACTATTACTGTTACGTTGTGAATAAGGAAATGTTTAGACCAAGATTTTAAAATTAGGAACCATTTTTTTTTTTTTTTTTTTTGCGCAATCACCAATCAACACGCCTTATAGCGTTGCACCTAAGCTAAATAAGTTTGCAATGAGACTGAATAAGAAGTCAGTATAAAAACCAAAAAAAAATATTGAAACTGAATTTATGAAAAAAAAAGAAAGATATTTGCTTGTCCCAGCGAAACCATTTGCCTTGAGAAATGTTATCCTATTTTGATGTGAGGGAAATGAAAAATTTTATTAAACATATTTGCATTTGCACTTCGGTATGAACGTACATACATACTTATATACAATTCCACTGTTGTTGTTATTATCGTTGTTGTTGTTCTTGTGCAAATAAAATGAAAAAAAATAAACAAAAATATTTGTTATAAAAAAAATATCCACCGATTTCACTTATCCGATGGTGTTTCGTCCTGCCATTCTAAGCGAAATTCGCGTTCAAAGACATTTCTATCGTATAGACGTACATCGCTTATGCGCGCCGAGATATCAAGACGCAATTCGTTAACAGCCAAATGGAAGTCATGTCGCAGCATTCGTTGCTTCTCGGCCGTCAACTTATCCATCGGTCTTCGGAAAACGCTTAACATTCGATTGAGATGATATTCCACACCAGTGCAACGACCAATGCAGACCCATAGATTCTCAGGACTACGTATATCAGCGGGAAATCGTTTTCGCATATCGAAGGGTGCTGGACCACTTAGAAGGGATTTAATTTCGGCAACGATCCGATTATGCATTTGAAGATCATTGCGATTGATTGTCCGGAATTCGTATTTATCGCAAAATGCCATAAGATCTCCAATGCAACACCATGCGAGCGACGCTAATGTTGTATGCTGACTCGTCCAGTTAGTGTATCGGCCAATTTCTGGTTTTTTTTCCTTATAATTTCCTTGCATTTCTTCTTCTTTTAGATTTGTTCCATTCGTATCCGCTTGGGTTGGCGTTGCTTCCGTTTTCACTATTGGCAATGAGACGATTTTCGGTTTATCCAAAAAATCCTGCGTGTGAGCACGTAACGAAAGTAATTGGTCATTATCGGACGTTGCCGATGCTGCAATTGATGATTTTGTCAATGATGTCGTGGCAGCAGCAGCAGCAGCAGCTGCCTTAAGTGAATCTAAATTGCTTTCATGATTCTCTAAGAAACGCACCGTCATTTTTGTCATACGTTTATAGCTTTTATATTCTCGCGTGGTCATTTTGAAACTGAATTTTATAAATTTTATTTTCTATTATTTTTAAATTTATAAATTTTATTTTATATTATTTTTCATATAATTGATAAATGAATAAGTTTGTAGGTACACCTTATTAAATTAATTGAACTTCATTTCTATTGAATGTTCTAATCTCTTTTTTTTATGTAATCGTCTTCGAGCGATGCCTAAATTACTACTGCCTGCCTCCGAAGGTCTTTGTGGTACGTACGCTCTCTCGAATGCGTTCTTATTTTTATCTTGTTTTTTATTTTTATTATTTTTTTTCAGAAAATTGCACGCTTCTTTGGCTGCAGTTTTCTAATGCAGCCGCCAATTGACGCCAAATAAATCACATCGCACTGGTTGATACGATATTGATCGTGATGCTGGTGTATTTATAGTACAGACGCGGGCTATGGGATATTAACAAATTACATGTTGTCCCTACGTTGAACTGCATTTGATTTATGAATGGAATTTGCGATCGGATGAAAGTGAAAATATGGGAAAAACTTTGGGTATATAATTAAGGGCATGAATTCTCTTTTTAGAAGGATATATCTATTCGTGATATAAAAAATATGCTTGATTAAAAATACCTTCATATATAAACAGTAAACTCGGGATAACGTCAATTCCCTATTCCGACAACACCCCAAAACATCAAAATTTTTTTTTTTTTTATTTACATTGACTCAAGAGGTTTAAAAATTTTCCCTAAAAACTAAACGCTAGGACTAGTTATTGTACGATATTAAACTTATTATTATAGTGGAAAAAATCGAGAGGATTAAAACCCTAAACTAAGCCCGAGGAAAAAAAAATTGAATTTCCTAAAGATACTGTCCTGCATTTCGATCGTGTTGATAAGGAGATAAAGCGCGAATTGATACGCGAAGCCATTGAAAAGGTCGATAGTGATTTTAAAGTCGCTTACATCGATTTTCGTCAGGGTGATAAAGAGAGGGACATGTACGATTCCACGATGAAGGTACTGCTTCTAAAGTATTGGAGAAGATCCCGGAAAAGAAGGTGAGAATATTAAAATTAACAAAATAAGTAATAAATAATATTTATTTTTGATTGTAAACTATTTGAAAACAGTTGAAAGTCAATGACGAGGTCGAGATAAAAATTTGCGCTCTGGGCGAAAACGAGGAAGCTGAATTTCTTGCAAAAGTCGTTGAGGATATGCAAAAAGTGCGCAACACAAATAAGAAAGGAAATGACCGGGGTGGCAATCGAAAGCGCCGTTTTGGAAACGTTAACAATGGCAAAGGTAAGAAGCAAAACGTTAGTGGACGAATAGTGGACTGCGACAAATCAAATCAGTAGAATTAAGTTTATTATTATCACAAAATAAGCGGGTCTTCATTATGTAAACCAGTGTAAAATATCTCACACTACGTTGAGATTTTACAACTGTGTACGCTTGAGATAATGCAAAAATGTCGTAGGATTTGTTTGTAGATGACTGACTTATTTATAGCATCTCAGTTCAATCAATTATTTACATTAAAATGTATATAATGATTGTTTAAAAACGAAGGAAGAAAAGAGTTTTGTTTTATTATTACTTTTTTTTGTCGAAGATAATTTTTTTTTTTTACTTTAACGAGATGGGCGGAAAACGAATAAAATATTGTAAAGAAAGCAACATTGTACCTAATTATGTGCGAAAAACTATACTAAGGATACAAAGTCGTTTTTTGATAAAAGAAATTAAATTAAACTGAATGCTGAATACTTGTTCTGAATAAATTTTTAAAAAAAACTTGTTTTGTATGTAAATATATTTTGGCTCCTTTTTGGTCAAATTGGTTCTTTTTTTGAATTGGCTTGACACTTTTATATTTTTTGAAGTGGCAACCATGGATTTCAGCTTTCGTCAACCATGAATTTGCCCAAGACGCATAATTTTGTGCCTTGGGCAAGTTGGGTTGCGCCTAAACTATGTATTTATAGTAATTTGCGTCTTGGAAAAATTAGTCTGTGTCTGAACTAGGTCTGTGTCAAGAAAGTTCGTGTCTTAGCTATACGTGTTATTTATTTTTGGTGGGAATCTGAGCTAACTCCCTCGGCAAAAGATTGTGTTTTCGCTATGCCAGTTGGTGGCTGAACTAGGTTTTTATGTCACGAATATCTGATAGAGGACTTTGAGAGGGCGTAGCACAAAAAGTAGGCGTGGCAGCGTTACAAAGTTAAACTTTTCTAACTCTGGGGAACATGATTAACCTATGTTCCGAAATTGAGGACCGTGGGTCCAAAATTGTGGATTTTGGCAAAACACGTGTTCTATTTGAGGGGGTTGGGGGGGTTCGATTTCGAAAATTTTTTTTGGAATCTCTTAGACAATCACGGAAGAACGTCCATACCAAATTTCAAGACCCTAGGGCAACTCCTTCTATGATTTCCCAAAAATGTATGGAGGTCAAGCACTTTTGCGAGTGAAAACATCTTTGAGTGGGCGTAGCACAAAAAGTAGGCGTGGCAGCGTTACGAAGTTAAACTTTTCCAACTTTGGGGCACATGATTAACCTATGTTCCGAAATTGAGGACCGTGGGTCCAAAATTGTGGATTTTGGCAAAAACCGTGTTCTATTTGAGGGGGTTGGGGGGGTTCGATTTCGAAAATTTTTTTTGAAATCTCTTAGACAATCACGGAAGAACGTCCATGCCAAATTTCAAGACCCTAGGGCAACTCCTTCTATGATTTCCCAAAAAATGTATGGAGTTAAGCACTCTGCGAAAGAAATAGATCAAAGACTTAAAACGCGAACGCGAAAATTGCTTGTCAAAGGGTTGTGTATTCGCTGAGCCCAGTTCAGACACCAACTGACGTAGCGAATACACGAACTTTTGTCAAAGTGAAATATTTCCTACACAAACTAATTTAGCCAACACACAAAATTTTGTGTCTTAGCTAGGCACGTTGTCTGGTTTTGATGCGAATTTCTGATAGAGGACTTTGAGAGGGCGTAGCACAAAAAGTAGGCGTGGCAGCGTTACGAAGTTAAACTTTTCTAACTCTGGGGAACATGATTAACCTATGTTCCGAAATTGAGGACCGTGGGTCCAAAATTGTGGATTTTGGCAAAACACGTGTTCTATTTGAGGGGGTTGGGGGGGTTCGATTTCGAAAATTTTTTTTGGAATCTCTTAGACAATCACGGAAGAACGTCCATACCAAATTTCAAGACCCTAGGGCAACTCCTTCTATGATTTCCCAAAAATGTATGGAGGTCAAGCACTTTTGCGAGTGAAAACATCTTTGAGTGGGCGTAGCACAAAAAGTAGGCGTGGCAGCGTTACGAAAGTTAAACTTTTCCAACTTTGGGGCACATGATTAACCTATGTTCCGAAATTGAGGACCGTGGGTCCAAAATTGTGGATTTTGGTGTAAATTGTGTATTCGCTATGTTCAGTTGGTGTCTGAACTGGGCTCAGCGAATTTACGAAACCTTTTGACAAGCAATTTCAGCAATTCGCGTGTTTAAGTCTTTGATCTATTTCTTTCGCAGAGCTAGGCTTAACTCCATACATTTTTTGGGAAATCATGAAGGAGTTGCCCTAGGGTCTTGAAATTTAGGCATGGACGTTCTTCGTGATTGTCTAAGAGATTGTCAAAAAAAATTTTCGAATCGAACCCCCCAAACCCCCTACAAATAGAACACGGTTTTTGCCAAAATCCACAATTTTGGACCCACGGTCCTCAATTTCGGAACATAGGTTAATCATGTGCCCCAAAGTTGGAAAAGTTTAACTTCGTAACGCTGCCACGCCTACTTTTTGTGCTACGCCCACTCAAAGATGTTTTCACTCGCAAAAGTGCTTGACCTCCATACATTTTTGGGAAATTCATAGAAGGAGTTGCCCTAGGGTCTTGAAATTTGGCTATGGACGTTCTTCCGTGATTGTCTAAGAGATTCCAAAAAAAATTTTCGAAATCGAACCCCCCCAACCCCCTCAAATAGAACACGGTTTTTGCCAAAATCCACAATTTTGGACCCACGGTCCTCAATTTCAGAACATAGGTTAATCATGTTCCCCAGAGTTAGAAAAGTTCAACTTCGTAACGCTGCCACGCCTACTTTTTGTGCTACGCCCTCTCAAAGTCTCTCTATCAGCAAAAGTGCTTACTCCATCATTTTGGGAAACCATGACAGGACGTTGCCCTAGGGTCTAAGACACAAATTTTGGATGTGACGTCTAAATCCGTGATTGTCTAGGAAATATTTCACTTTGACAAAATTTCGATCGAACCCCCGCTACCCCGTCAAGTATAGAACACGTGTTTCTGCCAAAATGGGCTCAGCGAATTTGGACCACGATCCTCAATTTCGGACATAGGTTAATCTGTTCCGCAGTTCGAAAAGTTTAACTTCGTAACGCTCCACGCTACTTTGTGTACGCCCTCAAAGTTATCGTTCTCACCAGCAAGTGCTTAACTCCATACATTTTTTGGGAAATCATAGAAGGAGTTGCCCTAGGGTCTTGAAATTTGGCATGGACGTTCTTCCGTGATTGTCTAAGAGATTTCAAAAAAAATTTTCGAAATCGAACCCCCCCAACCCCCTCAAATAGAACACGTGTTTTTGCCAAAATCCACAATTTTGGACCCACGGTCCTCAATTTCGGAACATAGGTTAATCATGTTGCCCCAAAGTTAGAAAAGTTTAACTTCGTAACGCTGCCACGCCTACTTTTTGTGCTACGCCCACTCAAAGATCCGTTTTCGACTCAAAACCAACAAGTGCTTGACCTCCATACATTTTGGGAAATGGCATAGAAGGAGTTGCCCTAGGAAAGTTACTTGAATTCGTGTATCGCTACGTTCTTCCGTGATCTAGTCCTCTAAGAGAATTCTCAAAAAGACAATTTTCGCTGCGTAAGCCAATTCGCGTCTAATAGAATCACGTGTTTTGCCAGGAAATCATCAATTTTGGACCCACGGTCCTGCAATTTCGGAACATACGGTTCATCATGTGTCCTAAGAGTTCAGAAAAGTAACTTTGAACGCTGCCACGCCTACTTTTAATGTGCTACACCCATCTAAAGTCACTTTTTGCATGAAATTCGCATCTTAATTTGGATCCAGTCTCAATCGTGACTTGTTAAAGACAAAAAAATTTTGATGTAACGCTGCCAACGCCTAAAACACGTTTTGTGCAGAAATCAAATTTCCACTTCGCTCACAAAAGTTCTGATTCGCACGTCAGTTAGAAAAGTATCTGAACTGGGCTCAGCAAACTACTTACGTCTTGACAACAAATTTTCGCGTTCGCATCTTTAAGTCTTTGTCATATTTGCTTTGCTGCGAGAAGATTAGACGCGAACTGCAAATACAGTATTTTTGCCAAATCCACAATTGACTACGCGTCTTGCAAATTATCGGACATGGTAAATCGTTCTTCCTAAGATCGCTAAGAGAGTTCAACTTATTTAATGTTGCATTTGGCATGCATTTGCGTCGAACCGTTGCATCCTCAAGCTCCTCTGCTCAAATATTACTATCGTTTTTGGCCATAAATCAACAAATTTGTGCTGCTGGCTAATTAGTCGGATAGCATATTAATCATTGTGCCAAAGTTCGGAGAAGTTTTTCTGTAACTGCTTCCAGCGCACTACTTTTGCTGCATCTTGCCGCAACGTTAAGTCGTTTGATCTACTCGCAGAGTGCTTGACCATCGCATACATTTTTGAGCAGAAATCATAGAAGGATGTTGCCGCTAGGGTCTATAGAGAATTTGGCATGGACGTTCTTCGTGGAATTTTTATTCAGAGATTTCAAAAAATAGAAATTTTCGAAATTCCAACCCTTGCCAACCCCCTCAAATAGAACACGGTTTTTGCCAAAATTCCACAATTTTGGACCCACGGCCTCAATTTCAGAGACATGATTAATCATGTTCTCCCATAAGCATTGAAAATTTACAAACTTCGTAACGCTGCCACGCCTACTTTTATAAAAGTGCTACACCAATCAAAGATTTTTCTATGATATCGCATCTTAAGTGCTTGAACTATCCATCGATTTTTATAACAGAAATCTAGGTACAAAAATTGAAATTAAAAATTAAGTATTCCTGTTTCAACGTGAAAACTATTAATTAAAAGTTAAAATTTTAATCCATTATGCTCCTAAGCAACCTCCTCAAATAGAACAGTAATTATATCGATTAAATTAAAATGGTACATCGTTTCAAAAATCGAACATAGTATTATCTTTCTTTAGCATTACTGAAGTGCAGTATTTTGGCATTAACCAATAAACGATTAGCATGGATTTTCGTTCTCTGCTATTTATCATTGTTTGGCTTCAATAAAATTCGAATTAAAAAATTCTTGGTAATTAGCTCGATCACGTTTTAAAATTTTGCCAAAATCGGAAAGTTACTTTTTAATTGCTTGGCATTTGGTGCATTTGGCGCAACGGTTGCGGGATTCGCTCCCTGAGGTCAAATACTTATTTTCATTTATTTTCATTTTAATTGGAGCAAGAAAAAAAAATTTTTGCCTGGATCGGAAGAGAGATTTTTATTAGGGGCATTGGGGGGAAAATTTTTTTCCATTTCCTAGCAAATACTTTTTGAAAGTTTCTCATTTCTATTGCCGAACGTCCTTGAACTTCTTCAAACTATGATCCTCCAGACTCTGAGCCATCGCAATCCTTTCTTCAGCAGGACTATGTACTTTTCATTTCTCGTCCTTTATACAGGAACATGCGCTGATTCTTAAAAATTGTGGAAGTATTTTTATTCACAAATTTTATCAAAAAATAGAAATCCTTTTCTATTTGCATATTGCATCCTTAGACGGTTGAATTCAACACATTTTTATGAACAAAACCATTTCGTACGGATGACAAAAAAAAATTAAAAATTAAGTTCATCAACATACCTATTGAATTTACAAACTTACAAACTATTAATTAAAAAGTCTAACTATAATAAATATTTCTATATACTCTTTAAGCAACAACTCCTTAAACTAAATCCAGTAATGTAATTACATTAAATTAAAACTGGTACAAAAATCGATATTAAAAATTAAATGTATTCCTGTTTCTTTTTTTTTTAGCTTTTTTACCTAAGAAGGTTTAAAGTTATTTATGCAAGCAACTTAAAGGAAATAATTTATAACGATTAAAAATACAATGAAGATATTTTTCTAAAGTTGACTAGTGGTATTAAACATTTTAAGGATTTTTTTAAATAATATAAATGATAATAAAAATAAAAAAAATTAAGGAAAATCGCAATTCTTTGCTTAAAATTAAAATTTCTTAAGTACAAAAGGAAACACGTGCTTCTTATTTATATTCATTGAAGACGATTCACGGTGAGAGGAAACTAAAAATATTGTAAAGGATAATTTTTCTTATACATTTTACATAAACACGATTGAACATGACTGTGGAGACATGATTAAATTTTGGTCCATTTCATATAATTTAGGATTCGTATCACTATAAAATATTCATGATTAAATTTTATATGAAAAAAAAAAAAACAAAAAAAAAAAAACAACCTCTTTCAGAGTCACTTCGAAGCACAAGTTCTTTTTAAATAATAAAATATTTCTGCTTTGTACAAAAAAATATCCTTGCAGTGAAAAAAAAGTTTGATTTTAATTGAACTTTTTTTTGTTGTTCTGCTATTTACAACATATAACTTGAGAGTTTATGTTTTAACAATAACTTTCTTTAACCTATTATTGACTAAATTTCTATACATAGTTTTATATATAACTTTTTCTTTTTCTTTTTTAGCTTTGAGCTTTGAGCTTCACTCTACGATTTATAATTTGATTAATGGAAGACTTTGCGATTATTGTTGCCGTTTTAAAGTATATTTAATTGAATATACTCCGTTCTAGATATAAAAGAAATTCTTTTGTTATACAATAGATCTAATGTTCTCACTTAAGGCATTTTGGTTGGGTGGACTTAGTTAAGAGTTCTTAAGATAGTAAAGAAAGTTAAAAAAATATATTAAGGGTATATCTCTAGAAATTGGTCGAAAATATATTAAATGCATTTTTTTTGGGCCGTTGCTGCTTTGGCAATTATAGAGTTTAATATACAGCCCGATTGGAATATTCCCGGGGAACGAATTTCCGGGGAACGAATTCGGGAACGAATTCCTTTTACTTTTTTTTATTAATTTACTTTTCTCGTGAGTAAAATTCTTCTTTTTTTTTTACATATTTGGGGAAAAAATTTGATAGGGAATGGGTATTTTGACCCATACCCATAATTTTCCTTACCCTATCTATTTTCCCTGGGAATTTGTTCCCCGGGAATTTGTCCCGGGATTTTGTTCCCCGGGAATTTGTTCCCCGGGAATTTGTTCCCCGGGAATATTCAGAATCGAGCTGATAATCTATTTATCAATTGTATTGCCAACTGATTTTCTTCTCGTTAACCCTTATGTGAGTGACTAAGTACCCGGGTACCTTTTCCGTTTTTCAAAGGTTTTTTTTTTTTTTTTGTATTACGAAGTCCAGGGACAGACTGGGCCTACGGGCAACCGGGCAAATGCCCGCTGTGCCCCCAATGAGCTGTATCCGGGATCAATACTTATGGAGTAAGGTTTTTTTTAAACATATTTTTTCTTAGGTAATGCCCGGTGGTCCCTTTGATCCCCAGTCTGCCTCTGACGAAGGGGTCTATAAAACTGCAAGTCTGGTAGAATATATTGTGTTATATTTTCTGCATATTAATCAAAAATTCTCATTTAATATTTTAAAGGTACCCGGGTACCTTAGCACTCTATTGAAGGTGTTTTTTTCCCCCACTCACATAAGGGTTAAGTTCAAGAACTTATAAGGAAGTGTAGATTTAGTTTTGAAGAATTTTTACGAATTAAAAGAAATTGTATGCCCTTCATACAGCCGCTTATGATTCAGTCATAAAGTAAGGGGAAGGGGAATAAGAAATTCTAATTACAGAAGCAGCATCGGCAAAGACAACATCGTGTGGCGTCGGTTTTTTTCTTTTTTACTAATTGCAACAAGCAGCAACAAAACTAGCTACCATCGCCTACAAAATCGGCGCTAGCCGGACGTTTATCGCTATGGCGGCTACTGTGGCTGCTGCCACTGGTGCTCCTGCCGCGACGGCCATGACCAATGAATGGTAGGCCATCATTACTATCGTTGCTATTGCCGAGTGCAATTGAATTATTGCCAATATTAGGAGTGACGTTGCTGTTGCTGGCAGTGCTGCCGCTGCTGTTGCTGTTGCTATTGCTATTGCTGCTGTCGTTATTATTAATATTGTTGCACGGCGTCGTTGCGGCTGCATTCAATGTTCCTTGACTCTGATCGTTCTTACCAATGCATGTTGCTGTTGTTGTTGTTGTTCTTTCTGCGTCGTGTTGCTGCATTTCAACTTCGTTTTTCCCTTTATTTGAGCTCACAGTTGCTTCTGTCACATTCGAAGTTGGTGCTTTTGCTGCTACACTGCTGCTGTTGCTCCTGTTCCTGATCCTGTCCAAATGTCTGCATTATTGTTACTGTAGCATGCTGATGTTGATGATGTTGTTGTTGTTGTTGCCGTCGTGGTTGTTGTTGTTGTTGCTGCTGCTGCCGCCGCTGCTGCTGCCTGCAGCGCTAGCATTTGCTGCGTCTGAGCAACACACGCCACGCACGGACACGGACCGCCCAATTTCTTCGCCAGCATGGAGCGTAATTTAAGTGCCGGTCCCAATTTCATGCCCAACGAGTTCACAAGATGATCCTCAGTCAGTAGCGGCAGGCCGGAGCCATCAATGCATTGATCACGAAAATGCTGAAAATGTTCAAAAGAAAAAAAAGCGATATCAGTATCTGTAGATTGAATGTAGTAGCGCTTGAGATATTGAAAGATTGGTAGGTTTTTCATATACGAATATGTAGATATATATATGTATGTATGTGGCTACGTGTAGTGGACCTATATTGCCGCATGAACTTGGGGCGTTTGTGATTAATGTTTAGCATTTAAAATTGTTAATGAAAAAAAATGCATTTCCACGACATCGGTTGGTACTGCCTGCTGTCGATTCTAGTAGCCGCATGCATGCATATACTTGCAGCAAATTGAAAATTGCCGTAGGCGCATAGGTGTCCGCAGTAGCATTTGAATTCGCAATGGCTGTGGCCTTGCGCCAACGATCGCATCCGATTAGAATACAAGTTTAGCTGAGAGATTTCTATTATAGATTGTAACGATTATTATTCTTTTTTCTTCTTTTTCTTTGCTCCAACTTTGCTGGGAAAAAATGGCTTCAGTTGCAGACTTAGACCATATCTTGCCCTTAAATGAATGACCTATTAGGAAAATGTTTTCTTGGTATCTCCTCTCTTGCCCGTGAGAGTTAAAGGGCCCATCGATTATTTTGAGGAAGACAATTTTAACCCAAAGATGTATTGTGAGACCCTGTAGAATTGCTTTAAGTCGGGTTACCACTATCCCTGCTGATCGTCTTGAACGATTTTTATTGAACCAATTTTATTTTTCCCCGATATCTTTTTGACAATATATGTACGATGATTACACTGTGCGACATTTTAGAAATTTTACGACTGTTTTTTGAAAGTGCTCGGTGAGTACAACAACGCCTCATACTCAGTTTTGTTAAGTCATCTCTACTTTTTCTTAAAATAGACTTCAAACAGTGGGGCCGAGAATTAAATTACTCACTTACTTATGGCTATATCTCGTAATCCGTTCAATATTTTAATTTCCTATATATCACAATTTATAGCTCTGAACTCATTTAAAATAGTTTTAGTACAAACCAACCCGAAAAAACTCTATCTAGTAGGTGAAAATTGAAAAAATTCCTAAAATTTGACGTATTTTTTTTATCATATTTTATTTTGTATGGCCTATAGCTCCCAAGGCTATAAAAATTTTTTCAACATTTTTTGATGGAAATATAGAAAGATTACAACTTAACAATTTCTTCATATATACGAACTGCATCTGAGCACTACTTGATACCGTTTTGCCGGTGGAAAGTTGAAAAAATTTTACCAAAAATCGGAAGATCACCCTTTGGGTATGCACGAAATCTTTCAACCCAATTTTCCAATAGTTTTTTTTGGGTCGGTTTGTTCTAAAACTATTTAAAATGAATTCAGAGCTACAAATTGTGATAGAAAAGAAGTTAAAATATTGAACGGATTACGAAATATAGTCATAAGTAAGTGAGTAAATTAATTCTCGACCCCACTGTTTGAAGTCTATTTTAAAAAAAGTATAGGTGACTTGACAAAACTGAGTATGAGGCGTTGTTATACTCACCGAGCACTTTCAAAAAGTCGTCATATTTTTGTTTACAAAATCGTGTCGCACTGTGTTATGTAAGCCTCAACGGTGAATGTGGAAATTGGTGAAATCTGTGCCGATCTGACCCGATAAAAATCGGCGCCCAGAGAGTGGGATTTCAGCTTTAGGTAAAAATTTTGGACAATTCAATTATGAGTTCAAACCTCCTCACTTCCTTCAAAGCTTAGTCAATTGGTATCGATCTCAGTAAAGAAAAGAACCGCATAAAAACTAACCCAAAAGATACAACAGAAGAAAGCTCTTCAAGACAGAATCTCATAGGTCAGGACCTGTCTTCTAGTTTCACGACATGAGACTGCGATTTGCTAGAAAGTGGGGACTCAATTAAAAATTGAAAAAAATTATTAAAAAGATTAGAAAATATTTCTCCAAAGAATTTCTTTTAAAAGGCCTCACAGAAGAAGAGGGGGCGCAAGAGAGAAAATCGTCCTCAAGCTAAGACAGACATCGTTAAAAAGGAAAATAGCAAACAAAGACTCTGAACATTATAAAGTCTATCCGCAGCCGATCGTTTGAATGGGAAATCACTCAGCGTTTAATAATTTCCAGGAACTCCCTATCAAATCATGTAAATATGTTGTTTTCCACCGGACTATATGCATACTAATATTGTATTTGAACTGCAATTTTGATGCATTGCAGGCGAAACAACACACAAGAGCCAGCCGCTCACGACACAACTGGGCAAGAGCACCAGAAGTCGCCGTAATAGTAATGGCTGCATTGGCACGCGCCCACGGGTAGCTGCAGCAGAAACCGAACCAGCCACAGTATATGGCACAATCAACGAGATTGATCAAGTTGAGTGCTTTGTGTGTGCTTCGGCGCAGGCGCAGCCACAGAAGCAAAAACAACAACGAGTATTGCAAAAGCACCATTGCCGCTGGCGTTCCTTGTTTTAGTTGGAAAAGACGTAGGAAAATTATTTAAAAAAAAAGCGAGAAAAAAATTCGCGAAAAATAAAAATAAAAGAGGGGGAAAAAATTGAAAAATAGTAGGAAGCCAAAAGCTATTAAATCTGCAATTGATGGTCAGTACCCCAGACGAATAAATGAATGGCATGAATGGGAGAAGGCAACAAGGAATGGGCACTTCAGTTGAATGGCACATCGGTGTTAGCCGTTAGTTAGTTCGGATAGGATAGTCTATACTGATCCGATCCCTTGGGTACATTTCTCTTCTTTTGGTTTTTAATTTGTTTTTGATTTAAGCAAAAAATTCCTTTCTTTCTTTTTTCTGTTTTCTTTTAATTGTCATATCTTCGCCGGGCTTCCAAATGTTCTTGTTCTTCGCTGAAGATAATTCGTACATACCAAAGCAATTCTTCGTGATGGTGTTTTAAGGCAGATCCGGTGAGGATCGCTGGCAGTTAAACGCGCAGCATGTGTGAGAAGGAAGCCGCATCGGAATCCGCTTAATTTAAAGCCTGACTCTCGTAACTGGTTTTATTATAATTTTTATTTTTCCCTCTATTTTTTTTTCTTCTTAATTTCTGTTTTGTTTTTCGTAAGTACTTGACGTGAACTTAGCGAGGCGAGGAAGTGTTCGACACGTTGATGCAAGTGCAAATTCGAACATAAAATATTGAATTTATTACGGAATCTTGTTTTTTTTTTTGGGGGTTTTTTTTTTACTCGCTCCGATTATGAAATCCGAATGACTTGAAAAAGACCTGCGAGTTCATTCACCGCTCTCTCATCGTTTTACCCAAATCGAATGCTCGTTCGCCTTATGTAATTTTACGAAAAATCGAACAAGCAGTGAGGATACACTGACTTCAATTGAGGATTAAGAGAGAACCACTTAAGAGTTAGACCTTTGTTTTTTTTTTTTAATGGAAAGTTCGCACTTTTATGATCTTTTTATTAAGCGGTAAAAAATTTTTATCCAAAAATGAGCTTTCGAAATTGAGATAAAAAGAAAAAGAATTAAAAAAGTGATTATTCGGTTCGGATAAGTCAGTGACTTTTTAGGGTTCTCGTATTGGAAATTTTGAAGCGATCTTCTTGTTGCGTGTTCAAGTGTCCCGGCCTATCCCGGGGTCCGCAAAATGCGATCAGTTGCTCCAATCATTCGAGGTAATTCCTACAGCCTTTAGGTCCGATGATGTTTCTGTTTACTGCTCTCTTAAAATACCCAGCAATAGAGGTCAATTTACCAAAAAAGGGGTACTCTGACGTTACTGGAAATGTGTCAAAATACATGGTATTTTACAGGGACGTGAACCGGATGGAAAATTTGCACGGTTCGGTTCGGCGGTTCGAACCGTGTTTGAACTTTTGGATTGGTTCGTAAAACCGGGTTTTCTACTTCTTTGAACCGGGGATTCGGTTCGGTTCGGTTCATCGGTTCTAATGCAATTTTTTACAATTTAGGGTCAAATTTGAACATTAAAAAGTTAGTGGTGGTTACCTTACTCATATTAGAGATGCTATCGATACTAATTTTATAAGAAAATCGACTTCGATTTTTATAGTTTTGGTCTATGGGAGCGACCACTGTGCATGGTTGCAGATAAAAATGAAACCCTGAACCTTTACAAAAAGGGGTTCGGTTCAAACATTTGTAAAAAAAACTTCGGTTCGGTTCAAACATTCGTAAAAAAAACTTCGGTTCGGTTCAAACATTTGTAAAAAAAACTTCGGTTCGGTTCAAACATTTGTAAAAAAAGCTTCGGTTCGGTTCAAAACCGGTTCGGTTCAAAACCGGTTCGGTTCAAAACCGGTTCGGTTCAAAACCGGATTAGTTCAAAACCGGTTCGGTTCAAAACCGGTTAGGTTCAAACCGGTTCGGTTCAAAACCGGTTCGGTTCAAAACCGGCTCACATCCATGGTCAAAATGCATGGTATTTTATATATGACAATTGCCTAGATCTTCAGTAGCAACAAATGGTCTAGAGGAAGAGTACACCCGGGTATGTTCTCTCAAGGTAGATCGGTTCCACGAAAATCCGTGTAAAGAAAATTGTATAAAAAATATACGTGGTTAATGGTAAATTCGGGAATATTGAATATAAAAAAGTTTTTCTTTTTTTCGGTAAACCGAGTTATTTCGAAATTGTGTACCAAATGCTGTGTTAAAGGAGCCCCGGGTGTACTTTAAAAATTATATTTGAAGTGTGTCTGATTTTTCAAGACCAACACCAACTGGTACCGAGGAGGAAATTAACCTGCCCACAGAAGGTCTTCTCGAGGAGCAGTTAATGTGGGAGTTGTTATGTGCTTAGGACAGTTAAACGGTTTAGTCCTGGCACTTTAATGATCAGTCGGGGAATAGTTGGAGAGTAGCAGGAACAAATACAGGGTGGATACACATCACATAAATGTATAGTTGAGTTTTGAGTTGACCGAAATAGACTTCAACGAATGTGCTATCGATGGTAATTGTCCTTATAGAAGGCAAGAAATCAATTTATGATTCTTGAATCTAGATCATCAGCAATCGGTAAAATATTTCGAGCTTACGGCTGAATTACAATAAAGCAATACGTATTGTAATTTGTTTCATATCGAACAGTGTTTTGTAATATTTCGAAAACTGCCACTGCCTTGAATTGAAATTCAGCCTTTATAGGGTGATTTTCAGTTATTTCTTTTGATTTTAGTTGAAAAAATTTCAGCTTCACTTTGGCCAAACGGTATCAAGGAGGGCTTAGATTTAGTTAGTGTACTAGACGAAGTTATCCAGTTATGTTTTTTCTTAATTTTAATAAAAAGAATTTCAAAAAATTCCTTCCTGGTTTGGGAGTTATGGGCCAGAAATGACAAAAAGAGGTAAAAATAATTTTTTTTTAATTTTTGAGATTATTGCTTTTTGGATCTTCTATATGGAGTTTTTCGGATCATTTATAGCTGTAGTTATTTTCTCCGTTTTCAAGGTTAAAACTTTGTTATAGGCAAGAAAGTAAAAATTTCAACAATTGTCAGATATAGCCATCAGTAAGTGCGCAATTTAATACTCGGCCATACTGTTCCAAATCAATTTTAAATTGATCCGTTGTCAATCTGACGAAACCAAATGTAGACAGTCGCTACATTTATGAAGGACTTTTAGGAACTGCAGTAAAAATATTGTTTACATTCGATGTCCTTAAAATTGTGTCACATTCTAATCTAATTTTAATTACAATTCAATGAGTAAAGAATTAAATTCAATAAGCCTTTTGAATAAGTATTATGGTAAGATCCGTTATGACAGCATTTATGTTTTTTTTTCTCTTTCCGCATAAGAATTGCGTTCAAAAAATTATGCAACATGAGATCGCATAAATTCGCCGCTCATCCATTTGCTCAAGTGCAAGAATGGACACCAGAAGACAATAACAATAACACCAACAAGCAACAATGGCATCGCAATATTACAACGCCGTAACACCATCGACAGCTACAACCACAGCGATAGCGACATCGACATGGACATGGACGTGGAGCACAACGACAGCACGGCATGGACAAGTACATCGACAAGGGAACACAGAAAGCTTATCGCAAACTTGTAGCCCGATGAACGGTAAGCCAAGGTAACGCAAAGGTAAACTAAGGTTGCTCGAATTTTCGTTTGGAATTTGCATTCATTCAGAGAACGTGTAAGATCCCCCTCCCCTTCTCATCCTTCGTGTTCTTCTTCTCCTTCTGCCGCCTTGAGCGTGTGTACGTAGTCTGCACCATTAGAGCCGCCACCGCAAGAATGCAATTGTTTTGGCTCGATTCTGTTTGACTTTGGTATACAAATATTGTACTTTTTGCTGTCTCGGTGCGATTCTGCATTACACCCAACTCGGGTCATTATGGTTACTTGAGATGCGAGGAAAACGTTAAAGCAACACGCCGCGGCGCCGCATCGTGTAATTTTCATATTTTTACGCGAGAGCATAATGCGCCTGCGCACGCTTCGGGTGATTTCTGCTGCTGGTCCTCAGCTCAGTTCAGTTCAGCTCAGCTCTCCGACCTTCGATGGTCATTTGGCAAACGTTCGTGCATACGGCACGAGCAACAGCACATACGATCGGAGACACACGAGAACAAAGAGAGTGAAAGAAGCGTGTTCTAAATTTTCTCAATAATTGACAGCGCAACAACAATAACAATTGATAACCTGCTGCGCGAGGGCGTACAAAGTATCGATGTTCGTATGGATCGTATGGAGTGTGGGGCTGCCTTTCATGCGGCTATAAAATTTCATATGCACACAATCAATGACTTCCGCCGAATATGATGCGAAATATGCAAAGCAATTGCATTGAACTGCTGCAAATGCCTTCTCCTTTTACTGCCGCCACTTTGAATGCTGCTGCCCACTGCTGCTGCTGTTATGTCAGATGAAATTGGCCCAACACTCGATAGAGAATGACAATAGAATTTGGTCAAATATGGGAAAAGAACTACTCGAATAGAGCGTGGGACTCAATTTTTATGGAAGATGCGTAATTGATTTCGAATAATACAAAAGGCAGTTCACCTAAATCTGTTATTTCAAGGTAGATCATTAGCCCTCTAATGCCACAATTTGTTTTTTCAACGAAAAAAAAAAGATAAAACTTGTTTCGGGTAGAAAAAAAAATACCAATCTCAAAATTTTTTTAAAACCTATCGATAATTTAAACTATCGATTAAAGAAATTATCGTTTAAATAAGCAATCGAATTTCGAAATAGCCATTACTGTACCTATCGATTATTGAAACAATCGATGACTGAACCTATCGATTATTGAAGCAATCGATTACTGAACCTATCGATAATTAAAACGATCGATTATGGGACCTATCGATTATCAAACTATCGATAGCTCCCCAGCTCTATCGATCCAATAAATAAGACAAACTTACACACGTTCTTGCTTCATCACGTCGTGAAAAATCTTCAGAAATTCTGCGAGTCTTATGTGTTCCATTTTACAAACCAAATGAGAATTGTGGGCGTCATGCTAAAATTTTATTCCATGCACTGATGCCAGAACGAGGGGTTTTTTCCAGTGATGCCAACTTGGCGCTTTTCGCGCTAGATCTACGGCTTTTGGAAGGCCCGCGGCGCGAAAACGTCTATTTAGGGCCAAGCTATTTTCGCGCGAAATCAAACGCTTTTTCGTTGCGTTCATTTAAGTTTTCAAAATAGCTTTTCCTTTAATTTTTAACATCAAAATGAGCATTTTGATGGTGATGATAATGATGATGATGATGGTGGTGATGATGATGATGGTGATGATGAGTGATGATGATGGTGATGATGATGGTGATGATGATGGTGATGATGATGGTGATGATGATGGTGATAATAGTGATGATGATGATGATAGTGATGGTGATGATGGTAATAGTGATGATGATGGTGATGATGGTGGGGTTGGTGATGGTGATTATGATTATGATGGTGAGGTTGATGATAGTGAGGGTTATGATGATGGTGTTAATGTTGCTGATGGTGGTGATATTGTTGATGATGGTGATGATGGTGGTGGTGGTGATATGATGATGATGATGATGATGATGGTGGTGATGATGATTATGATGGTGTTGATGATTATGATGGTGTTGATGATGGTGATATAGTGATGATGATGATGATAGTGATGATGATGGTGATGGTAATGGTGATGATGATGGTAATGATGTTGTTGTTGATGATGATTGATGAATGGTGTTGTTGGTGATGATGATGATGATAATGGTGGTGATGATGATGATGTTGGTGTTGTTGATGGTGATTATGGTGTTGATGGTGATGATGGCGATGATGGTGATGATGATGATGGTGATGATGATTATGATGGTGTTGATGATTATGATGGTGTTGATGATGCTGATGGTGATGATGGTGTTGATGGTGGTGATGCTGATGATTATGTTGGTGATGCTGATGATGTTGGTGGTGATGATAACGATGATGACGACGATGGTGAGGTTAGTGATGATGATAATGGTGGTGATGATGATGATGTTGGTGTTGGTGATGGTGATTATGGTGTTGATGGTGATGATGGTGGTCATAATGTTGGTGATGCTGATGATGGTGGTGATAATGTTGGTGATGCTGATGATTGTTGGTGGTGATGATAACGATGTTGATGATGATGGTGAGGTTGGTGATGACGATGGTGAGGCTGGGTATGATGTTGTTGATGGTGATAATGATGTTGATGATGGTTGATGGTGTTGATGATGGTGTTTATGTTGTAGATGTTGATGATGATGAGGTTGGTGATGTTTATGTTGATAGTGAGGTTGGTGATGATGGTGTTGATGGTGATGATGGTGATGATGGTGATGGTGATGATAGTGTTGATGATGACGGTGTTTAAATTTTAAAATTCTACCCTCCGATAGTTCTCCAGCTCTACTCAGACGCCTGAGAATTTCTTCAATTCATGGCCTTTTATACCTTTCCGAAATCATGAATTCAGTGAGAATTGTAGGAATTTTTTGAAAAAAAGTACCATTTCTCGGGGTAGTTTTGCATTTGGAGGGAAATAATGATTGGAAATTTGTTTTCAGAACGAATACCATCAAAGGGAACTATGAGCGTATTCGGAGGGTGCTTTTGGGGGTTCAAGCCCCCCTCGAAATGCGCGGAATTACAAAGGGGATTGAGAAAATGATCTCGCTGGATAGTTTTGTTATGCCTTAAACTTCTTCTGAAATGATTTTCTGCGAGACTGGATCAGATCGAACTATTTTTAGGGGAACCTATAGTACTGGGGTCTGTTTTGAAAAATCGTAGAAACTGCTGTGCTCCTCGAGAGGACTTTTGTGGGTCTATTTTTTGATTCTATGAGCTGATAAAATTGATCTTTGTGAGACTATGTTATCATCATGTGTGGTTTGGGTCAAAAGTTTTGTCAATTATTGAATGAAAAACCTTTCGATTTTATGGTTAAAGCGACGAAGTAGAAATACAGTCCACTCCCTCTTAAACGTACACCTATGGGACCGAAAAATATGTCCGCTTAAGAGGAAAATATTTGCGAAGCCCATTCCCAAAAAGCGTCCCCCTTAAGAGGAGTGTCCGCCCGGAGATTAAAGACTATACACGATTGCTTGAATAAGATCTTCACATAATTAATCCAATTTCGCAGTAGCATTATATGCTGGAATAATCCAATTCAAAAGGTCTTACAACTCACTCGGCCCACTCGATTGCTACACGACAAGAATTCTCTTGCTAATGCAATTCAGATAAAGAGAAAAATCCATTTGAAGAAGAAGGCGATCCTAGATGAATCTTCCCATCGTTTGGGGGGAACCAGTTCTGTTGCGCGCGCGCGAGGAGAGATGGACACTAATTCATACCAGTTTAAAGACTCAAATCTGCAGAAAATAACCATAAACAAAATAAATAACACACTGTGCGCCAATGACATTCGCCCAAGACCCCCAGACGACAAGACAACAAGAACGAACACGCTGGTCGGCGAGTCGGCGAGCCTGCGAGGACAAAACTGCGATGGGCAGCCTAAATGAATCGATTGGGCTCTCCTCTCCGTTCGAGTCACAAATTTTTATGAACGAAAATCGTCCCGTCGCCATCGCCATTGCCATTGCCATTGCCGTATTCATCGGTAATCGTCGTGTCATCGTCGTCGATGTTGTTGCTCGCTATCACCGTCATTATTGTCGTCTTGGTGTGGATCTTTGGTTAGGTTACCCTGTCCCTGTTTTTATTTTTTAAATCTTTTTGCTCTGTTCTCCACTTGCTGCTGATCTGGTCGTTGACATTCACTTGTTGAATCCTGTTGAATCGGCGACATTTGGATGGAAATCGTTAAGAGCGCATGAAAATCCAATATGCCGCTGCTCTGGGCCATGTCTCAATTGGTCGTCGTCGTCGTCGGGCATTTCAGTTCGCCTTGGCCAATTTCCTTTTTTTCCTTTGCTTTTCTTTCTTTTCTTTCAAGAATTTTTGCATAATCATTTTTCAGCCAACAAATTTCAATTAAGTTGTTGCCATCGACAGCGGTAACACGATTCCAGAAATTTATAAAAAAAAAAAAAAATATTTTAAAAAAATTAACCATACAAAAAAAATGATATAAGAGGAAAGAGAGCAGAACATTGAACGAGGAATGAGTGTGGAAACTCTTGAGAAGAAAAGTGTGCTGCGCATGCGCCAACGCCGAAGTGAGTACTACCTAGACTGTAATCAGCACTTGCTGCTCGCGAAGCTCTAACAGTTGCTGACGCTTCTGCACTGCACTGCGCTCCATGTTGGCCATTTTTTTGTTCCATCTTCCGCCTGCGATGTGTGTCCGCGCATGCGCCAATAGCAATTTTTAGCCATTCTAATTTCGTAGCTAAGTACATCGACCAACATCCATTTGGCTATGCTAAATTCGTAATCTACAGCATGCATCACATATGTAGGTTCATTTCTGAAGGCCCATGCCTGCTGCCGTTGTGTCGTTATTTGTAGCTGTACATGTCGAACACAACGGCAACAACAACAACAACAACGACGACGATGAAGCAAACCAGCGTTCAAAATACATATACAATATATAGGTACATATATATATATTTAGTACAAATTTACACGAACAATTGCAAGAATCCACGTCTTCAACCACATCCTCAAACCACCTCGTCTTCATCGTATCTAATTTGGTTGCAACAACAAAAAATAGCAACAATAAAAAAGGCGAATTTTCTGCCTGCAAGCCAGGCATGCGCTCTGAAATGCATGGAAATTGCTTTCTTAACTCAGTTTTGGTGCTGGCAGCAACCAAAAAAAACAAAAGGAATCATGAATGAATGATCTATTATCCATTGAAGAATTGATTGATTCCAGGTCGTTTGTATTGAAAATTCGTTAGTAGAAATTTTATGAGCGAGTAGCCAGTGCTGTGGCGGCCCCAGACCGCTTCCGATCTGAAACACTTTGCCATTCCGACAGGCCCTTTTCTGGCAGTGCCTACCATAATCCTCCGTGCCTGGCTTCCTAGCGAATTAATGTATTGCCCGTTTCGGAGATCTAACTAACAACTAACAACTACCTCAATGAGCCTCTTGGATGGAGCAATAAAATTTAAGTATAATTGAAACTAATTAGCAATAAAAAAAAAACAGTAAATTATGAAAAATTTATCAGTTTTTTTATGGACAATTTTCGTAGTCAAATTCCTTTGCAGAAGCGAAAGATTATCTTCACGGATTCGGTGGAACGAGCAAGATAATCGAAAGAATTTCAATTAAAATTGAGTGCTTTTGCGATTTTCCAGATGATTACGCTGATTGGAGGAGATTCATTTGAGAATATTTGAGACGACTATTTTGGAAGTGGTGAGGAAAAATTTGACCAAAAAAAAAAACCCCCGAGAAGACCTTTATTTGTGTGGTAGGATGGATCTGATTTTGTTGGGCCCATACCGAGTTTTATCGGTCTCCAGTGGGAAAGGAAAATTCTAATCTGTAATATATAGTGTTGAAACAAAATGAGTAAATACTACTTGATATCGAGTACTTTTAGTCGATACTGAGTATATTTTGTACTCAATACTTACCACCAAGTATTTTCGCGGTATCGATACTTTAATATCAGTATTTACTCATAATATTTTTCCTTGTATTAGTGCTGTAAATTTGTGGGGTTTTTCCCTTTTTGAGGGACTTTTTTCGATTTCATTTGAAATGGATTTTTCGTAAGCATTTTCCTCGCAAGGGAAAGGGATTTTTATAAATTATCTAAAGGTTAAACCTACGCCAAAATTATTGGCAGCACTGACAAGAAACAATAATTCAAACTCCCACACTAAAAACCTCTTTTCCCACCCTAGAAAAATCGTTAGTACTTCAAATTTACTATACCAACAGGTATATCATATAATTATATATTAAAATCTGACCACCCTAGAAAAAATCCCTAGCTGCGCCCATGGTTTTGATGTGTAAATACCAAGAATCATAAAAATTTGTTTAATCTTGAGCGAGTACTACCCAGTATCGATACTTTTGGTTCGGTATTTTAGTGGTATCGATACTTAATCTCGATACATTAAATGAGTACTGGTATCGTTTCAACACTACATATATATGTGAGCTAATTTTTGATTATTTTGTCTCTTCTTGTTAGTGTCCGACCGAAGGTTCGGCTTCGGCTTCGGCTTCGGTAATCGGCATAATCGGCCAATTCTTAATCTTCGGCTTCGGCTGGAAAAAGCCGAATATTTTAGCCGAATATTTTTGCATTTTAATGGAAGTAAAAAAGCCACGATAGATTTTCAATTGCTTCATTGAGACCTTTTACACTAGTGAATTATTGCCGTAAATTCTCACTTTGTGGGCGACTAAAGCGAAAGAATTTAGAGAAAATTTGAGCGGTTTTTTTTTGTGCTTGTCAAATGAATAAAGACTGATTTTGTTTCCTTACTGTAAAATGTTTTGCATTCGGCTTCGGCCTTCGGTCTTCGGCCGAAGTCTTCAACTCTGCCGATTGTTCGGCTTCGGCTAAAAATCCACCTTCGGTCGGACACTACTTCTTGTATGTAAGTCCGCATAAAGCTAATGAGAATTTTAGAAAAATATTTATATGCACTTAAAAAAATTTCAAGCAAATGTTAATAAATTTTGTATTTAATACAACAAAAAAATCAACCAAATTTTTCTTCATAATTTAATATAACGAACTTTTCCCGAATTTCGCGATTTGTTTGAAATTTTTTATTGGGACAATTAAAAAACCGATGAATCGAGTTTAACAAACGCCATCAATTGGAATTTTTCATAGCAAGTTTTTCAGTGTAAGCCTTCTATAAAGACCGAAAATTATCCTCAGTTTAGGAGAGATTCTTCTATACCGACAACAGTGATGTTTCTGGTCAAAAGATAGGGATTCGGAGGCGCTGTTGCCAGTTAAGGGGAATCCCTCCTAAATCAGAAGACATTTATGATCTTTAGTGGAGTCTTAGGGCAGAGAAGTGGTCACTGAAATTTTTAAAGGACCTTATGGGACCAAGTTTTTGTTTTTTAAAGATTTTAAAATTTAATTTTAGGTAATTTTGGCCTTGTTTTGAGACATTCATGGGAATATTCCCCTAAAAATCTGGTAACAGTGTTCGGAGGGTCATGCCAATTTATAGAATTAATTTTTTAGTTCTTATTCTTCTTCTTAACTATTCTTCTATCCACTGTTTACCACTTTTCGGATTATCTCAGACAATTTTTACTCTCATGAGTCATGAGTCATCACATAAAAAAAAGCCTGGGCAATAAATACCTACTTCAGAGAATATAAAACTATTACGCAATAAAACTAGTTTGAGAAATGTTAACCCATGAACACAACAAACCGATCATTTCTTAGACAATAAGGGCTTTAATAATTTCATCATCAAAGGCATCATGATCTTTTCCTCAAATGAAAGAGCGATATGTCAATAAGTTGGACTCCTTTGGGAGATGAAAAACAATTCCCTCAAAAAATATGGATTATTTTCTTCGCAGGAATATTTTTCGGTCAATTTTTAAATCCTTTGTCTTCTACCTAAATAATTATGAAATATGAAAATTACAAAGAAACAAAGGTTGAAGGAAGTTTTTGCAAATTTTGTCAATATCGGCTTGGCCTCGACGATCACCGACGGTGACTCATTTCGATTCCACACTCCCCGATCGCATTCGTTCATTTGACCTTATTCCGAAAGTAAATGAAGACTTTGACAACGGCCGATCAAGCGCAATGTAGGCGTCCATTGATTTATTTATATGCCGGTACTTTGTTTTTAATGTTCGGTGGAGTCCGCACACCAAAAAAAATGAGAAAAAAAAAAAATTGAGAGGGGATAAAACAATAAACCGATCATGTGGAGTAGACAGAAGCTCAAAAGAAACACTGACTGACAATGGTTTTTGAAGAGTAAATGGCTGCGATCTTTGTGCGATTCAAGGGATCGGATGAGATCGGATGGGATCGGCTCGGATCGGATCAGTGCATCGAGAGAGGTAAGAGCGATTACACAAGGGAAGCTGTGTGTCTGTTCATTGTTGTGCGGATGGATTCGGACTCGCATTCGGATTCGGGTTCGTTCATAAACTAAAAGCCCACTAATAAGCACCTTCGAAAGTGCTTCTGGGCTGCTGTTGGCCACTGCTCTTTTGGGCCTCTTGTTTCTCCTCTTAGCGATTATTTTTTGCGCCAATTTTATTTTTTTTTTTTTGTAAATTTTTTCATTCCTTTTGTTTGTTTGTTGTTGTCGTTGTCTGTCGGTTAAATTCGTTCAAGACTGTTGACTGGAGAGCGCATGGCATACGATGCAATGAACGTATGTAGGTAGGCAGGAGCGAACTTGTTTGGTGATTTGTTGAGTTCGTTGGAATTTTTGTTTTCTGATTTTTTTTTTTTTTTAATTCATACATTTTAATTTCTACTTTTAACCACACAAATGCTCACGCTTCTTTCGTTGCCTCGGTCCGTGCAGGCGCATTCGCGTTTTTTTTTTCTGCTGTCTTCCTGTTCTGCTGCGCTGCAATGTTCAATTTAGTTGTACAGATTTTGACCTGGCCAACCTTTGCGGCTGAAGATTACGACCGAATTGGCCGAGAAGAAAAAGACAGAAACAAAATTAGTTCAAGTTAAGAGTCAGTGTCCGTTTCAATGGTGCGGTCAGAGAATTGCACGTGGGCTGGAGGAGAGCTCGCTGAAGCATTCTATGTAGGCCGATTTGTATGGACCCTTTAAATCGGGCAATGTTTATGCTTTGTTGATTTATGAGAAAACATAATTTTACTTATTTTCAGAGATTAATTCATGTGAATGGTCTCAAAAAAGCCATGGTCAGAATGTTTGCCGAAGAAAAATTGCATCAATTTCATTCCGAAATGATCGAGTATCCTTGAATCTTCTAACATATTTAAATATGATCGAATTTGAAATACATTCTCTTCACTAGAGAGTGTGTGTCTTCGCCAAGAACACCCTGTTCGTTGATCGTTCTGTGACCGCTATGCGCGATAACCTTTTCCTGCTAATTTTTACTCCTATGCCATGGCATATAAAACCGTAATCAATATCAAAGAAAAATGTAAAAAAAGAAGCAACGAAAACGAGGAGCAAAAATAAAGAAAGGAAGAAGGAGAAAAATGAAATGAAACTGCGCCCCGGGTTACACATCGCAGATACAATTTTAGATTATGGTTGGCCCAGTATGCCGCCGTCAGCCGATGCGCTGCGCATGCGCATTGCCGTGCAATTGTTGCGGGAGCAACTACCACAAAGTGAGGCTCTGCTGCCACTGCTCACCGTTTTTTTTTTTTTGCATCCTCAAAAAGAAAACTGTTTTTAGTAAAAAAGCAAGCCAAGCTAAAGTACAAAATAAGGCGTGCTAGTTGGGTATAATCATCATCAGCTCTGATAACACACCGCGCCACTAAGCATGAGCATCGAAGGTAATTGAGTGCAGAGCACAATGCCACAATGCCAACGGGCATCGATGGGTTTTTAGCAACATTTGCCGCCCTCCCGTCTCCGGGTCTGCATTTGACCTGTGTTGCTGTTGAACGCCATTCCATGATCCTCGGCATCCTATGGCATTTGACTCGACTCAACTGAACGTAAGGCTTTATGTACCTACGATTTGAAATTTTTTCTTCCGTCGTCATTGCAGGTTTCAGGACTCTTTCCCAGATAGAAGTGGGTACATGATATGAAAGAACCTCTAACCTTTGTTTTATGCCTTCTCTTTTTCTATTATTTTTTTTTTATTTATTTTTTTTTTTCATTTCGATTTCGCCTTGGATCAACGTTGCGCCTTGTTCATCGCTTTTGCGCAGGCGTGCGTTTACCGTGGCGCACCAAAGCGAAGATGCTGCATAAGTGCCAAGAGCCTTTGGACCTTCTAACCTCGTTGTGTCAGTGACAGTAGACGAGCGTACGGGCAAAGGAAAATGAAAAAGATACTAAACAGCGACGACATCATCAGCGCACAATCATGTCCCAATTGGAATTGTGTGCATAAAAGACAAAAAAAAAAAAAAATGCTAGGAGGAGCGAATGTGTAGGCAGCCAAAAAAAAAAAAGAAGAAGAGAAGAAACATTCAGTAGGCGGGCGGAATGAAGGCATTGCGATGAGGCTTCTTCCAACATGAAAATATGACGTGAAAAGTACAATTTGTGCCATTGTTCCCGGTTCTTCGAGCTCATGCAATAGACGGTTATGTATGTGAGTAGGTCTACATCGGAATGGGCATGTATGTAGGTAGTTGTCTACCTATTTTTCCATCATTTATCGAATGCGATTTTATTCGTGCCCCGTTCGATATTTGTTGGTAGCATTTGGGCGGACTCCGATTCGATTTCGTGAGGATTGGGCAACGCGACTGGCACGTGGCTTTATGCTGGTTGATGCCAGAGTAAAAATTTACAGTTACACACAGAGAAAAAAATCAACCAGAAAACTGATTAAATCATAAGGAAAAATATACAAATCGGCTTCAACAAGGAATATTTTTAATTTGAACAATTTTTCTTGTTGGAAAAATTAAAGATTTTCGTTTTGAATCAACCATATTTGAGGTTGAATTGGCCACATAGCCCTCTGCTGAACATAACCCCAAAAAATAGCCATCGGATGGACTTCATCCGATTTGGTCACTCCGTTGTCGTGACTGCTTTCGCAATGCTTCAAAAGTTCTAAGATGAATAAATATCTTATATGTCCTATTTTATAAACCAAATGAGAATTATACGCTGGACATAAAAAGTTCTAAGATGAATAAATTTCTTATGTCCTATTTTATAAACCAAATGAGAATTATAGCGAACGTAAAGAAATGCAATTAAACATATTTCCTTCAAATCAACCAAAAATGATGTTGACTCAACCATTGTTCTTTTGAAATTTTGGTTCTGCTCGAAAATCAAAAGGACTGTGAATAACAATGCGCACTTTCAAAAAAAATCATGGTAAATTTCTCTCAGTGTACAAAATCATACATCCTACTAACGAGGCGTCTATAGTTTCCGAAGGCTGGACTTTGAACTCTGTCGCAGGTGGAAAAATATGTGGAAAAATTGGGCCTTGAAAGAGGCAGGTAAATTTTAAGGAAAAAATGGTTCAACACAGAGAGGATAAAGCAAGTCGTTAGCCATAAAGTAACCAAGTTGCAAATAAGGGGAAGTCCTCTACTAAGCGATGCATCACTTGAACTATCCGAAGCACTGTCAATAGGCATTAGTTCTCGTGGCAGTTATTGAGCAAAGAATAGGTATGTGTTCAAAGAATAGCGTATGTTTTTTTTTTTTTTAATCAAAAAGTAGCATATTTTCAGGCAACCAGGCAAATGCCCGATGGGCCCCCAGCGTGCTGTACTTTTTAGCTGCAAGGTTTTCTTTTTTTCTTAGGTAACAGAGCCAAATTCTTCAAATGCCTGGTGGGCCCTTTGACCCCCCAGTCCGCCCCTGACAGATTGTGAGGAAATGTCTATCATTAAAAAAAAAAGAATTCTTATTTCTACCTAAAACTAAGACGGACTTCTTCTTGGAGAAAAACAATAGAGAAATCTACTAAACTTTGTTCTGATTTTTTGGATTTTATGCGGTCTTTTTTCTCTGTGTACCCATAAATTAAAAAAAAAAATAATCTTATTAATAGAGCTCGTATTTTGAATATTTTGAATTTGTTTGCATTTAACTGTGCTTTTTGAATATTTTATTCACTGAAGTAGGCTTTTTTTTGTTAATTTGACAATTCAACATTTTAATAGGGATACTAAATCGAACTAAAGCCCAAAATCCAACATTGCGAGAGCGCGAGACGAGACGCACACAAATTTCAATACATTCAATCATATGGTTCAAGCTCCAATGTATCGCACTGCGAGACCTCGTAGCGAGAAAATTTTGAAAAATTGAATATTTCTCGTTGCGAGGCATTTTTGACAGGTTAATGATGTAGCTATTTTTTGAGTACTCGCTATTGGGTACTCGTTTAAACTAATAAAACAAAAACTGTTCACTGTTCCGTGAAAAAGAGCTTTTAAAATATTTCGCGAGCTTTGGTTCATTTTGAAAATTTTGAATTAAATTTTAAACTCAAGTGATGACGTATAATTTTTATGAGTACTCGGTACTTGTTAGATTGGTACTTGGTTCAAATATTGCATTACTAGAAGCGAAATTATGCTATCATCTGCGTGACGCAAAACTCTCATTGGAGATTGAAATGCGTCACGCAAAACATTTTCGTGACGTCGCGCACTCTCGCATCGGGCTCTCGCAATATTGGATTTAGGGCTTAACTGTGCTTTTTGGATATTTTATTCACTGAAGTAGGATTTTTTTTTGTTAATTTGATAATTCAACATTTTAATAGGCATACTAAATCGAACTAATTTGGAATTTTTCACTGTGAATTTTTTGCATTTTTGTGTGATTTTTAAAAAAATATTTTTTGAATTCGTTGAATTTTTTGCATTTTTGTTTGAATTTTTTGGAATATTTTTGAATATTTTTTGAATATTTTTTTGCATTTTTTTTTTTCATTTTTCTACATATTCAAATTCCGAGGCATAGTTATTAATTAAGCGCTAAGTTTCCTTCCTGCTGGATGTGCTCCTATGTATGAGATTAGGTTTGTCTTTCTTGGGTTGGATGTTTTAATTTGTTTCACCCCATCTTCGACCCCGTTTCACAACCGCAACCAATTCCGCAAACCTCTCGAAATACACTGTGAAACACGGTGACAGATTTGATCGGTTTTTCAATTAAATTATTTAAATGAGTTTTCAATTAAAGCTATGTGTACAAGGCTACAAGCTAATTACCCTGAATGCCCCATTGCCAAAATAAAAAAATAAAAAATTCCCCCGTTTGATTGCATTGACATGTTCGAACAGTTTATGCCAAGTGTGCTCGAACAATGATTTCAAAGATACGCTCAAACTCGGAGGTTGTCCATTGAAAGAATGCGATCTCTCAAATCGCAAAAGCGTGCGGGCGTACCTCACAACCTGAGCAATAATTTATGCGCCACAGTTCTCCGGTACACTCGCGATAGAACGTTGTAGTCAAAAGTACCTACCACTTAACTTCGGACTGTTCTGTTGTGTTCTGTTCTGCTCGATTCGTTGTTGTTGTTGTTGGTCTTTTTGCGCTACAATAGAATTCAAATCTTAAGACGAACGCCTACGTGAACAATTCGACATCGACGTTTGGCATTTGCCATGTCAAATGCAATCAGACAGTCTGTCGTACTTGTTTTTTTTCTTTCTTCCTTCTCTTCTCATTTTTATTGGGTTTGTTTTCTTTACTAACGTGCTCGTGTGCAACAACAAAAACACGGAATAAAAAAATTATAAGAAAATAAAAGAAAAAACAACAACACGAATCGCTGGAATAACAACAAAAACCAGAACTGAACTTTAGCGTGATTACGAGCTTAAAATTGAGTGGTTTTTGTTGCTCTTGTCGTTAAATTGACATTTAACATTTCAGCGTACCAAAGTCAAAAGGCGACAACATCGTCGGCAATGAATGGCGAAATGCAAAGAGCAGGCGACTCCACGATAGCGATAGTGATATGGAGAGGAAGAGGAAGACGAAGACTAGGCGCTGCGTGCCAATATTCTCAGCGTTGCCTTATCGCGCTCTAATTTGGGTTTTGCAATGAGGCGCAATTTCAAGGCATCTCATCTCTCCACTGGCCGCAATGAGACATACAGAAGAAGAAGATGATCATTACCCAAGATGGGTATATCGCGCATCCTGTCTCTCAAAAGATTTCCCCAACTAATCACACACACACACACACACCACCCATGCAAGTTGAGAGGCGCGCAGTACCACCACGACCATTACTTCGACCAGCGACCGACGACCGGGGAACATGACCAGTTCGTTCGAACTCGTAAATAGACAGAAATATCAATAACACTTGCTGCATGCAACAGGCGACATGATGCGTCGCGTCGCATTGCGTCCAGCATCTTAAGATGACAGCGATAGACGGAGAGTTTGTTACGGAGTGAATTGCTTTGCAAATTCAGACCAAATCGAAGCTATGAACCAGTTTTCAATGTCTTCATATAGCATGGCAGCGACACGATACCAGGTCTTGACGTCTGTGTAACGCTTAAATGAAGCGAAATGGTTTTAAAAAAAAATTGATATATATTTATTGAAAAAAAAAAGAAATGAGAAAAAAGGCTAAAGGCGTCCATAAAGCTATGAATTGATGCCCAAGAATGGATGAGAGATTTTTTTCTCTCCATTTTTTTTTAAATTTATTTTCTAGAGCGGATGCGAATGATGTAGGAATACTTTCAACCTCCACAGTAATCAGTAGATAATGGGGTTTTAAAAGAGCGAAGAACGAAGAGGTCTTCGATCAAAGTTGTCGTTAGGTCGCATTCTTCAGTTTGTCGTTTGAAATGTTGTCGATGCAATTGTGGTTGTTGTGCGAAATGTGGATGCGGCGACTCTGCTCGAGGAGAGGAAGTGGTTTAGATTGATTTTTGCTTATTTTTTATTGGCCAAATGAATGATGAATGTGGAAAATTCATTGCTGATTATTACCTCAAAAGGTTGAATGTGAGTTCAAAATTTAATTTTTTTTTTTTGACTCTTGAATAAGGATTCCGGAAACGAAGGAGGCACTATTCTCTCTGTTCTATATCCGTCCGATGACCTTTCAGTTTGAAAAGCAGTTCTTTTTTTCTGTGTCTCATTTTGCCTCCGAACAGAACCCGGTCTCTTTAAACAGTTATACTTGCAGACGGACAGAAGGTCTGTGCTCACGAATGTACATTAGGGTGTCCCAAAATAAATTGCACAAACAAAAAATGCATGAAAGGGTTAAATAAAAGGATTATACCACGGCCTCTATTTAAGCGGAAAAATTCAAATACAATTTATTTCCTAAACAGGGCTCGGATTTTGTTGGCTTTTATAAATTTAAAGCATACTTTAAGGAGTAAAAATTTTGTTCAACTCTCATAAAGTTAAGATTCAATTCGATTTTTAACTTCAACTAGCTAGAACAAATTTTTGCCCCTTTAAGTATGCTTTAAATTAAGAAAAGTCAACAAAATCCGAGTCCTGTTAATAAATGCCTATGAAAATTATTCTATTCAAGATTGAGATTGGGTTATCATTAGTGTCCGACCGAAGGTTCGGCTTCGGCTTCGGTAATCGGCATAATCGGCCAATTCTTAATCTTCGGCTTCGGCTTCGGCTGGAAAAAGCCGAATATTTTAGCCGAATATTTTTTCATTTTAATGGAAGTAAAAAAGTCACGATAGATTTTCAATTGCTTCATTGAGACCTTTTACACTAGTGAATTATTGCCGTAAATTCTCACTTTGTGGGCGACTAAAGCGAAAGAATTTAGAGAAAATTTGAGCGGTTTTTTTTTGTGCTTGTCAAATGAATAAAGACTGATTTTGTTTCCTTACTGTAAAATGTTTTGCATTCGGCTTCGGCCTTCGGTCTTCGGCCGAAGTCTTCAACTCTGCCGATTGTTCGGCTTCGGCTAAAAATCCACCTTCGGTCGGACACTAGTTATCATGTTAGCACTGAAAGCTAAAAACAAAAGCCTGGATGTATGCAACGTATTTTTGTAATATTTTTGAGGACAAAATCGGACAGCAAAATTTGTATTTCTTTTTTCAAAATAATATGAATTTCGTGTTCTTTAACCCCTTCTCGCATACGAAGCCATATATGGACGCAAAAGTTTATAATTTTTTCCTTGCCAGATGAAAAATCCTGTACTTAAAACAAAACCGAAATCCAAATAAGCATGGCATTAACTAACGGAATCTTAGTAGATTTCGTTTGATATATGGCCGTAGTCCACATTATATGATCTTTTGTCTAACATTTGTCATTGAGAAGAATTAAAAAAAAAAAACACATTTGAAATTTGTTATAATATAAAAATGGTGGGCAAAGAGTGCGAAAAAAATATTTCTGTTTATATACACATACTCTTTTTAACCTTCTCAAGAGTAAAATGGTATGAAAATTGAAAGTTTTGGGTTTCCTGGCATGTTTTGCCTACCTTTTCGATATATCTTAATTTATAACCACTTCTGTTATAAACATAAAAAAAATTAAATTTAATAAATTTTTCCTTTAATTGAGCCCAATAAATCATTATTGTGGAGGAAAAATATTTGTTTTTCATTTCGTTAATAATTCACGCGGGAAGGGGTTAAAGCTGCATCACTCACTTTCAACCATTTTCATAAAAAATTTGGAAATTATGAAGCAGTCTTGTTCTCTGGCGCCCAGTTTTATTCGGAAAAAATGCAATTAATGACGCTTAATGGCCTAAAAGAATGGTATATTTTGTAGTTTATGGATATGGCAATAAGGTTTGGATGCTTTTCTACCGATAAGTGCCTTAAAAATGTAAAAAAGACATTGGATATAAAAAAAGCTATTACCAAAAACTGAGGAAAAAAGGGGCGCGTTGAGCGACCTCTAAACCTTTAACAAAAAATTTGAAAAAATTCTCAAAAATATTTTCTTTCAGAAAACTCACCTTCCAAAAAAAAAAAAAAAATTGTTTTTTATGGGACACCCTAATGTACATAGCTGCAAGGTAATAAAAAATCGAATATTTCAAAAACCGTACGATCCTGCAGAGAAAGCAATAGATTCGAGGTACATAAGTATGTACATATATCGCAGGTCGGCACATCGAAGTGAGCGTCTGGATCATGAACGACTTTGCTGCAATGGCATTCTGTTTTTTATTTTATTTTTTTTATTTATTTTTTATTTTTTGCCAGGTCTTGTTTTATTGTACTCGGGGATTGTTGCAGAAAAGCGCGCATGCGGAACAACAAGTTCATGTGCAACTAGAGCAACGAACATTACAAAGGTGTAACATGACTTTGGGCTGCTCGAGTTGCTTGCAGTCTCAGTCGAACTTCGTCGTCTTCTCATTCTTATTGTTCTATGTTAGATCGCATGAGAGGCACAAAGGGGCGCAGCGCATGTCGTCGCATTGTTGTTCTACCATAAATTCATTCGAATATTACTCCGATTGCGCACGCACAAGGCTACAAGAACAAACACAAAAAAAAAGGGGGGAAAAAAACACATAGTTCAAGAATGGACGACAACATGGAGGACATGGCATGGCCTGACCATGGCACACACACACACAGAGCGAGTGAAAGATCACACAACATTCATTCCAAGGTTCATCCAATGCTATGGCACTATGATATTGAGGTACGCACATTTGATACTTCATAGCAGCGCAAAGAAAACAAAAAAAAAAAAAAAACCTTCGAGGAGGCAATGGCGACAATGATGCATCTCCGAGTTGCGTCGCAATGCAAGCGAGTAGCTTTGACCAACGTCAAGTTTGTTATAATTTTCCATTTCGAGTTTTGAGACACAAGACGCACAGCGCTGTGTGCAGCAACCTGCAACGCCCGACTGGGTGGAAAGGCCAATGGACGGCAGACGCTATAAGCTGGAAGGACGGGCTCTATTGGGGCAGGTTGCTTGGATGCCGACGATATTGAGTTTCGTTTATGGTATCAAATCATTTTTCTTTGCCGCTGCCGTCTCCCCTTTTTTCACTCCTATGTCTTCGATGCTGTGGAGCTGCAGTCTTGTAAGTAGCAGTCGCCGCCGCAGCAGCAATTGTTGTTGTGCTTATGGAATTTCCTATGGTTTAAAGTAGATTTAGTTCAACGCTTTCAGCATAGCTTTTTTATAATTGCAAAAAAAAAAAGAAGAACAACAACACCAACAATCGGAGGAGCAACAACAATGCGCTTAATTTATGTATCGCACTCAGTTGGCATGTTTGCGCTCTTCGCTTTCTGCTCGAAGCCCAAATTTAGATGCCAAAAGAAAGTGCCTTGGTGGTGAAAAGTGTTGACCATGGCCGGGCTTAATGACTCCTCGGTATAACTGAAATGCTGCGCTGCGCTGCGCCGCACCAGGGTAGGGCCCGAATGATTTAAAGCGCAAATTTTCTTTATTGAGGCGCACACGATACCGATCCGATGCTGCGAGAGTAGCCTTCATGAAAGGCCAACGTGGCTTCGGTTATGCCTGAAAGCTTTTGAAATATAGCTATGGCAGCTATGAATATCCCGTTGTAAGCCAATCCGGCTAGGCTAAAGAGCACCAATATTCTTCATTCGAAGAATTCTAAGGCAATTCTTAAACTGATCTCCGTTCGGTTCGACGCTTGATCGCATTCTTCTTTCGTGAAGGTCCTTTAGCAATCACAATTAAATCAATCATTACACAGAGAAAAAAATCAACCAGAAAACTGGGAAAAAAAACATACAAAACGGCTTCAACAAGGAATATTTTTAATTTTAACAATTTTTCTTGTTGGAAAAAAAAAAGATTTTCCTTTTGAATCAACCATATTTCAAGTTGAATTGAAATGATAATTTTTAAAAATGGATTTATATATAAATTTTTGAACTAACCACGGACATAATTGAAATGACAAGAAAATTAAAAAAAAAAAAATAAAATACCTATAAAAGAAGATATGTCAAAACAAAGTTAATAAACGTTCAAAGCAAATGGCCACAGAGCCCTCTGCTGAACATAACCCCAAAAAACTAGCCATCGGATGGACTTCATCCATTTTGTCACTCCGTTGTCGTGGGACTGCTTTCGCAATGCTTAAAAAGTTCTAAGATGAATAAATATCTTAATATGTCATGTTTTATAAACCAAATGAGAATTATACCGAACGTAAAGAAATGTAATTAAACATATTTCCTTTCAAATCAACCAAAATGTTGTTGACTCAACCATTTTTCTTTTGAAATTTTCGTTCTGCTCGAAAATCAAAAGGACTGTGAATAACAATGCGCCCTTTAAAAAAAATCATGGTAAATTTCGCTCAGTGTAGTAAAAAAAGGCTTCGGCCGATAACCTTAGTTTACAAATAATTATTTTTGAATTTCTCAGGAGATCTTTTTTGCTCTTTTCCCCATCAACTTCGGAATTTTTTCTTCATGAAAATAATTTTAAAATATCTCTATTGATGCGATTTTTCTATATTAAATTTTGATAACATTTTTTTAAAAGGGGTATTGCTGATTTTTCGAGCAGAACTCAAAAATGCATCATCCGATTTGAACAAGTTAGACCCCAAATTAAAGATAATGAAGTATTCTAACACCTTTTCTTACGAAAAAAAGATAGTGTGGGCCTTTAAGCCTTGAAAACAAACATATTTCAAGAGAAAATTCAAGAGAACATAATAGTGGGATTCACACAGCTTCGCAAATTGTGGGAAATGAGAAATTTGTCACACAACTGTCAAAATTTATATGAAAATTCACGATGGGAATAGTTGCGAAGGCATTTGCGAAGCTGCATGAATACCACGAATCAATCGCAAACAGATAAAATAGACTTTTTTGTGCATTTCATATTTAAAGTCGATTCCTTACCAAATAAAATGAGACATTAGGGGTATTCACAAATGCGTGTTAAAAACGTTGGAATGTCAGAAATCGGAAAATTTTGACTTCTTAAAAATTTTTTAAGTTTTTTTTGTATCTTGCACACCTTTTTAAGCAGACAAAGTTTTTCGATTTTTCGACTTTCCTATTTTCCGACACCTTTGTGAATACCCCTATTTCAGTTTTTCAAAATCTATGCATAAATGGCAAATTTGTAATTTAATAAGTGAGAGAGTAAAGGCAATGTAAAGTCGCGATCCCACTACCTTCGCAATGTGACGATTTTTGCGCGATCTGATGCTCTGATGCTGATAAGTGTGATCCTCTCGAAAGATTTTCGTTCCAATTTTTTTGACAATATGCGATGGCAACGTGAGTCTCAACAGTGATTAGGAAAAATTGTGAAATTTTTGTCGATCTGGCCCGATAAAAAACCAGCGCAGGTTGTGCAATTTTCGCAGAAAGCGGGAACCAAGCTTAAGCAATGAAAACATTAGTGGGATTCAAGCAGTTGTGCAATTTTTGCACCCTCGCAAATTTTGCGTTTGTGCAAATTTGTTGATATGGGAAGAAAAATCTGCGGCCGGGCAAATCGATTTTGATGGGCAAAGTTTGCGCCATGTTATCGCACAAGTTTTGCACTCGTTCCTCGCAGGGTGATTCATACAAAAGGGCAAAATTTGCACACTTCAATTTCCACAGCTGCTTGAATACCACTATTATAATGTCTAGACCCATTCTTTAACGCTTCAGACCCCGAATTAAGGGGGCGGGAAGTCATGCAAATGCCCAGAGCGGCACAATGAGGGTAGGTAATCTAATATAGATATGCAGAAACTGTCCCTGGAACACTTGGTGAAAGAGCCTTTTCAAAATAAAACAATGGACACCAAAAAGATCCCGTACATAGGATAGATTAGTAATGGGCCGCCATTTCGAGCAGATAATCTTTTATGCATCAAAGAAAAGGACCTATGGCTTCCCATTGATATCTAGAGGTCAATCTTAAAATAATTGAAAACACTCGCGAAGTCGCCGCCGACATTTTCGGTCTTCTCGAAGGTAAAAAAAAAAAAATACGAAATCACGTTTTGGTCCAATATTTCCCCCCATCTCACTCCTATCGTTCCAAATAGGTAAGGAACCTACATACAATAAGTAAAATGACTGGACTCACCTGAACGTATTCGGCGCATATATCAATGCCACCAACGAAAGCGCACACTTCGTTTACTGTCCAGGAGTTGACTTCTTCGCTTTGGGCCTGACATTGACGTGAATTCGTGGTGGACGCGTTGGCCGGAATCGTTTTCGTTGAGGTTACAATTGTCGCCTCAGTGGCGACTGTCTTGGCAGCATCCCGGAAATTATCGTTTTGCATACTCCTTTCCGAGAGCGCTGGCGATGGCGACGGTGAGCCTGACACCGAAGTTGATGAAACGCGCCTTGAAGTCGATTCAGCCTTAAATTTTTCGCCGCTGGCGGCTGTGAGCTCAAGTCGAGCGGCGTCGCTGCTGCTCCAGAAGCGCCTGCATGATCATTCATTGAGCTCACTTCACGCGGACTATGCCTTGAGGCAGGTCGCAATTGCTGCTGCTGCTGGTGCTTCTTTTGTTGCTGCTGCTGCTGCGCTTGTTGCATTTGAGCCGAGTAAATGAAAGTAGGCGAAACGAATTGCGCCGCCTGTTGGAGAGCAGCGGTTAAATTTGGACGCGGGGATGATGGGGAACGTGGATTTGGTCTTTTTGAATTTTGGTTTCGCGCTGTTCGAATGATATTCTGGATTTCAGCTTCCTTAGCAGCACGTGCCTACACGGAAAAAAAAAATAAAAAATGGCGAAAAGTGGGGAGAAATGAAAAAAACAGGCTAATGAAGACTATTGTGCGGCCGCAGCGCTATCGACTTACCAAAGTGAGCAGCGCTTGTGTGCCGCTCATATCGATCAGGGGCGGGAAAACGCCCTGCACGAAGGGCAGACTACAGAGGAACGATGTCATAAACGGTGAGACACCGGCTTCGGCAGCGGCTGCTGCGATTTGGTTTTGAGTGCTTTGAGTCTTCATCGATGCGGCGACAGCGAAATTGGGCGGCGGCGGCGATAAAGCTGGATGCGGCAGTGGCAGTGCCGTCGGTGGCGGTGGTAATGTTAGTTTTGCAGTCGTTGTGGTTTGGGCCTGCAGTGGCGGCGGAGGCACTGCCACCGAAGTTGCTGTCGCCGTTAACTCTTTAATCATTAAGGAACTTGAAAGCGCTGAATTACTGGAGTTGGACTTTAGAATTGAATTGGAAAGTTTACTATTATTGCCAGACGATCCGCTGCTGCCCGATCCAGATGTGGGGCTCTCGAAGAAAATATTTCGACGCGACTGTGAGGAGCTGCTGCGAAGGGAAATCGGGTTTTTAGAGGCAAATAACAATCTCTCAGAATTTGGAACTTACTCATTCGGAAGCGAATTGTTGTATTTCGCTGCCAGGCTTCGCATTATGTCAGAATAATTTCGTGTCGAAGAAATCTGTGGGCATTGTAGGTGCGGCGGAGCTGCTGTTCGTCAGACTGGCATTCGCTTGAAGTTGACGTCCGGCTGTCGTGGATGCTGATGCTGCTGGCGCTGCCGCCGCCTGCTGCAAGTTATTCATCAAATTTGTTGATAAATTATGCATCGGCATTAGGGTTTCAGGCGAGCTGTTGTGCTGCAGCGTCAACTGTGATGGCGAAGTTGTGCCACGAAACGAGGAGGGCGTCGTGCAGCGTGATCTTTTAAAAATAACAATCTCTCAGAAATATATAGAATTATCATTCGGACGAATTGTTTATTTCCGCGGTTCTTTCAATTTTTTGATTTGAATTAACCCTTTAATGCATGATATACATTTATTCAAATAAGCATTTTTTTTTTCGAAGTAAATGGTTTCTATTGTCAGCCTCCGTGGCGTAGTTGGTGAGATAGCTAACTTATGATGCGAAAGGCTCTGGGTTCAACTCCCAGCTTGGGCGTAGGATGTTACGTTTGCGCTGTCTATAGTGTATTATAATACAATTTGTTTTCTTTTTTCTGGTATTCAACAGTCGGGTTCTTTCAAGTTTTTTTTATTAACCCTTTACGGATGATACATAAGATATAATATATTAAAAAGTGCAAAAATTTGTCGATAAAGGGTTAAATATTTTTTTCAAGTTTGTTTTATTAACCCTTTACGGCATGATACATAAGTACGTACATACATTAAAAAAGATGACAAAAATTTGTCGATAAAGGGTTAATATTTTTTTCAATGTTTGTTTATTAACCCATTACGGCATGATACCTTATAGTACATACATACATTATATTAAAAAAGTTGCAAAAATTTGTCGATAAAGGGTTAAATTATTTTTTCAAGTTTGTTTTATTAACCCTTTACGGCATGATACATAAGTACGTACATATATTAAAAAAGTGGCAAAAATTTGTCGATGAAGGGTTAAATATTTTTTTAAGTTTGTTTTATTAACCCTTTACGGCATGATACATAAGTACATACATACATATAAAAAAGTTGCAAAAATTTGTCGATAAAGGGTTAAATATTTTTTTCAAG